>VWZI01007058.1:88940-122683 GCA_013396835.1 Psilopogon haemacephalus | reverse complement strand
GGTATATCAGTCTTCCCTCACAGCAATTATCCAGAAGGTTTAAGAAGCACACAGATATGTGTCTAAGTGGTTGTGAACACTGGACTCTGTCTCGTTCCAGCTTTGAATCCTAAGGGGCAGTAAGATTTGCTTCATGAGCCCCAGGTGGATATCACAGTAGGAAACCTTCAAGAACTGCATTTGGGGACCAAGTCTGATATGCTCTTCCAGAACCCCCTCTTCTGAAGTCTTTGTGACATTACATTTCCCCTTTGTGAAAAGAGATTTCGTATATTAAAGAAAGTCCTAACTTTCTGGACCATTTCTGCTCCAGCTCTGCACCTGTGCTTCTGTGAGCCATCTCACCTGAGCAAACATGTCTCCTCACACAAGCCAGCAGTCACACTAAGGTTCAGCACTGGACCAGTAAAACAACCATCAAAACTACACAGGACATGATAAGCTGATGAGAACACAACTGTCACATTATGTACCCAGTTTTCAAGTGTCTCATCACAGGATCACAGGATGTTAGAGGTTGGAAGGGACCTCTGGAGGTATTCAAGATCCCTTCACAACCTGTGCTGGTGTAGTCTGTTATTCCTGCCCCAGTGCAGGACTCTAGCCATCTCATTTGTTTTGTGACAAATGTAGAGGTTACATGGGTTTCAGCTGAGGTTTTTTTTATAAAGGGGTGGCATAAAAGTATCATCTGGACATTTGAGATTGAAGTTGGAGTACATGGAGGATTTGGAGAAAAATGTGCTTGGAAATATGTAGGCGTCACTCAGCCGTGCATCACATGCATTCAGACAGAGAGACATGCACACACCACTAACAATTTTTTCCTTCAGAGCCTAAATTAAAACCAACACTTTACCACAGCAATGCTTCCCTCTGCACTGATACAAATATGTGTACAAACACAGCATTTGAGACATTTATTAGGATACTACCAATGACCATGATGCTGCTAACTTCAACACACATTTCATCAATTCCTCATTTGAGTTAAATACATAGATTTTATCTTTGTGGAGCAGAGCAGGGAATAAACACAACCAGCGCATATCAGTGTCACAGAAAATCCAATGGGAGATAAAGAGCAGGGCATATGGAATTTATTTCTGAGTATGCCTGCTGCTGCTGCTTGCAGATTTATCCCTGTTATTGCACAAGGACACATTCTGCCTGAGCAAGCTACACAAACTGTATCAATTGCTGGAACATCCCAATTGATTATGGGGAAAAGCTCACACAAAATTAGGATACTTCTTTCAAGGCAAGGCTTATAGCAGTCCATCTCCTATACCACAACATGCCCCAAAACTCCTCTATGGCACAGGATCAGAGGATGTCAGGTGCTGGAAGGGACCTCTGAAGATCTTCCAGTCCAACCACCCTGCCAGAGCAGCACTAGAGAATCTAGAACATGTTGCACAGGAACGTATCCAGACAGGGCTACAAAGGCTTCAGAGGAGACTCCACAATCACACCTGGCAGCCTGTGCCACTGCTCTGGGACCAGCAAAGAAGTTCTTGCTCATGTTGATGTTGAACTTGCTGTGCTGCAGTTTCCATCCTTTGCCCCTTGTCCTATGCCAGGGCACAAGTGAGCAGACACTGTCCCTGTCTCTTCCTCTCCGGCCCCCAGCCCTCAGCTATGTGTCTATCTATGTATTATCCTCATCTTCTAACTGCAACTCTACTGAGGGGTTTTTTTTGTTTTGTTTTTCTATCTATGTACACAGCAACCTCCTAACATCTTGTTAATCACAGATGTGAGCTGATTAGCCAAACAGCTTGTGTCCATGGTGAGGATGCTGCTCAGAGTGACCCAGGATCTCTAACAACTGCTTTGTGATGATCATTTTGTAGTATAATAAGACACAGAGAAAGGCAAATTATAATTTAGTAAAAGAACTCTTCCTTTTTCCTAATTTCAGTATGATAGAAGATTCCAGAATGTACTGCCAACACTGCCTTATCTATGTTAAATATACTCCTGCTCCAATAGCTGCTAAACTCCTAGAACAGAGAGGGCCAAGTACCTGGGGAAACTGCAATCCCATTTAAATACCTTTCTTCCTCTGTCAGGCAAACTCTTCTGCCACCACCCCTCACACCTGAGCACCAATCTCTCTGGCACACAGTGGATCCTGCAGACCTTTTGTGCCTTCTAAGGTCTCACAGCCTTTGAAGCTCACTAGGGCAGGAAAGACTCAGATATCACACATTTTAATCCCACCTCTGTCATAGGGGAAAGAAGGATTTACCACTCACCCCACTTCAAAATATATGCATTTAAAGTACTTGAGTGAGAAGATCAAAAACAGGCTGTTGAAACCAGCTGGAGAGAACATACACAACCATGCTGCTAAAATCTCAGCTCTTGGTGGAGTCCCTAAGCCTGGCTGTGTTTAAATGTGTTTTGGATGTGGTACTTGGGGATGTGGTTTAGGGTGAACCTTATAGAGTAGGGTTCTGGCTTGGACTTGGTGGTCCTGAGGGGCTTTGCCAGCCTGAATATTGCTGTGATTCTGTATGTTACCTTAAAACTTCCATGACTGCTAAGCAGTATTTGTGCTACTGAATTTCAGTGACATTACCTAAATATAACTAGGTTTACTACAAGTAGACAACTGTGATTTAAAATGGAATGGTGACTAAAAGAAGAACATGTAATGAAAATCCAAGGAAACATTTTAAGAGGCAGCTAACACCTTGGTGTAGCACTTTGAGAGCTTCTGTTTTGAATGGGTAGATGATGTCACAGGCAAGATATTGGTAGTCAGCCAGACAAATTATTTTAGGGAACAGTTGACACTTCTTCCTTAAAAGATTGATTGTGTTTTAGACTATTTTCCTGCAGGTGCTACAAGCAAAACCTTATATCATTTACAAACCAGGGACTGCATCAAGTCTGGACCACATCTAACCAAAGTTTGGTCTTCATCCTGATGATAAGGTTGAATTTGTTCTCAAATTTCTGCATAAATGCCACAACTCTTCAGGACGAGGGACTACTAGCTCTGTTGGAAGGTGTACTACACAGCAAGCTACTCACAAGTCTCTGCTAGTGGAAAGCTCGATCAGAAGTGGCCAGCACCTGTGATGCAATATTATCTCACAATCCTTCCTTGCCTGCTTGATAATTTGCTCAATCTCAGTCACAGAAATTATCTGTCCTATCTTCTCTTGATTAAACAGCTGCTGTGTGTGCTCAAGAGCCTATTCACTAGTGTGTGAAGATAGTGTCATTAAAAATGTTCTGAAGATTGCAAAAAAAGTGTAAACTTATTTGCCAACAGCACTCTCATCCCAAGAGAAAGCTTCACTTTCAATGGTTACTCACAAAAAAAAAAATCTCTAGGCACCAAGCTTGCTAAAACTTCACAATACTAAAGGTGTATCCCCACCAAAGCACCTGCCTGGAAGAAAGCAGGGAGGGACAGCAAGATTCCTTTAGATGTCAGAAAAGAACAAATCTCTTTCAAACCGAAACACAGTCCCCACCTGCAGCAGATTTCATGGCTTGACATACTGACTCTGCTCTGAAGAGAGCTAATTAAGCAGATGTGGTAGTTTGGGGTCCTGGTTCCCTTAAGAAGATCAGAGACAAAGACCTCCGAAAAGAGAGTCCCAGGGGACAGCTCTGGTTGTCCCAGGATATTGTACCACTGTTACTCTATTCCGCTTCCCGGTATCAGAACTTACAAGGTGAGTGGCTGGCATCGCTCTCTTCTCCCCCCTGCCTCTCTTCACTTCACTTCTCTCCAGGCAGAGCAGCATCCCTACTTATCCCACAGTCCGCGTGGGGGAGACAGCTCGTAGCGGGCAGGGAATGTTGAGCTGCGTCATGCGGCCTGCTGAGGCCTTGCAGGCCTGAGGTGGGGAGGGCAGTTCTGGCCTGCTCTCAGGCCTGCTGAGGGAGAAAGGGGTGGAGGATTCTAAGAGGTTTTAGTCCGATAGACTTGGTCTACTTTGTGAATGTGTTCATTCTACCTGATTGCCCTCTGTACACATGTACCTGGAAACAGAGCCTCCCTTTAAACTTCCAGTGTGCAGCATTTTCATTTTATACTCCCCAAAAGGGAGTAAATATAATTTCTGTCCTCCAGCCCAGGGTAGATTGTGGGCCTAAGCTGGGATGGCAGACCTGACTGCACAGGTATTCACCACTGCCAATGCACTGCTCTAAAGAAGCCCAAATGAGGGTTTCCCATTTCATGCAAGAACTGCAGCTCCTTTGTCCCCTCAGGGGTTACAGAGAGTAAGGCAGAACGCAGAGAATTAACTCTTGGCCAGACTCTACCTCCAATGCGTTTGTCATGCAAATAGTCTACATGTGGAAGAGTGACAAATCCTACATTACATAGGTAAGATTGGGAGCAAGACTGCAAGCTTTACTTCTGATTGAGTCTATCTTAAATACTAATGAATTATTAAAAACCATTCACTGAAGTTTAAGCAACTCTACATCTTACATATTTCTAACGCTCTACAAATGTATTTTTAATCATAGATAATTAATTTATAGCAACATTAAATAAAAATTAAATCCTCACTTGAAGCCATAGAAGAAGCCCATAGGAGAGAGTGGTGAGATCTATAGTGTTGCTCTATAATAAGGTCGTTTCTTCACAGCACAGATTTATATATGCATCATCTATTATTTGTGCAGCCAAACCACTGCAGACACACAATACAAGGCTTATGCAGCCTGATGAGAAATAAAAGCAGTGACCTCTGCAGCAGGGCTTTGTGTTGTTTTCCATTCTAACAAACCATTTGCAAGCTGGAATTTCCTAATGTTTCTTGTCTTTCAGCAGTGACCTATCGCATTTGGCCTCAGCAATACTTATTTCTTTCAGTAAAATAATGTAGTCAGTTTTTTGGGGGTGGGGGCAGGGGGCAGGGAGAAGAAAAGAGCATTTGTTCTAAAATATATATTTAAAATTATTTTGCAACTTGTAAAAAAAAATCTGGTTATGCTGGAGAACTTCTGGAGAATAAGTCTTACGAGCAGCAGCTGAGCGAATTGGGATTGATTAGTCTGGAGAAGAAGAGGCTGAGGGGAGACCTCATTACTCTCTTAAACTAGGAAGTTGGAGTGAGGTGAAGATTGGTCTCTTTTCTCTACTATCAGGTGATATCAGTATCACAATCCAGCAGTTCGATGTCCTTCTTGTGTTGGGGGCTCCAGAACTGTACACAGTACTCCAGGTGGGGTCTGACAAGAACAGAGTAAAAGAGGAGAATCACCTCCCTTGCCCTGTTGGCCCCAGATCTTTTGATGCAGTTCATCGATGAACCTCTGCACGTCCCAGACAAATGTTCCTGAATATGTGCAGAACAATTGGATCTTTTTCATCTGTGGTCAGGTCTGTAGAGCAGAGAAGAAGGAAACCCCACCTAGCTCTTCTCCTAAGCAGGCCAGTCCTACCAAGTGAGAGTGGTGAAAAATGAAAAACTACAGAATTCACAGCAGGAATCAGAAACGTGTTCCTCCTAAAGCTCCAGGCAGTGAAATGTGACAATAAAGGTGCCCACTGAAAATGTCTCTTTGCAAAATGAGTTCCCTAGCAGCCAGTTCTCACAGAACAAGGATTTCTCTATCTGTCTGTCCTACACAGAGCATGTGTAAGCTCCACGCAGCCCACAGGGGGAGGACAAGAAACTGCCTGATTTTATAGCCTTGATTCTTAACAAATAAACCCAAATCTGTTCCTTCAACTGCTCTGATAGAGAAACAGAGAGCTCCATATTAAAAGTCTCTCAAGAGCAGCATCTTCTACCAATCAAGTAACATAGTTTAGTTTACATACTCACAGATTCTATTTTTCCTCTTTTATACAGATTGTCTTCCCTTCCAGAATGGCTGTAATTCCATCAAAGCACAGAGCATATGGAACACTTTCCTCCAGGCAATGGAGCAGAGTGCCATAAAAACAATTAACAGAAGCAGTTTATTAGAGGTGGTTTCCCTTTCCCATCATCTACTCAGAGCTGCTGCTGTTGGATTTTGGTGAGGTCATACTGTGTGAGGGTACAGAGCAGCTAGGAAAAGATTTGCCTGCATTACATAGGGTTTGCTGTTAATTAGCTCTTGCACAGACACAGATTACATAAGCCCAGCTTTGCAGGGTTTTGCTTAGGAAGTGGTGAGTCGTTGGGAGGACATCCTTTGGTGATATACAGCTAGCATTAGGATTGTGATTGAAACTAGCATCTACGCATCATTTTATGTATCCACTTGAAAGCAGTGGTCCAGCTAACTAGTTTCTGTTAGTTAAATGGGAAATGTGGATGACATTTTCTTAGGGCATAAATAGAGAGAGAAATCAGCTTGCTACAGCAATAACATGAAAATGACAGTTCTTTCCTGTTATATCCACCACATGCTTTTGATGACATCTTCAGACTTACAGCCTCACATTTGAAAACTGAAACTTCACCCTTCTGGCCTGAGACCTCTTACTATTAACTGAATGGATCACAGGATGGATGAAGACCTTTAAAATTCACACTTTGACTAAAAACTTTCTCCATAGCCTTGCTCCAAGAACTGTTAGCCATGCTTTTCTGGTGGACTTCAGAGCAGGAAAGCTTAGAAGAACCATCCTTTTGTGACTGACTAATCATACTGGATGGCAGAGTCATATTTCCAAGCTTTCCAACAGTCCTTGTAGGCAACGGTTACCAAAGCTTGGAAGCAGACATGCTGCTTCTTTCCCTTTTTTTTTTTCCCCCACAGATCTTAACAAGGATGCTGCTCTACCCAAAGAACCACAATTGCCAAAACGTCCTGAAAGGAGAAATGCCACACAAGCAAGAGCTGGGAAAGGTTGTCTGAATCCTTTGGGCACCCTGGAAATTCCAGCTTCCCTCTGCCATCTGCATTTTAAGAAACACTGATGCAGAAGCAGGGAGCCAAACTGAAGCCCTGCAGTCATAATCCAGTAACTTCCCCCCATTCTGTGTGATCTGATATAGGTGATCCTGCTCTGCAGGGGTTTGGACTGGATGATCTCTTGAGGTGATTCTGTGATCCCCAAAAGACAAATAAGACCTATAGCTGCTGAGACACAAAGTTCTTGTTCCCTCTGCATTTCCTGGGCTGAGATTCTCATCATGGCAAGAAGGGATGAACACAAAGAAGCAGTGACATTAGTTATGTCATCTAAGGACTCCATCTTGCACGGGGGATTCTCTGCTGGCCTGTCCCATTCCTTCAGGCCTCTGTGGCATCAGAGCAGCTCTGGGAGGTCAGCCAGAAAATCTCCTCAGCAAACTGACTCAGTGAGTCACATGAATTACAATCAGGCAGCATGGAGACAGAGAGACTATGCGTTAAACAGGGTGCAGAAACAGAGAGAACACTGATCACAGGTGTGAGCAAAGGCTGTCCCTGCATCAAGACTTCAGCTTCAACAAACCAAGAGCAAGAATGGCAATAATCAGAACTTGCAAGCAGAAGAGGCACTTGTTTCTCCTCTGCCTTCAAAGTCCTTCAGAGTTTGGACTCTTCAAGGCAGTTAGAATACAGTGAAAGCCTTTGTGAGGTTAAGTTGAATACAACACCAATAAACATGGGTCCTTGCAGGGTAAAAAAGGCACATGAGCAACATCAAGCAACCTAACCATCATTTGAAAAATCTATAAAATAGTCTAGAAGAAAACGGTTAAAAGAGGCCTTATATGTGGCAGCCTGCTGGACACAGGGAAAGGGTTGGTGGCATCCTTTTGGATAGAACTCTGCTGAAGAGCCAGAGGAGTTTGGTTTGTTTTTTTGGTTGGTTGGGATGGATAGGTATTCTGGCTGGTTTGGGTATTTTTGTTTGTTTGTTCTTTGTTTGTTTGTTTTAAAGAAACAAAAAACCACAAGCCAAACCAACCAAACAAAAAAAAAAAAAAAAAAAAAAATCAACATTCTCTGTGCAGAATGCAACACCAAAAGTAAACGTTTTGTTCCATAAAACATTATGGACCAAATACAAGCAGGAAACCTTCCTTGGTCATCTGGAAAACATGCCATGTGAGGCACATCTAATTCTTTATTAAACATGATAGTCAGAATTCCTTTGCTATAGAATTGTTTTGGTTAGAAAACACCTCTAAGATCATCAAATCCAACCTTCAACTTAATACCACCATGACCATTAAACCACATCCAAAAGTGCCACATCTACAGCTTCTTGAACACCTAAAGGCATGGTGACTCCACCACCTTCCTGGGCAGCCTGTTTCGATGCTGACCACTCTTTCAATAAGTAACTTTTCCCTAACACTCAATCTAAACCTCTCCTGGCACAGTTTCAGGCCATTTCCTCTCCTACTATCACCTGATACTAGAAAGAAGAGACCAATCTTCACCTCACCACAACCTGATTTCAGCTAATTTGAGAGAGCAATGAGGTCTCCCCTCAGCCTCCTCTTCTCCAGACTAGCAATCCCAGTTCCCTCAAATATTGCTCATGAAACTATTCTCTAGACCCTTCCCCAGCTTTTTTGCCCTTCTCTGGACATGCTCTAGCACCTCAATGTCTTTCTTGTAGTGAGAAGCCCAAAACAGAACCCAGCATTCGTGATGTGGCCTTACCAGTACCCAGCACAGGGCCACAACCACTTCTCTACTGCTTCTTGCTGCACTATTCCTAATGAGACTAGGATGCTGGTGGTCTTCTTGGCCACCTGGTCACATTGCTGACTCATGTTCAGCTGCCTGTCAACCAACACACCCAGGTCCTTTTCCAAGTGGCAACTTTCCAGCCACTCTGCCCCAAGCTGCATGGGGTTTCTGTCACCCACATGCAGGACCCAGCATTTGGCTTTGTTAAACCTCACACAACTGACCTCAGCCCATAGATCTAGACTGTCCAGGTCTCTTTGCACAACTTCCCTACACTCAAGCAGATCATAGAATTATAGAATCAACCAAGTTGGAAGAGACCTCCAAGATCAACACTCCCACCCAATTTAGTGTCACTTACTGAGGGTGCACTCAAACCCCTCATCCAGATAACTGATAAATACTTTCATGAGAACTGGCCTCAGCACTGGAACCCTGCTCGTGACCAGCTGCCAGTTGGTGTTAACTCTATTCACCACCACTCTGAGCTCAGCCAGGCAGCCAGCTCTTGCCTCAACCATTTGTCCACCCATCCAAGCCAGTTTCTCCAGAAGGATGCTGTGGGAAGTGGTGTCAAATCTTTACCAAAGTCCAGATAAACATCCACAGCCTCTCCTTCATCCACTAAGTGAGTTGCCTTGTTGTAGAAGGAGATCAGGTTCTTTAAGCAGGACCTACACTCCATCAACCCATGCTGCTGGTGCCTGATAATCTGGTTGCTCTGCCAATGCTGCATAATGTCACTCTAGATGCCTTGCTCCATGCCTCTCCCCGTCACTGACGTCAAGCTGACAGGTCTGTAATTCCCTAGGCCCTCCTTCTGGCCCTTCTAATAGATGGGTGCCATGTTTGCTTATTCCCAGTCAGCTAGGACCTCTTCACCTACCCGGGACTGCTGGTAAATGACAGCAAGTGGCTGGGTGAGCACTTCCAGCAGCTGCCTCAATACCCTCAGATGGATGCCATCTGGCCCCATGGGTATGTCTAAGTGTGCAGCAGGTCACACCCTCTTCTCTTGGACTGTGGGGGCTTCACTCAGATCCCATCCCCACCTTCCAGCTCAGGGAACTGAGCATCTAGCAAACAGCTGGGCTCACAACCCAATACTGAGGCAAATAAGGTATTAAGTACCTCAGCCTTTTCCTCATTCTTGACCATTCTATTCCTCCCTGAATCCAACAAAAGACAGAGATTCTCCTGAGTCCTCCTTTTGCTCCTGATGTATCTGTAGAAGTGTTTCCTGTTCTCTTTAACAGATGAGGCCAAACTAATTTCCAGTTGGGCTTTGGCCTTTCTCATTTTCTCCCTGCAGGAGGGATCTTGCAGGGAGATGACAATCTTGTAGTCCTCCTGAGTGGCCTGCCCCTTCTCCCAATCACCTTAGGCTCTCCTCCCTAAGCAGCAACCACATTGCTCTGTTGAGCCAGGCCCCTTCTTCCCCATCAACTTGTCTTGGCACATGGGTACAGCCTGTTCCTGTGCCTTTAGGAGTTCCCTCCTGAACAGTCACAGAAGCCCTCCAGTTAGTGGGTCATTGGCAAACCGAAAACTGGAAAAGCAACACTGGCATGAAAGTGGGAATACGTGAAGATGAGGAATGTCATGTTTGTGTTAGAGTCTTGCTTTCACTGCCTGCCTGAAGAGAACCCTGCCCTCCAGCTCACTGCTAATCCACATCCACAGAAGAAACCCAAGTGTAAAACTG
The DNA here is from genome assembly GCA_013396835.1 of Psilopogon haemacephalus. Classification (NCBI taxonomy): domain Eukaryota; kingdom Metazoa; phylum Chordata; class Aves; order Piciformes; family Megalaimidae; genus Psilopogon; species Psilopogon haemacephalus. Next base: position 112,368 of record VWZI01007058.1, on the reverse strand, counting down.
ATTATTACTTTATGGTCTGCAAAGTCCAAGGTGTGGAATTGCTAACGAACATGAGGAAAGTTCTCTCTACAGTGAAACACATCCATGTTTGACTGACATCCTTATAGGAACAAAAACAATCACTTTGCCACTGCAGTTTTGCCCATTTTCAGGCCAAGCAAAATAAACCATCTTCATTAGAACAGAACAAACAAACACACAAAAACCCCAAAACCGACCAAAAAAAGCACACAATTTCACTGCTGAATACAAAGGTCTGATGTTTCCTTCTGTGGCTTGGAAGTGGAAAAATACCTACATACTGACATTAAACACAGAGCACTAAGTTTCAAAGTTGGAAGAGAAAATAAACTGGTCAGCTCTAAAGGAAACATTTGAGGGTATTTCCCCTCTGGCAGAATGAAGCAGGAGATTATTCATATGAGCAGAGTAAAACAATTGGTTTCATTTCTACTTCTCTTTCTTGGTAATTTGCTTTACTATCTTGACAGCAGTTTCAAGGACTCAAACCCTCTGAGTCACACAACATTTAAAAAATGACGATAAGCACAGCCCACTAACACCTGGCTTCAGCCTGGCACACACTAGACAACACTTCCTTTAGCATCATGTCCTGTTCATTGCTAAACACAGGACCCATTCTAGTGTCCACTCTGACTAACATGAGTCCTTCAATTGAGTGAATATTTGGCAGGACCTCCAGAGACTTTACTACTACCTGAACATTCTCAGTGCAGTGGTAAATTCTGGAGTTATTAAATCACTTGAATTAAAAACTGAACAAGGTTTTACTGGCTTTGAGGCTAACAGAGGCATCTACAGAGATTAGAATCGCAGAATGCTCTGGGTTGGAAGGCACCTCCAAAGGTCATCCAGTCCAACTCCCTCTGCACTCAGCAGGGACAGCCTCAACTAGATCAGGTCACACAGAGCCCTCTCCAGCCTCACCTTCAGTATCTCCAGGGATTGGGCCACAACAACCTCCCTGGGCAACCTGTTGCAGTTTTCCACCACCTTCATGGTGCAGAACTTGTTCCTCACATCCAATTTCAATCTGCTCTGCTCTAATCTGAAGCTATTGCCCTTGTCCTGTCCCTGCAGGCCTTTGCAAACAGTCTCTCTGCAGCCTACTTGTAGCCCCCTTCAAGTACTGGGGAGGTTGCTATTAGGTGTCCCTGGAGTCTTCTCTAGGCTGAACACCCACAGCTCCCTCAGCCTGTTCTCATAGCAGAGCTGCTCCAGTGCCCTGATCATTTTCATGGCCTTCCCTGGGCCTCAGGTCCATGTCCTTCCTGTGTTGAGGGCTCCAGAGCTAGATGCAGCACTCCAGGTGAGCTCTCACCAGCACAAAGTGGGAGAATCTCCTCTCTCCATCTGCCTGTAACACTGTTAAGAGCCAACAAATTGTCTTCCTAGTATCAAGGCCTTAATGTTCCCTCAAACACTAAGTAAAACCCCAATTGTTGAAGGACGTGTTCATTTTTAACAGATTACTGTTCTCTGTAGCCTGGAAAGTCCTATCAATTTATGCAAATAATAATAATACTGTATTTGTGCTTTGAGTGAAGCTGATTCAACGGAGACCTTGGAACAGTGGCTTGTTTTGGGCAAATGATGATCTCCAACAGGATCCATCAGATCAGTAAGAGGAAAACAAAACGACTGAAATATTGAAGATCTCAGTCTTATGTCATTCATTCATTGGTTCACAAGCTAAATCAGAACTGGAACAAGGATGCCATTTGACAGCATTTAGGGAGCACTTGTTTGCAAGCCAAAACACCTTATCCCTCAACAGGCAGAAATTGCAACACTCACATTAGCTACACAGCAGGAAGGAAAAGCAACCTTCAATTTTATTTTTTTTTTTAAAGACCAGGAGAAAAAAAATAAATCAAAGTAAAATCCTTAATGAGGTGAAGCTGATTGAAATGACAGAGTTTCCCCCCCCCACTCTAGATGAGGACAGTAATCCCAAAATGTGGAAGTCAAACTAACCAGTTTGAATTCAAAGTTAACTCAATGACAAAGAAAGACTTGCATCCAAAAAATGCAAATTACAATTGAAATGTTTTGAGTCTTCTTAAATCAATTTGTTTTGACCATCAAATGTAAAATTGTTGTAATATAATTTTTTAACAGAAAAACATTTTTAAAAAACAAATTATAGTCTTACATGAATTTTAAAAATCAGTTTTGCTGAAACATTTACTTTTCTCCAGAGAAGTATAGAAGAAAAAGCTTTATTTGCTTTTCAGCTGTCTTAAACAACAATGAAAAACAAAAAACCTCTAAACCCTCAATATAACTTAAACCACTCAGCCAACCAAACAACACCAATGCAACTTAGCCAAACCAACACCACTCAACTCAATCAACCAACACTACTCAACCCAACCAACAACCAGTAACACAACTCAGCCAACCAACACCACTCAACCCAACCAACACCAATGCAACTCAGCCCAACAAAACCACTCATCCCACCAAGAACATCAAAACAACAACGACAAAGAACAATGCCAAAAAAACCCCAATAAAGTAAATTCCATTTTAAGCAGATTTTTTACCAGACTTACTTCTGGTAAAATTTCATCAAGTATTACATATTTCTGCAGAATTTAACCTAAAAATAGTTTTAAAAGTAGCTTCAAACTTAAAAAAAAAAAATCAGAATTTAAGATAAAATCACTTTTAAGATGTATTTTCTTATCAGCCAAAACAAATGAAATGTTTAATTGGCTTTCCAGAGGCAGGTTGGGTGGCCGGAGGCATCCCTCCCTGAAGGTTGAGTACTATGCTCCCTCAGATGTGCCTTTTTGACCCAACTGGTTAGTGTGAGCTTCTGCTGTTGTATACCCAAATGGGGGAGCGATGGATGTTACCTAGCATGCTGTGGTATAGTGGACTGGCGTGTCCATGGATAGTAAATGCAGTCATGACTAGCGGGACCTCTACACCTGCAGGCAATTACAGAACAAGAGAGGTCATTTGCCATTCACAAGGACATGCAGACGCATGCGCCCTTGTCCACACGTGGAGGATGGAAAACACAGGGAATGCTCACTCAGCCAGTACCTATCCATCAGGCCGATGCAGTCCTCCATGCGTGGCCCTATGCATCTGCAGCAAATCCAAATGCAAAACAGGGAGAGAAAGAGAGAAGTCTGTTATTTACAGAACCCAGAAGCAGGAATCCCCTTGTTCTTAACCATCATTCTGAAGAGAGAACCATGTCACCACCAAATTAGTTTGTGGAAAAAAAAAAAAAAGAATTCAGAATGGGAACAATAATGGCAAAATAAAGAGCACTCCAAGGCTGGAGAATCTTGGCTCAAACAGCACTCGAGGTAGGTTTCATCTGCATACATGGGAGTCCTGACAAGAGACTTGCTTTCTCTGTATTTTGTATAAATCATCGAAGCAGTGATTACTGCACAGAAGCTGCTCATTTCCAAGATGAGACCTCCAGGAGCAAAAAGCAGAACTTGTTTTCCTCCTTTCTGTAGCTGACACAACTGTTCAGTGTGTTTTAAGCTCCTAGCCAGGGCAACTGCACAAATATTTTGGGAGTTGAGGAAAACTCAAGGATGGACTTCCAACAGAGCAAAATTGTGTCTGCCAATCCAGGCATTTTCTTCTGCCATCCCTAGATGCTTCCAAAAGTCCTTCACCTGCAAAATCACCAAGGGAAATGGAAATTGCTATGCAGCACCACTAAACCACCACCACCCAGTGAAAGAATGTTTGCAAAATATGGATATGCATGGATTTACTTTGGCCTCATGGAGAACACTATGCAGAGTTCAGGTGCCCTGCATTCGAATAGCAGGTGACCTATGCATTCACACAGCAATCTGGATTTTCAGAAACAGAAAGGTAAAGATCAGCTTTTAGGGGTTTAGAAATTAATGCCCAGCTGGTCTTTCTGTATCCACAGGGAGTGGGAGGCTCTCAGCATGTTAAGGAAGCCAAAATGTTCTTTAACAACACCTTCAAGCCATTGCATTAACAAGTGTTTTGGCTGTATGTCTACTAGAGGAGCAGGTGATTTGACACACCAGGAGACTGAAACTCACTTCTCTTGAGGCATTTGAAATTTCAGGTATGATACTCAACTCTTAATCAAGTTTCCTGCTTTGAGTTTGGCTTTGATAGAAGGATATGCACATCAAAAATCTGAAGGAGTTCAAATATGGTCCCATGAGAGCTTCTTTCCACTTCACCCTCTCATGCCACTCATCAGCTTCTGCTGCATTTAAATCAGCTAGCACTTTGCCATTATAAAATGAACCTAGTGAATTCAATTTCCCCTTACCTGCACATCAGGGAGAGCATAACCACAGCAAACCTCATCTCTTGTTTAACTCTTATTTTGATGTTAAACAGGAACTATAAGTATTCCTTCAGCAAATGTGAAGGCACAAAAAGAACTCATTAAACACGCAGCTGGATGGAAAATGCATAAATGGAAAAGGCAGCTTTAAACACAGTTAAAAAATGCAGAGAGAACTCTTGATGGGTGTTTTTGGAGATGCCAGCAGTCCTGAGATTCAGAACTTCAGAACTCAGGATTGTGGATTATGACCAGTCTCAAATGTAGCCCAGCATCTCTGCTTTTCATGGCATTCTCAACAACAGGGAGAAAATCAGGTCAGCAATGAAGGAGGCTGAAAAGTCCCATTTCCTGGCATGTCAAGAGAATCTGAGCTCAGGCTTTTCAGATTAGAAGTCCGAGAGCTCTTTACTTGTTCAGATAAACTGACTGAGCTCAATGTCTTGGAGTCATTTCGCACTTGTACATTTATTCTCTCATCAGACTTCTAGAGACTAGGACTGGAATCCAAGGAGAGAGCTGTTTGGACCTCACCCCCTCCAAGCTTCAATACCATTTATTTTGATTTAGAATTGTAATCTCATTGAGTGGGTTTGCCAGCCCCAAAGAGAACACTCTTCAGGAGCAATTATCACTGCTTGCAGTCACATTGAAGAGTTTCCCACTCTCCAGAGGCTTGGCTGTTCTGATTACATGCAGTAAAGCACAACACTGTGTGAGCAATGGCAATAGCTATTAACAAGTTAATTTGCACCACCAAGTCGTCAGGTGTTTATTCCCTCTGGAAGTACCTTCCTTGGTTTCAGGCTTTTTGACTCATCTAATGCCAACATGGCACGATCACACATCACACTGGTATTCCATTTGCTCCCAGGCTTCCTCTGCTTCTGCTTGCAGTCTGGGAATTTTTTAATTTCCAAGGTTGCTCTGTAAAATGAATTGGTTAGCTGATACATGCTAATGCTTTGATGACATATTCAGTACCTTATAACAGTTCAATAGAGCTTTACAGAAAATTGCACTTGGAGTTCGCCTTAGCAACCTCTGAAGAAAATTACAGGTTAGAAGAGTTTTGAAAACTGGGCTAACTACTGTTTTGTGATGGAAGATCCCTTTCCTCTGTTTTTCATCAATTTTCTGTAAGACTGAAACCCAAGACCTTAACTGTGCACAGGCAGTGAGTAGCAAAGACAGTTTCCATCAGATGAACCCTTAAAAAGCTTTGTCATTAGAAACAAACAAGGACAGAAGAAAATGTGAGTTCTGCCAATGGCCTGCCAGGATAAAGTCAAATAACTCAAACCCAGGGGGTTACTTGGGTAGCAGGAAGTGCGGACTGATGGTATTTGTAAGAAAGTTGAACTGGGACAGAGAGTAGGAATAAATTTTGCCCCAGTGTTTTGCCATTCAATTTGCACTATTCTTTTTTCTGGAGTTCACAACTTCTTAAAAATACACCTAAGCTTTAAGGGCAAGGCAGTATTGGATATTAGGAAGAAGTTCTTCACAGAGTCAACCCTTTGTTACGGAGAGTTGCCAGCAAACCCCATCAAGTTGCAATCACCTAAAGTCATTCCCATTTAATTATGAACTAGAACATTAGATGTTCATCACAAGGCATAAAAGCATCCCTTCCTGATGTCTTTCTATCCAGGCTGATAAAAATAAACAACCACAGGCCTATAAAGAAGTTGAAAGGCAAGAAAAACATTCTGCTCCCTTCCTGCTCTGGGAGAAACACAATCAGGTCATGGTGATTGGCAGTATTTATGTCAGTTAGACCTTCCCAAAATAGTGGATTAAACAGAAGGAAGTGCCACGTCCTGATCTTCTGAGAGGACAGCAGAGTTGCAGGGCACTCCTTATGCAGAGCAGACCATATCCACCATTCAGAGTTGGGCTTGTCACTTTCAACCAGAACTGGCACTCCTGCCACTTCCAGAGGCCAGGACCAGAGCTCCTGACATGAGTTCATCTTTTCATGTTGCTTCTTCTTACCCCTTTCTTCCACAGCAGCAGCGTTTTTTATATTACGTAGCCAATTTAAAGAGTCTGGGGGGAAGACAAATCTGTAACAGATCCTGGCTGTGTCTTTGAGGTCTTGCTTTCATTTCTCTAATGGGTCTGTAATTAGATTTACAAGACCAGCAAAAAGTCTCATTTTGAATGGCAACAGCTGTTGACATCAGGATTACATTGAATACTGGTTTAATTAAAGTTGCTAAAATGCAACTCTCCTGTTGAAGATTATTTCACTGGCTAAGTTTTCCTTTTTTCCCCCTTTCTCTTTCTTTGTGTACTGGACACCAACAATCTCATCAGAAAGACACCAACAATTTCTGTGGCCCATGCAAAACGGTAGCTGGTACATCACTGCTGTTATTTTGTTAAACAAATGTAGTAAGTGATTTTGGGCATCCAGGGCTTGAGATGCTCAGACTCAGACAACTGCACAAAGTCTGCTGCAGAAAAACCCTTTGCATCAGTCCTCATGAAAAAAAGGGCAGCAACACTTTGGTCTCACAGAAGTGCAGCTGAGTGAGTTCCCCATTGCTGAGGGGCAGAGATGAAGATCCTTTCTGTGCTGGTTTGAAGCTAATTTGAATATTTTAATGAGAGAAATTAGATCACTGGTTGTGAAAAGAAAATAATACTGATCACTCATTGGTTTTGCAGAGAGATAGAAACAATCTTACCAATAACAAAGTCGCTTATTTTGTTTTGTGCCTGGCTGCAGCTTGACTTAACTCTTCTGCCTGAAACCTATGTAACCCAATCTAATAATTTCCTTCTAATCCCTTATGGGCTCCGGCATCTCACCTCTGCTTCTCTGCAAAATGAATCACTTAAGTTTTTACAAGGGCTCAATTGATTATTTCAGAGATAAAGGGGGTGGGAAGGAGAAGAGGGGTTAGTTGGGAGCCCTCCTGAGCCATCCTGCTGTTTGGGAGGTTGAGCAGGGAAGTTGTGGCTGCTCCCTCCCTAGAGGTATTCAAGGCCAGGCTGGATGAGGCCTTGAGCAACCTGTTCTAGTGGGAGGTGTCCCTGCCTATGGTGGGGGGTTGGAACTAGATGATCTTTGAGGTCACTTCCAACCTAAACCATTCTATGACTATGATAATTGTAAGTATCTGTAAATATTGTGAACGTATGTGCTATGCTGTAAATATAGCTTCCTTTTAACTTCCAGTTGTCAGAGTTAGCCTGGTGATCCTAACTCAGGGGGCAGGGAAAACTCCCAAACCACATCACTGTCAAGCAGTAAATACTAAATATAAAGTTATTTCACCCGCCAACCAGTGGCAGCTGGAAGGGAAGCTGAGAGCAGTACTATGCAGAGCTGTTATCTCTGGGTTTCCAAAGGGGTGAATGCATTCTTTCTGATAAGCTGTTGGACACTCATGACTGGTTCCTGACTGTCATGAGACCTGAAAACCAAAGGTTAGGTTACTGTTTCACACTCCCCAGATTCATGCTTTACCAACTCTAACTTTGTGCCAACCTTCAAATGCACTGAACAACAAGCAGAAGGGCTCACTCTGCAGAGCCTGCACTTACCCTTGGGTGCAGTTTGGATGGCATGGATGGCACTCACGATCCTCATTGGCATATTTGAAAATGAAGCTGTTGGCCCCCTGCAAGCCATCAGGACACTTTTCCACACAATTTGGACCATCCTTGAAATGGAAACACTTTGTGCAGTGGTCAGGACCCTGGAGAGTGTGGAAGATAGGAATGAAGTGCATCAGAATCGCAGGCCCTAGACTGACAGCACACTCAGCAGTGCCTGTAGTAGCATTTCTTTCCCAAGGAGCTATGTGGGTCCAGCCTCTGTTAAAAAGCAGCAGATGTGTAAACCTGATGGTTCTAGCCATAAACTTATCCTGTAGAATGTAAGACTAAATTCCAGCTTGCAAATAGTTTGGTCAGGGTGCTTGACACCATGAAATTCAATTTCCCACAATGTTGTTCAGACCCGAACTACATCTGTCAAGCAACTGCAATGACCGTTCAGGGAGGATCCCTGACCGCTGCATTCCAGAATTGCCTTCCATAGTGCATTCTCCCTGTGGAATCTGCTCACAACAGTACTGATGATCTACCAGGTCTCCTTCTTCTTAGCACCTGTGTAGACTAAATGACAAAGGTGAGTGGTTTCAAGCTGAGGGAGAGCAGGTTTAGACTAGATCTTAGGAAGAAGTTCTTTGGTACAAGAGTGGTAAGACTCTGGAATAGGCTGCCCAAAGAGGCTGTGGATGCCTCATCTCCGGAGGTGTTTAAGGCCAGGCTGGATCATCTACTCTAGTGGAAGATGTATGAGGTCTTCCAGCCTGGGCCTTTTTGTGTGTTAAAGTTTCTTAACACTGAAGAGCTCAAATACATTCATTTAGGATGCATGAAAACAGTTCTCTCTCCAAGCACCTAAAAGAATAACCTGAGGTAAAGAGAAAAAAAAAAAAAACAGACAACACTAATAGTGTTCAAGCTAACTGAGGGATTAAGATAAAGTCCCACCAAAAAAAAGTAACTGAAGTTGTAGGAGAACAAAACAGAACAGAATACAAAGAATCAAAGAATCACACAATTAACCTGTCTGGAAAAGACCACTAAGATCATCCAGTCCAACCTATCACCTAACACCTTCTAATTAACTAAACCATGGCAACAAGCACCTCATCCATCCTTCTCTTAAACACTTCCAGGAATGGTGATTCCACCACCTCCCTGGGCAGCCCATTCCAAGGCCAACCACTCTTGCTGTGAAAAACTTCTTCCTAAAGTCCAGTCTGAACCTGCTCTGGCACAGCTTGAGGCTGTGTCCTCTTGTTCTGTCACTGGGTGCCTGGGAGAAGAGACCAACCTCCCTCTGGCTACAACCTCCCTTCAGGTAGTTGTAGACAGCAATGAGGTCTGCCCTGAGCTTCCTCTTCTCCAGGCTAAACACCCCCAGCTCCCTCAGCTTCTCCTCACAGGGCTGTGCTCCAGCCCCCTCACCAGCCTTGGTGCCCTTCTCTGGACATGTTCAAGCACCTCAGCATCTTTCTTAAATTGAGGGGCCCAGGACTGAACACAGTACTCAAGGTGTGGCCTAACCAGTACAGGGAAGGACCTCCCTGCTCCTGCTGTCCACACTGTTCTTGATCCAGGCCAGGATGCCATTTGCCTTCTTGGCCACCTGGGCACGCTGCTGGCTCATGTTCAGTTGCCAACCAGCACCCCCAGGTCCCTCTCTGCCTGACTGCTCTCCAGCCACTCTGTCCCCATCCTGTAGCACTGCATGGGGTTGTTGTGGCCAAAGTGCAAAACCTGGCACTTGGACTTGTTCAAACTTTTGTCTTTGGACTGTGCCTATCTGTTCAGCCTGTCCAGGTTCTTCTGCAGAGCCCTCCTGCCCTCTAACAGATCCACACTTGCTCCCAACTTGGTGTCCTCTGCAAACTCAATGATGGAGGACTCAATTCCCTCATCCAGATCATCAGTGAAGATATTGAACAGGACTGGGTGCACCACTAGTGACAGCTGCCATCTTGATGTGACTCCATTCAAGGCAGTCAAACCACAACTGCATGTAGCATTCCGCATCTGCGTTACCGAGGCAGTAAGAAAACTCAGGAATGAAAAGAACAAATTCCAAATCACTTTAAGCAGGCTGATGCAAGACACCTTCCTGCCAGCATGCACTGAGCACAATCAGCATCCTGTCCCTGCACATGTGGTGCTCATCATCTCTTCTTGGGTTAATGCTGTTGGTACCACTTTCAAGCCTGTGAGCAGCACAGGGCAGTGCTGTAGCAAACTGGAAGAAGCCAACCCACAGCACACCACACCACACCATTCTCTTACCGGTCCATAGCACGTGATCATGTTCTCCTCCATTTTCTCACACTGGGGATCACACTCCACACACATTGAGCCGTTGGCAAACTCCCGGAACTCCCTAGGAAAACATTTTACAGGGAGGTTAGCAGAAAGCAGAAGTGAGACTGGAACTGAACCAAGAAGGTGCTAATCCACCTTCTGTCAGTCATTGTATCATCGCCAAGCTCAGAAGACTGTGCCAGCTTAGCTCAGTTCTGTTAACATTATGCAAGGTCTTATGCCTGGATCAGGCCAATCCCAGAAACAAACATAAACTGGGTACAGAGTGAATTGTGAATGGCCCTGAAGAGAAGGACTTGAGGCTGCTGGTTCCTCAGCAGCTCCCCAGGATCTAGCAAAGCCCTCATGCAGCCCAGTAGGCAGCTGTGTGCTGGGATGCATCAGGAAGAGTGTGGGCAGCAGGGTAAGAGAGGGGATTCTGCCCCTTTGCCCTGCTCTGCTGAGACCCCACCTGGAGCACTGTATCCAGTTCTAGAGCCCCTGGTACAGGAAAGGTCTGGAGGTGCTGGAAGGTATCCAGAGAAGAGCAACAAGGATGATCAGAGGGCTGGAGCTCTGCCATGGAGACAGACTGAGAGAGTTGGGTTTATTCAGTCGGGAGAGGATAAGGCTGGGGAGGGACTTTTGAGGGTGTTGGGTAGTGAAAGGACTGGGGTGAATGGATCCGGGTTACAGGTAGGTAAGATTTAGCTTAGATATTAGGAAGAAGTTCTTCCCCATGAGGGTGCTGAGACAGTGGCACAGGTATCCCAGGGTGGTGGTGGAAGCCTCATGCGTGGAAGTTTTTAAGGCCAGGCTGGATGTGGCTGTGGGCCAGCTGATGCAGTGTAAGGTGTCCCTGCCCATGGCAGTGGGGTTGGATGATCCTTGAGGTCCCTTTCAGGTCTGATAATACTGTGATTCTGTATTCTGTGAGTCCATGAATCTATGAGTGTGAGGCAGCAGATGAACCAATCTGGTTATACAGCAATCAGGCATCAAATTGCATTGACACCATTAACACAATCATATTGGAGCAGCAGCAGAGTTCCTGTTGAGCACCTGTTAGACTGATGGCAAGAGAAGAGGTCATTACATTGCTGCATATTTCAGTGCTATTTCAGGAGTTGGTGCTTTGACCAGTCAAAGGAGTCTGCCTTGGGTTTACTTTTTCAGCTGTTTGTGTTTCCCCCTTCTCCTGTCTCTTTGCAGTGCTGTTCTGCTGTGCTTTGAGAGTCTGTGGCTGTGCTCATCACTGCAGGTGTTAGGTTGGACACAGCTATACGTTTGCCACTGCTGCTCAGTTATTTGTCTAATCTCTTCCGCCATTTAAGAGATGCATAAAACGTGAAGTCCTGTTTGATAGGTCTCTGCATGGCTCTGTAGTTCTAGGTTTTAGTAATGGTAGTGTCCCCATCACCATTGTTAGGCTAGCTGTCTACACACAAGTTAAACAAATGAAGGTTAAAGAGGCATCTCTTGCTCTTCATAGAAACACAGAATTGTCTCAGTTGGCAAAGACCTGCAAGGTCATTGATTCCAACATCAACATAAGACCACCATGCTTATTAAACCATGGCCCAGAGTCCCATGCCCACACATTTCTGGAACACCTCCAGGGATGGTGACTCCATAGCTATAGATAGTTTAATTGTGCCTGAGGGTGCAGGGGGAAAGACGTGTTCTTAACCTGCAGCAGTCCACTGTCCACTTCTAAAGTGCAGCATGCTTTGTCCTTTGGTGGAAATTATCTGGTATACGAGGCAGGAGGAAGTGTTGAACAGGACTGGGCAGAACCTTTTGTCTGTGCTGGGATGCATCAGGAGGCGTGTGGGCAGCAGGGCAAGAGAGTGGATTCTGCCCCTTTGCTCTGCCCTGCTGAGACTATACATAAAATACTGCCTCCAGTCCTAGTGTCTCCACTGTAAAAGGGACACAGACCTGTAGGAAAAAGTGCAGAGAAGTCCACAAAGATGATCCATGGGCTGGTACACTTTTGCTGTGAGGACAGGCTGAGGGAGCTGGGGGTGTTCAACCTGGAAAGGAGAAGGCGCCAGGAGGACCTTAGAGCTGTCTGCCAGTACCTGCAGGATGCTACAGGAAGGCTGCAGAGGGACTTCTGAGTGCCCACCCACAGGACAAGGAGAAATTGATTAAAATTGATGGAAAAGAGGTTTAGATTGGATGTGAAGAAGAAATTCTGGATTGGATTGTCCAGAGAGACTGTAGATACCCCTGCCTGGAGATGCTGAAGGCCAGGTTGGATGGGGCATTGAGTAACCTGGGCTAGCTGAGATGTGTCCCTGCCATGGCAGGGAGGTTGGGTTAGATGATCTCTGAGGTCTCTTCCAGTGTAAGCTGTCCTATGATTAGGTAGGTCAGGCAGAAGACATCTTGCTTGGTAGTATGAAACCATAGTGGTTTTGTCCCCTCTTTTGTAAGAAATAAATACCTTGTTCACAGGACAAAGTAACCAATGTCTTGATTTTTATCCACGCAATGGTCATGTATGGCTCAGATTCAGGAAGCTGCCTTTCACATGTGAGACATCCCTGGCAGGCAGGATAAGATTAGAGAGCACTGATTATAGTGCTGCTCTGCTTCAGTCAAGTCTCCAGGAACTCTGTTCCAAAAGCCCATTCTCCAAAAGGCTTCTAACCTTTTCCTCAACAACAATTACAGACTGAGGTTCGAATTTATAAAATGCAAAAACAAATGCTTTTGCTCATTCATTTCATGTACACACAAGAAATTATCACTAGTTCTGAGGGTTTTGTATATAATTCGGGGGGGTTATTTTATTATTAACCATTTATAATGTGGAAAAAGAGTAGTAAGTGGGATTTCTTCCTTCAGACAGCAGTTGTGTCACTTTGGCTGCCAGCTGCCCTTCACAAACACCCTCCAGAACACGCTCTAGACTGAGATGAATTAACAGCTGAACAGGTCACTTATCTCCAACTAGCCACAGACAAAGTCTGTGTAACTAGTTCAGCCTGGACACATCTAGGCCTTTCAGATGGATCTCACCTCACTGCATGAAACAGGTAAATATTTCACTATCAGTAATATTGGCAATGGGGCCAGATGTTGATTAATGTAATGCTCAAATAATTTACTCATTAAAGTCCAGAACACTGCAATCAGCAGCTTCAGGGGAAAGTGTAAGGGAAACATCTTACCCATCATAGAGGTTACAGGAGTCTATGCATGTCCTTCCCCTGATGAATCCCTTGCAGGAGAGACACTGGTCAGGTCCTGGCCCCCAACAGCCATCACTGGAGCATAACTCATTGCACACCATTCCATCAGCAGCTGCAGAGAGACAGAGGACAGGGTCACTAAGGTACAGTCTCTGGATCACAGAGGGAAACCTTTCAGTCAGCATCCCAACACACTCTGCAAACTCAGTACTCAGATACTCTACAAACAGAACTGAGGAGAAACATAAAATTATCTTCAGCCAACTATAGGAACACACTGTGCACTCATGGCTTGAATGCCACACAGACCAGTCTATCCTTCCAGAAAGGCTGTGGAAAGGAGAGGAAAAGACTCAAATGAGAGCTGTGAGGATGATCAGAACTAGAGAAGAGAATCACAGAATCACAGTGGTCCAAGATCATCACCATTTCACCTACTGCACCATGTCCCAAAGCACCAGATGGCTTTTAAAAACATCCAGGGACAGCAACTCCACCACTCCCTGAGCAGCCTGTGCCTCACAATCCTTTCTATGAAAAAAAATTTCCTTGAGGCCATTCCCTCTTGTTCTGTCATTAGTGTTTCTGTAATATGGACAGAGAAGTAGCCTTAGATTCAGATGAGAGAAAACATGATAAACATCTATCAAGTCAAGAAGGTAAAGAAGCATGAAACTATTGCACATGGCTTCCCCCAGGTCCCTCACAGGCACTCAAAGAGATGGGAACACTATAGGGTTCAGAACACAGAATTAACCAGGTTGCAAAAACACCTCGAGTCCAACCTATCACCTAACACCTTCTAATTAACTAAACCATGGCAACAAGCACCTCATCCATCCTTCTCTTAAACACTTCCAGGAATGGTGATTCCACCACCTCCCTGGGCAGCCCATTCCAATGCCAATCACTCTTGCTGTGAAAAACTTCTTCCTAAAGTCCAGTCTGAACCTGCTCTGGCACAGCTTGAGGCTGTGTCCTCTTGTTCTGTCACTGGGTGCCTGGGAGAAGAGACCAACCTCCCTCTGGCTACAACCTCCCTTCAGGTAGTTGTAGACAGCAATGAGGTCTGCCCTGAGCTTCCTCTTCTCCAGGCTAAACACCCCCAGCTCCCTCAGCCTCTCCTCACAGGGCTGTGCTCCAGCCCCCTCACCAGCCTTGGTGCCCTTCTCTGGACATGTTCAAGCACCTCAGCATCTTTCTTAAATTGAGGGGCCCAGGACTGAACACAGTACTCAAGGTGTGGCCTAACCAGTACAGGGAAGGACCTCCCTGCTCCTGCTGTCCACACTGTTCTTGATCCAGGCCAGGATGCCATTTGCCTTCTTGGCCACCTGGGCACGCTGCTGGCTCATGTTCAGTTGCCAACCAGCACCCCCAGGTCCCTCTGCCTAGCTCTCTTCCAGCCTCAGCCCTTCCATTATTCTACTTTTGTTTTGTCAACTTACAAAAACCAGTTCCATTGTCTTCCCCTTTTCTAACTCTGTGTGTGGCTAAAGAAAGGTTTCCACTTTACAGCCATTGTTTGGCAACTTCATGTGCTGAGCATGCTCTGAAGCCTCAGAGTACAGCACACAGCCCTGTGTTGAAGGGAGGAACAATGATGCTTTTGACAGCAACTCATTTCTGTTGTGACTTTTAGAACAAGTGCTCATTCTTCACTAATGGGGTCATGCAGGTTAGAAGCAGAAAGGTTCAGTGTTTGTCCCCAGCCTAGACAGAACGCAAGAAAATTGGCTGCCATTAAGGCCAATGGTTAATTTGCTGTACACTTGTGGGCCTCGTCCAAAGGCCTGGGAACTTCAATTAGCTTTGCATCAAACCTGATAATGGATGTCATAATTTATTGCACTTGTTAATTGGTGCCTAAATTGACAGAATTCATAGTGATCACATTTGTGACAACCTGGCTTAGAAAGGCCTCACTGTGTGCTGCAGGTGTCACTAAAGCCCAGAGGAATTACTTAAATAATTTTGTATAAAAGGGCATACTTTCTGCTTTTATTTCATGTGTGCTTATACTTCATGTGGGGCACCTCTGATTGTTGCATAGGAAAAGGCCTGCTGGGAAAAGGAGGCAGAGCCTTCGCTTCAGCACAGAGCAACATGAAAATCTACCTGCCCAGTCACATTCTCCAGGAAATAACATCACAGTCGTTCACTCTGAATTAACAATGTTCTTCACAAATAAAGTTTTATGCACAGTCTTTAACGGCACAGTTTATAGTAGAAGACAACCAGAAGTCTACATTAAATGAGAGTTTCGTACACTGCATTTTAGATAAATGTTCCCTAGCTAATTCCATACACTCATAGAAAGGCCTAAGATGGAAGAGACCTTAGGATCATCTATCCCAAGCCCCTGCCATGGCAGGGACACCTCTCAGCTAACCCAGGTCACTCAAGGCCTCATCCAACCTGGCCTTCAACATCTCCAAGCAGAGGCCTCTCTGGGAAATCCATTACAGAGTCTTGCCAACCTCCTAGGGAAGAATTTTTTTTCTCAGATCCAATATAAACCTTTTCTCCCTCTGATGTATTAACAGCACCAATCACCTTGGTGTCACCTGCATACTGCTGATGGTGCCTCAATCCTGCTGTCTATAGCACTGATAAAAATATCAAACAGCACAGGTGCCAGTACAGACCACTGAGGGACAGCACTTGTACTTTTAATGAACACAATTCAGAGGTCATTCTTAAAATCAGTCCCTCAGCACAGTCGCTTGCTGAGACTTCTTAAAATGAAATGAATGAGATTTGTTTCCTTCATGAAGATTCCCTTGGTGTTAATTTTTTAATAATAGCTTTAGGTGTAGTTTTCTTCCCAGAAAATAACAAGTCTGTATTACACCAAATCCTCCACAAGCTACGAGTCAGAGAAAGTTTAAATTTCCCCTTGGTGTGTACATGTGACAGGAGACAGAGTACAAAAGGATGATGTGACAGTACAGCCAAACTTCCATCTCTCCTGAAAGCCCATTTTGCACTGGTTGTGGCAGCTTCAAAGGTACTCAGGCTCAGCAATCACAGGAAAGGGCAAAGAGGCATTTGGCAGAGGTTCAGAGGTTCATGTATCTATCTTCCAGCAAGATGAGACCACCAGGATATTGGAATGTGACCCTGGTCACTCTATCAAGACTTGGTGCTCTCTCTTGCAGATTCTGTTCTGACAGCTCAAGATACTTTTCATGTGAAATCTTCAAGGGCTAATTATTCCCATCATGACAGACAAAATTCACTTGTTGCTAGACTGCCAGCACACAACTGAGTTCCTCCTCACCACTTGATCCTATTAAACTACAACCCCACTGCAGAGGCAAGCAAAGCACCACTAGCTGGGCAAATGTGACTCTCTCTTGGCAACCCCTCTGTTTTCCACAGGAAACATAGCTGCCTTGTAGTGTGGAGGCAGGAAAATCAGACTCAAAGTACAAGCCATCTACAAATGCACTGACTGCATGACTGAAGTACTGCTTAACCCTGGGGAATCAGAAGTATCCTTCCAAGTTTCAAAGAAGCTGACGGTGCCAGGAAATGTATGGTTTTCCCTTACAAATTTGGTATTATTCAATGCTCAAATAATAGTCAGTTCCACAAGAACTCAAAGCAAGGCAAAAGGCTTGAGAAGGAAAAAAGAATCAAACCAAGAATCAAATAGAGCCATAAAAATTATATAAAGCCCATAGATATTGGCCAGCTGGAACTAATGCAGAACAGCAGAAACTTGGGATTTTGAAAATGGAGACTGTGCAGCCTTCTTTGTCTTGCAACTGCTTAACTTATTTCGGTATTCAGGACTTATTCTTAATCAATGCTTCACTCCCAGAAGACAATACCATCACATGTTTGATCATCTCTGAATGACAGAGACCTACACTACTGTCACAGACAACTGGCTCAGTTCATTCACTCATGCCTTTGTAACCACTTTGTTGGGTAACAGTAGTTAAGGACACCTGTGTATGAAGCTGTTCAGCACACAGCACACCCTTGCACTTCATGATGATGGTAGGGAAGCTCTCCAGAGGACCTCGGGTAGATCAGATATATTTGATCCATGGCCAATGTTAATGGCACGAGCTTCAACAAGGCCAAGTGCCAGGTCCTGCATTTGGGTCAGAGCAACTCTAGCAGTGAGCCAGCAGTGTGCACAGGTGGCCAAGAAAGCCGATGGCATCCTGGCTGGCATCATAAATGCTGTAACCAGCAGGGACAGGGAGGAGATTGCCCCTTGGACTCTGCTCTGGTGAAGCCACACCTTGAGTGCTGTGTCCAGTTTTGGGCACCTCAGTACAAGAGACACAGCACACGGGAGGGCAAGTGCAGAGGACGTCAAGGAAGCTGTGAAGGGCCTGGAGAATGAATCTGATGAGGAGAGACTGAAGGTGTTGGAGCTGCTTAGTTTGAAGAGGAGGAGGCTGAGGGGAGGCCTCCTGGCTCTCTACAGATCCCTGAAAGGACCTTGTGGAGAAGTTGGTGCTGGTCTATTCTCACAGGTCATTAGCCAGAGAACAAGAGGGAATGGCCCCAAGCTTCAGCCGGGCAGGTTTAGACTGGACATGAGGAAGAATTTTTTTCTCATCAAGCGTGGTCAGGCACTGGAATGCACTGACCAGGGACGTGGTGGAGTCTCCAAGGCTGGCCGTGTTTAAAGGTGTTTTGGATGTGGTGCTTGGGCATATGGTTCAGAGTGAACCATAGGGTTGTAGATTGAACTTGGTGGTCCCAAGGGGCTTTGGCAGTGAAAATATTGCTGTGATTCTGTGATTCCCCATCCCAGAAGTAGCAGCACTCATCTCTCCTCCACCTTCTGTTTTGCCTTCCCGCAAAATGTTCTACCACTGAATAGGTCTAATCCATATTTTCACAGCCTATGCCAAGGGCACCTTCTGCAAACACAGACAAAAGGTTCTGTCCAGTCCTGTTCAACACTTCCTCCTGCCTCATATACCAGAAATGTGTGGGCATGGGACTCTGGGCCATGGTTTAATAAGCATGGTGGTCTTATGTTGATGTTGGAATCAATGACCTTGCAGGTCTTTGCCAACTGAGACAATTCTGTGTTTCTATGAAGAGCAAGAGACGCCTCTTTAACCTTCATTTGTTTAACTTGTGTGTAGACAGCTAGCCTAACAATGGTGATGGGGACACTACCATTACTAAAACCTAGAACTACAGAGCCATGCAGAGACCTATCAAACAGGACTTCACGTTTTATGCATCTCTTAAATGGCGGAAGAGATTAGACAAATAACTGAGCAGCAGTGGCAAACGTATAGCTGTGTCCAACCTAACACCTGCAGTGATGAGCACAGCCACAGACTCTCATAGCACAGCAGAACAGCACTGCAAAGAGACAGGAGAAGGGGGAAACACAAACAGCTGAAAAAGTAAACCCAAGGCAGACTCCTTTGACTGGTCAAAGCACCAACTCCTGAAATAGCACTGAAATATGCAGCAATGTAATGACCTCTTCTCTTGCCATCAGTCTAACAGGTGCTCAACAGGAACTCTGCTGCTGCTCCAATATGATTGTGTTAATGGTGTCAATGCAATTTGATGCCTGATTGCTGTATAACCAGATTGGTTCATCTGCTGCCTCACACTCATAGATTCATGGACTCACAGAATACAGAATCACAGTATTATCAGACCTGAAAGGGACCTCAAGGATCNATCTTCAGCTTATCTGCAGCATCATCAAGTGGTGTGATAAAGCTGGGGGAAGGGGGGGAAGGTGGTAGGGGGATTTGGATACCCTCTCTTGGGGATTTTGGTCTCCAGGAGGGGTGTGGTGTCTGTATTCCTTTTTTTATTGTATATTTCTGTAAATATCTGTTATATCTTGTAAATATTTGCTTGTATATTTGCATTGCTGTAAATATAAAGCTTAATTTATTAACTTCCAGTGTGTTTTTCTGAGTTTTAGCCGGGGTTTTAAAAGGTGGGGGGGCAGGTCACTGCAAATCCACTACACCTCTTCTCTTGCCATCAGTCTAACAGGTGCTCAACAGGAACTCTGCTGCTGCTCCAATATGATTGTGTTAATGGTGTCAATGCAATTTGATGCCTGATTGCTGTATAACCAGATTGGTTCATCTGCTGCCTCACACTCATAGATTCATGGACTCACAGAATACAGAATCACAGTATTATCAGACCTGAAAGGGACCTCAAGGATCATCCAACCCCACTGCCATGGGCAGGGACACCTTACACTGCATCAGCTGGCCCACAGCCACATCCAGCCTGGCCTTAAAAACTTCCACGCATGAGGCTTCCACCACCACCCTGGGATACCTGTGCCACTGTCTCAGCACCCTCATGGGGAAGAACTTCTTCCTAATATCTAAGCTAAATCTTACCTACCTGTAACCCGGATCCATTCACCCCAGTCCTTTCACTACCCAACACCCTCAAAAGTCCCTCCCCAGCCTTATCCTCTCCCGACTGAATAAACCCAACTCTCTCAGTCTGTCTCCATGGCAGAGCTCCAGCCCTCTGATCATCCTTGTTGCTCTTCTCTGGATACCTTCCAGCACCTCCAGACCTTTCCTGTACCAGGGGCTCTAGAACTGGATACAGTGCTCCAGGTGGGGTCTCAGCAGAGCAGGGCAGAGGGGCAGAATCTCCTCCCTTGCCCTGCTGCCCACATTTCTCTTGATGCAGCCAAGGCTCTGGTTGGCTCTCTGGGCTGCAAGTGTGCACTGCTGGCTCATGTTGAGCTTCTCATGCACCAGCACCCCAAAGGCCTTTTCTTCAGGGCTGCTCTCATGCTAGGCACTGCCCATCCTGTATCAGTGCCTGGGATTGTCCCAACCCAGCAGCACTTGGCTTTGTTGAACCTCACAAGGTTGCCTTGGGCCCACCTCTGCAGCCTGTGCAGTGCCTCTGGATGGATCCTTCCCTCCAGTTGTCAGCCACACCACATAGCTTGGTGCTGAGGCTGCCTCAGTGTTGCTGCCCATGGCAGCAATGAAGATGTTGAATAAGACAGGTCTCAGTACTGATCCTTGAAGGACTCCACTTGGCACTGCATCCAAGATCATCTAGTCCAACCTTTAACAGTAATAATCGAGTTTAAACAAGATGGCCCAGTGTGAGAGAGTAAATCTTTTCTCTCTTGTACACGTAAATCAACAAAGATAGAAATCACCTTTGCTCAGGTGGTTTGCCTGAATGTCATGGGATGTGCATTGGGGTGAGGGGTGAAAGCCAACTGCCAGCACCAGACCCCTCCAGGAACCTGGATGTGCAAGAATTGTTTGAAACGACCTGTCTTCTGGGTTAGCTCTGCCCACTGCTAGCACACCTGGCACTCACTTATGCATTAATCTGTCCAAGGTGGAAGGGGGAGCTGCAAAAAAAAGAAAAAAAAAGACACTGAGATTATCTATACCAGTTTTGTTGAGTGAGCGAGTGAGTGAGTGGTAGAAGACGTCACCATGGACATCCAACCTTGAAACAGCAACCCAGGAACCCTCTCTCCGCCACCACCACCACCAACCATACTGTGCCCTAAGTTTTGCCTGCTGTAAGAAGAAAATAAGAACTCCCCAGAAGAACTCCACTGAAGACATCACTCACTGGAAACATCCCCCGGCAACACAAACTGAAAAGGACTTGGGCTTTCAAAACCCTTTCTCTCTGCTCCTCTGGCTTATGGTAATATAATCCCTTTCTTGCTCTTCTCTCCTTTCTTTGTTTTTTCCTGTATCTCTCCTTCTCTCTATTTCTCTGTTCCATTCACTTTATCCTTTAATAAATAGCCTCATTTTTGATATTTGGTCTCACTTGTACCTTAATTTGACAACATGGAAAATATGTAATAACAAATCTCTCTCCTCTGGACTAACATATTTTTAGTCTCTCTTCTCCAGAATGAGACATCCAGCATTCTGTCAAGCTGGGCCTTGAAACTGTCTACACTCATTGGCTTTTCAGTGCTATCATCTCAGTCCAGGTTCTGACACATCAGCTTCTTGAAAGAAAGTTGGGGACATTTAAAAGTAATCTTTATCAGAAAGGCCAGATACAGAAAGAAGGAACTCAGTCATCCAAAGTGACCTTTCTGCATTAAAACAGGTCCAAACTGGTGAAGCAATGTAGGGGAAACAAACGATTATAATCTCAGTCCATCAGGAAAGGGCTGTAGTTTTGCAGTCTGTAAAATCACTGCTTTTCACAAGCACTGCATTCACTCCACATTTACAGTCTTCAGGATTCCCACTTGTGGTGCCAGCTCTTCAATCTGGAACACTCATATCATGGTAGGGAAGTACAGCTCTCTCCTCTCCTTCATTTATTCATGCCTTGAACAGCCTATTGGCTTACACACCTGTTCAGAAGCAGACTGGTCCAAACAGTTAGATTCTGTAAATGTTCACAGCTCCACTGATGTCCCTGGAGCTACAGGAGATATCAGATGAGTTTCTGGCCCGTGCACTGCACTGTATCCTCTCAGGAGCTGTATCATATTTCCCCCAAGAGAGCCAGCTGCAGGCATGAAGCCTTGCACAGAGCAGCAGAAGTACTTACTGCAGTTCTCTGCCTTTTTGTTTCGGTGGATCACTGTCTTCTGAGTGGGTGTGCTGAAGAGGCTGCTCCAGTTGACAGTGTGGTAGTAGCACAAATTGCTGTTGTCCGTTATGTAGATGTTGCCAGCACTGATTTGCTTCAAAGACTGAAACTGCAGAGAGGTGATGCCTTGTTGCTTCAGGATGAGTAAGGAAAGGCCACTGAGATCAAAACAAAACAAAATATAAGTCACAGAGAAAAGGAATTAGCTCCAGAAGGCAGAATGTACTAGAGCTAGCTGGGAATTTCCCACTAGAATTAGTTCCTAATGTCAAGATGATCTTCCTGGCAAAACTGAAGCTTGGTCAGAAAACATTTATTTTGGGATGATACAAATGTTTTATGAGTCAACACCCACTTCTGCTGCCTGGAAAAGAGTGAGCCCTGCAAAAAATGTGATACCACAAGTTGTGATGCTGGCAGTACTGAGCCAAGGGGGCTCACAGAGCTCATCAACTAATTCCATTTGATCCATTAACATCTTTTTGAGATGTTGAGGAAACTGAGTCAAATCCAAGAGTTTCCTTTTTTTTTTTTTTTTTTTTTTTTACAGAATTAATACTCTGATAGTTTATATGCTAAGGAGAAACTGACAAAGTCATGCAAAATTTATTAATGCCTTCTGTCAGGCATCAAATTAATGTCATTTGTAGTAACAGAGGAAGAAATTGTTATTTTCAAGGATTTTTTTGCATCTCACTTTCTACATTTTGTTTCTTTTTGCTGTGATATGTGCTTACAACAAATGATTGTCTGTGTAACAGGAAATTACTGCACTGAGTTTTCAACTGAAGATTTGTGAAGACAATGCCAAGTTTATGGGCACCCTTTAAGTTATTGTACTTTAATGATCGTAATTGTTTTCCAGCTGTTTCCAAATACAAATTGCTGCTTCCAAACACACTGCTGGGCTATAATTCACCATCAAGGTTTCACTGCTCTTCACGTTCCCCTTGGCTTCAGATGCCAGCAGAACCCCACATGTATACCACGGGGAGCCAGAGGCT
The DNA here is from genome assembly GCA_013396835.1 of Psilopogon haemacephalus. Lineage (NCBI taxonomy): Eukaryota > Metazoa > Chordata > Aves > Piciformes > Megalaimidae > Psilopogon > Psilopogon haemacephalus. The sequence continues at coordinate 89,383 of VWZI01007058.1, read as the reverse complement.
GCTGTTTAGATCACTCAGGTGCCCTCTTCTGCTTCCCGCCATTGTCACCATATCTCGGAATCATAGAATGGTTTAGGTTGGAAGGGACATCAAAGATCATCCAGCTCCAACCCCATGCCATTGGTAGGGACACCTCTGTGCTGGTTTAAACTAATTGGAGGATTTGAACAAGAAATTAGACTATAGGCTGAGAAAGAAAAACACTGATGACACTACTTCACTCAGGTTTACTGAGAAAAAAAAAAAAAACGTTTAAGAGTTGTAACCCAAATATAGATAAGGCAGACTGCATTGGGCCATGGCTGCTGCTGTTGAATGGCTCTTTCTCCCTGCCTTTCGAGCTGAATCTGACTAATTTCACTAACTTCTTTCCTGCTGCTAATCCCCCTGGCTGATCTACCTTCACCTATCTGCTGCATAAGACAGATGGTGAGATAAGACTG
>VWZI01007058.1:42676-88899 GCA_013396835.1 Psilopogon haemacephalus | reverse complement strand
ATAAGATTGGGGAAGGGGGGGGAAGGTGGTAGGGGTGGTTAAAACCTTCTCTTAGGGACTTTGACCTCTGGGAGGGGTGTGGTGTTTCTGTATTACCTTTTTACTGTATACATCTGTAAATATCTGTTATATATAGTAAATATCTTCTTGTATATTGTGCAAAGCCATAAATATAAAGCTTCATTTATTACCTTCATTTGTTAACTTCCAGCCGACTGAGTCCTAGACTGGGTTATTTCAAAGTGTGTGTGAGGAGGGGAACACAGGTAACTGCCAAACCACCACAACCTCCTACTAGAACAGGTTGCTCAAGGCCTCATCCAACCTAGTCCTGAACACCTCCAGGGAGGTTGTGGATTACAGAATCACACAATGTGATCAAAGATCCACAACCTCCCTGGGCAACCTATTCCAGTGTTTCATCACTCTCACTGGAAAGGACTTCTTCCTAACACCCAGTTTAAATCTCCCCTCTGCCAGTTTAAACCCATTACTCCTAATCCTCTCATTACAAAACCTTGTCAATAGTCCCTCCCTAGCCCTCCTGTAGGCTCCCTTCAGATACTGGAAGACTATTCCAGGGTCTCCTGGAAGCCTTATCCTCTCTAGGCTGCAGAGCACCAACTCTCGTAGTCTGTCCACATCACAGATGTCTTCCAGCCCTCTGGGCATCTTCGTGGCCGCCTCTGGACTCACTCCTTCTCTTCAAAATACTCCACAGGGGTTTCCATAAGGAACCACCTCTGGCAAAAATGACAATGCAGAACTAACGTACATCCCACCTGCAAGGCACCTCAGCCACTTCAGTGTTCCTCTGGCTTCTAGCATTTCTTAAGACTTCTTTGTTCTTTGGACACAGGAGCCTGCACTTCTAACCACAGCCATAAAATCCCTGAGATCAGTGCTAAGTTCTACTGTTAATGCCTTTTAAGATGTGTTTGACCTTCACAAGGTTCACAAAAAGTACTTGCTGGACAGTGAGTTAATAGCTCCAGCAATGAACCAAGTTCTGCTTTTAAAATCCTGTTCAAAAGGTAATGCCCATTAGCAATAACTGATTAACAAAGACACTGATAGTGAATACCTTGAAAACAGACCCTTGTCTGATGCACTTTCCAAGGGATCCTGCATTCTGTGCAGCTGACTCACTGAATATTAACTAAACAGGATTTCATCCACAGAAGAAGTATCTTACCTGTAGAGAGCTCTTCCACCAATTGTTACCAAGTTAGAGAACACCCTGAAATCTGTCATGTTCTCAGGCCAAGACTGTATGTTCAAATACCCTGAGGAAAAACAGGCAAGCACAGGAGTATCAATGGCTTCAGCCCTAAGCTCTGCTTTATCATACACAGGAGTAAGTACAGGCTCAGCCTGTTCATGAAATGCATTGCTGGTTTCAGAAAAAGAAAGCAAGAGGTAATGAATGCTGCAGCCTAATGGATCTGAACTCCCCACTAGCTCCTCCACGGCAGCAAAGTAGGGCTTGGCACAGCAGCATCACATCCACTTTCAGTGGATGCAGTGAGTGTGAACCTAAAGCAAAGCAAGGCCTCCCATCTTTTTCTACACAGCAGCATCAGAAAGAACAAAGATTTGCCTAAATTAAGAATACTCAGTTTTAAGTGTGCCAGACTTAGGCCAGAAACTGAGATCTGTCTGCCCTGCTTCATTAGAAGGTGATGAGATCTCCCTAATGCATGTTCCACTCCCACAGTCGGTGTGAGGATGCTCATCACCAGCAAGCCTTCTCTGCACAAAACTCATCTGGTGCTATAGACACCTCTGCAGAGTACAGTTCCCTCTGCTTGTGATCACTGCTGGGCTGAAATGCACTGAGGTAACTCCACCTAAGTAGTAGAACTGAGCTGGAAACTATCACAGAATTAACCAGGTTGGAAAAGACCTCTAAGATCATCCAGTCCAACCTATCACCTAACCCTTCTAATTAACTTAACCATGGCACTAAATGCCTCATCCAGCCTCTTAAACACCTCCAGGGATGGTGACTCCACCACCTCCCAGGGCAGCCCATTCCAATGCCAATATCTCTTTCTGTGAAGACCATCTTCCTAACATCCAGCCTGAACCTACCCTGGTGCAGTTTGAGGCTGTCACCTCTTGCTCTCACTGGGTGCCTGGGAGAAGAGATCAACCCCACCTGGCTACAACCTCCTTTCAGGAAGTTGCAGAGAGCAACTAGTGTGCTTAAGAAAAGAAAGAACAGCTACCCAGACACCAGATTATTGTTGACATTTAATATGGAGAGATTTAGAGCTTACTTTAATTTTTAAAATACCACTGGCTTGCTGAAATACAGAGCTTTGTAACCACGTGGGGGAGAACTAATTTCAACTGCCAAAAGTTTGTTTGACTCCACCCAGCTACAATCCTTCTGCATTATCCGTTTTTACTGTGTATATGGAAAAGGGAAAAGCAAAACTCCCATAGCTGTATCAAGATAGGATCAAATGTCACTGAGGGACTCAAGTCTCTTCCTCCCTGACCCTAGATGGTGAAACAAAAGAAGCAAGATGCAACAGAACCAAGTACTGAGTTCTAGCTATATGGCCCCACTGAGAATTCACAGAAGATGGGAGGGACAACCTGCCCACATTATGTGCATGTCTTTAAATTGAAGAAGCTGGTTTGCAGCAGCAACTGCTCTTGAACCAAGACAAGAAGCTGTGAAACCAGATTGGCTTCTCTGTCTTTTTCCAAGGCGTATTTCAGATTCTTTCAAGTGAAGACCAAGATCTCTCACCCGCTCAACAGCAAGGTCTTGGTCTTCTGATCCTCATGTACCCCAAATGTGACAAGCCTTCAGTATTCATGAGCAAAGGACAAGACATCTGTGACTATCGACTGATATGGAAGTTATTGTGCATTAAACCTTTACAATATCTACAGAACAGTGACCTTAAAAAAAAACCAAAACAAAACCTTGTTTTCTTCATAAGATCTAATAAATTACAACCATAGGGACAAAGTGAGTAGGTCAGACTGTAGGAACTCAAAAGTGTGTTACCTGTGATCTCCCGCACAGTTTGGAAGATGTTTAATTTCTCTGGATTGATTGCGGCAATTGTGTGATATGGGTCTCTGAAAGATCAAAAGGACAAAATGTGATATTCTGAACAAAACCAGTCCAGGTTCTCACAGAATCACAGCAACATTCAGGCTGGCAAAGCCCCTCAGGATCACCAAGTTCAAACTAGAATCCCAAGATTCACCCTAAACCATATCCCCAAGCACCACATCCAAAACACCTTTAAACACAGCCAGCCTTGGGGACTCCACCACCTCCCTGGTCAGTGCATTCCAGTGCCTGACCATGCTTGATGAGAAAAAAATTCTTCCTCATGTCCAGTCTAAACCTGCCCGGCTGAAGCTTGAGGCCATTCCCTCTTGTTCTCTGGCTAATGACCTGTGAGAATAGACCAGCACCAACTTCTCCACAAGGTCCTTTCAGGGATCTGTAGAGAGCCAGGAGGCCTCCCCTCAGCCTCCTCCTCTTCAAACTAAGCAGCTCCAGCACCTTCAGTCTCTCCTCATCAGATTTATTCTCCAGGCCCTTCACAGCTTCCTTGCCCTTCTGTGTGCTGGCCCCAGCACCTCCATGTCTCTCTTGTACTGAGGTGCCCAAAACTGGACACAGCACTCAAGGTGTGGCTTCACCAGAGCAGAGTCCAAGGGGCAATCTCCTCCCTGTCCCTTCTGGCCACAGCATTTATGATGCCAGCCAGGATGCCATTGGCTTTCTTGGCCACCTGGGCACACTGCTCTACTCAAAAGTACAACACATAGAGACCAATATTCAGGAGGTCAGCACTTGGCTTTTTGCAGCATATACTACAGATTGCTTCAGATGTTTCCAGTTTCTTCAGATTGTTACACTTGAGTCTACCTTTTTCCAAGTGACATTGAAAGAAAATCATTCACGTTTTAGCAAATTCTTCTGTTCATGGAAAATAAAGGCTTTCTAAACAACCATGGAAAGATGAACTTCACAGGATCCCAGGATGTCAAGGATTGGAAGGGACATCTGGAGATCTTCCAGTCCAACCCCCTGCCAGAGCAGCACCAGAGAATCTATCACAGGTTGCACAGGAACACATCCACACAGGGCTGCAAAGGCTCCAGAGAAGGAGGCTCCACAACCACTCTGGGCAGTGTGTGCCACTGCTCTGGGACCCTCACAGCCTTGCTCATGTTGAGGTGGAACTTGCTGTGCTGCAGTTTCCATCCCTTGCCCCTTGTCTTATGCCAGGGCACAAGTGAGCTGAGGCTGTCCCTGTCCCTTCCTTCCTGACCCCCAGCCCTCAGCTGTTGATAGACATTGCTCAGATCCCCTCTCAGTCTTCTCCTCTGCAGACTAAGCAGCCCCAGGGCTCCCAGCTTCTCCTCATCAGTCAGTGCTCCAGTCCCTTCAGCATCCTTGTAGCCCTCCCTTGGACTGTATCCTGTACATTTTCTCCAGGAATACCAGATACAATGATGCTGTTGTGGTATTGTCTTACCAGTTCACTTCTAACCATTCTGGAGATGACTCCAGGTTAGCAGTAACAAAATGAGTTCTTTAACTTTACTGTGAAGCCCAGTGGACCACAGAAACATCATATACACTTAATATTAACCATCTGAGGCTTTCAGAGAGAACCAGATGAAAAGTTTTGGCTGTTTAACAGAAATGCAGCACTTTGTATTACCATTGAAAATGGAAAACTCTTTTCTGTACTGAACATGAGCTTGTTGGATATCACCTCCAAATTCTAAGGTTAAAGATAACAGCTCTACCTTTAACTCCCTTGAACAGCCAAATATCTGATACATTTTATGAACATACACAGCTGCAGAATAATGTGTTCAATGTCTACTATTCTTATTAGCAGGGATAGGGTTTTCAGTAGATTTTTCAGGTGGATTTTACAGTTCCAAGAGAATCTCAATTCACTGTGAAACTGGAATTGAACAGCTACAGAGAACATAAAAGGTTGGGGAGAAATGAGGGCTTGTTGCTCCTGCTGCGAGTCCAGGGCAGGGGGAAAGATGCAGCATTTGCGTCTAGTTGGGGCTGTCCATTTTTAGAACTAGAGGTCTCCTCCATATATCTCACCCACTCACAGGCAGCCACACAAGCAGAAGGCACTTAGGCCCAACCAGAAGAAAACAGTAGAGAGATCACTTTATCCATGTGCCTCAGCAGGGCATAAGCTTAATAGAATTAGAGAATCATAGAAGGGCTTAAGCTAGAAGAAACCTCAGACATCATCTAACCCAACCCCCTGCCATGGCAGGGACACTTCTCAGCTAGCCCAGGTTACTCAAGGTCCATCCAACCTGGCCTTCAACATCTCCAGACAGGTGCATCCACAGCCTCTCTGGACATTCCATTCCAGAGTCTTGCCAACCTCCTAGTGAAGAATTTCTTCCTCACATCCAATCTCAATCAATTCAATTTCAATCCATTTCTCCTTGTCCTGTGGGTGGACACTCTTGTAAAAAGTTCCTCTGCAGCCTTGCTGTAGGATCCCTTCAGGTACTGGGAGGCAGCTCTATGGCCCTCCCAAAGTCTTCTCTTTTCCAAGCTAAATAAGTCCAGCTCCCTCAGACTGTCCTCATAGCGGAGGTGTACCAGCCTCTCAGATCTTCTTTTAATACACCCTACTGTAATTTATGCTGTGGGAAAAACTTAGCACTGCTGAATTCACTGTCTTCATGCTTAACCCTTGAACTGAGTTTTCTTTATAAAAAATGAGAGACAAAGTGATGCAGAGTTTCAACACCACGTTTCCTAGGCTTATATTCTTTTATAGGACAAATTATTTTAATCCTCTGCTTAGATATTGTTGTATGGTTTTATGGGATGTTGTATGGTTTGATGGGAGGTTGACCATGAGCCAGCAATGTGCTCTTGAGGCCAGGAGGGGCAATGCCATTCTGGAGTGTATTAGAAGGGCTGTGATTAGTAGGTTTAGAGAGGTTCTCCTGCCCCTCTACTATGCCCTGGTGAGGCCACATCTGGACTACTGTGTTCAGTTCTGGGCCCCCAGCTCAAGAGGGACTGCTTGAGTGACTCCAGTGCAGAGCCACAAAGATTATGAAGGGAATGGAACATCTCTGTTGAAAGGAGAGCTTGAGGGAGCTGGGGCTCTTTAGCTTGGAGAAGAGGAGACTGCGAGGTGACTTCATTAATGTTTATAAATATGTAAAGGGTGAGTGCCAGGAGGATGGAGCCAGGCTATGCTCAGTCATGCCCGATGACAGGACAAGGTGTAGTGGGAAGAAGCTGAGGCATAGGATGCTTCATTTATACATGAGGAGGAATTTTTTCACTGTGAGGGTGACAGAATACTGGAACAGGCTGCCTAGGAGGGCTGTGGAGTCTCTCTCTCTGGAGATATTAAAGACTTGCCTGGACGTATTCCTGTGTGATGTGGTATAGGTGATCCTGCTCTGGCAGGAGTGTTGGACTGGATGACCTTTTGAGGTCCCTTCCAGCCCCTGACATTCGGTGATTCTGTGATTCTATGCAAGGTTGGTTTTGGTCCCTTCAAAGTTTTTTGTTGTTTTTTGGTTTTTTTTTTAACTGAGACTCAGCTCATAAGTTTGCAGCTAACATAATTTGAAACAAAAGCAGTTCCAGTGCTCAAAATTACAACTCATGTCATTCACTGTGACAATCCCCACAGAACTGCTCAGCTTCCTGTCTGGCACTGACTGCTGTACTCCTGTCCTGTAAGCTGTAAAGGTCATCATGTGGCCAGAGCAGACAGTGATGGCCTGAGCACTTACCCTCTCTGACCTTCTCCAGGGTTTCAACAAGCTTGAGGCAGCATTTCCTTAAACCACTTAAACCAAACACCACCTTTTCCCTATACTACCTGAGCCTTTCACACTGTGCTCCCCACTGGAGAGAACAGACCAGTTACACAGCCAAAGCCCACACCTGCTGCCCTTTGGAGTATTACTGAGCTGCAGGACTCCACTGAAGTGACTTTTCAATTATCTTTCTCATGGCTGGAGTCAAGCTGTAGCTGAAGCATTCTAACAATCACCACAGCAAGGAAACAAGTTGTTTCTTTCCACCTCTCCTAGCAAGGAAATTTGAGCCAGGCAGCCTAATGTCAGCCACTTTATTACAATCTAAACATACATGAATCTATAGAAAGGCTAAAGAAAAACTTGCTGGCATTCCTCATGCTGGAATCCCATGTCAGAAAAATCTGCAGAGGGTTACTTAGTCACACTTTTGCTATGCCATAAAGCTGCAAATATGGAGCTGGTTTGGGAACCATATTTAAGATATCAAATTTTGACAACCAGTTGGAAGCAATGTTGAAAGCTCTGAAGAACTCAATGTGCAAGTTAAAAGCTGAAGCCTACACAGTGGTATAAGCACTTGTGTACTTAAAACACCACAAAATATCTTCATGCTTATTGCAAAAAAAGGGGAAAATAGTTTAATATTATTGGTGCATTTTGAGGATTTTGACCATCTTATGGCTCCAGAAATACCTGAAAGAGCTCCATGTAATACACCATGGCTGATCACAACACGAAGGATTGAATCAGTGAGAAGATACAATCATAAGTGTGTTCTCTCAATGACAGAAAGAATAGGAAGCATGACAGAAGCCACTTGTACTGCACCTCAGCTGCCCAACCTGTCTATTTTCCTTGAACACATCCCACCCTTGCAGCACTTGCACTATGCCCTCACCCATGCTGCAATGGCAAACACACAGTGCACCAAACTGCAATCAGCAAGGCACCAGCTACTTTCCTGGTGTACCTTCCTCCAGGACACACTGCTGAGACATTTACATACTGGTTCTGCAACTCCGTATTACTAAGGCTTACTCAATATTTAAACCATGTAGCCATATTTAAACCATTCAAGCCACATTTAAACCAAACTGCTGGATTTAAACACCAGTGGGTTTTGCACTCACTGCAGATGAATCTTGAATGTAGACTCCAAAGTTGCTTGCCAGTAGGGCAGCTTTTTAGCATGTACATGCAGTGACAGGCATCCAGACCATGACAACTTATGATAAGTGAGGCACCCACTCTCCACGTGGCTGCTGATCAAATGAAATCATAAACATACTAATGGAAGGTAATTTCCCTTCCTCCTTTCTAGTCTCTAACCAGCCATTGCAGTAAGGCAGGACTGAGAGGCTCATAAAGCAACCAGTGATCACAGCTGTTCTGTCTCTTTCTAGAGGAAACAATCCTTCACAGCCTTTCTTTTTTGTTGAGGTTGAATGGTAAGAACTAAGGTAATGCTTCCCTTCATAATAGAAGGCTGAAAACTAATTTGTCTGGGATGTGCTATTATAAAGGATGCCTCCAGCCATTGTTAAGAGAAGAGGAGGGCACAACATTTCAGCTGCTACCATGACATAACACCTTCACATTCTGTCACTTACCCATGAATGCCAGTAACAAGGAAGATAAGGTTGCCATTGATCTTGGTACAGTTGATGAACTTGTCAATGTTGCTGGAATCCACCGTCTGAGCTGACACTAAACTCCCCGTTCCAATGCCATCACATGCTGCCAAGACAAGGAGTTCGTGTAAAGCACTGGGAAAAGTCATTTGTAAAGCAGGGTGTGTTGGCCTTCTGGACACAAGTCTGCATTTCTTACAGAGACAAAGCAGCAGAGGTGTTTAAACAGCAACCTTTGCCCACGTTGCCAAAGCAGCAGGTGACAGTTTAAAAGCTAAGCTAAAGTACCTGCCACAGAAGGACATCCTGGCACACAGGTTAAGGTGTTCCAGACTAGATCTAAAGGCAGGTATGAACCACCCAAAATCCCACAGAAGCCAGCTGTAAACAGACAGGTATAACTTAGCTGAGACTAGTCTGGTTGCCTTTCCACTTCATTTTGCACTACTCGCTGCTGAATCTGAGAGATCCTAACACTCCCAGTAAGGAGAACTTCTCTCTTGTATTTTCTGGGACATAGAACACATCCAGGAAAAAAAATTCTCATGACTTTCATAACAAAATGTATCCTATCTCCTCCAATGACAGCTACCATCAGTGGATCAGAACCTTTCACACACATGTGATAACCTTCCTCCTCACAGAGTAAGCCTAAGCTCTTGACAGAAAGCCCACGCATGCATTTTCACTCATAAAGCTACCCACTCAATAAAAAAGCTGCTTGCTGCAGGTAGACAAAGGGATGCACATCACCTTCATGCATGATTTAGCAAGTCACTGCCCTGCTTTGACACAGATGCCTCTGTTTGGCTCTTTTGGCCACATGGAGTGACTGCTGATTTACAGAACTGTTTCAGTAGCTCCAGTGTGAATTCTCTTCAAGATGTGGACTCCACTAGGATGGAAAAAACGGCATACGCCCATGAAGGTGCTTTGCTCGTGAGCCCTTCAAGAAGGAGAAGAAAGCCTCCCCCATGGAGCGTGGAATAGCAAAATAAGCTTTAGACTTCACTCTTCTCCACAGCACCAACACTGCCAAACTTCTAGTCCATGTTTTAGACGCTTAGAAAAATGTAGGAGATTCTAGGAAAACAGAGATTCTTCTGAACAAGGGAGAAAATAAACAAAAAACCTTGTGTTGCATCAACAAGTATGAGACACACCACAGACTGAAACTAGAGTTTTAGCATGGCCCTCCTGGGAAGAAGCAGAAAACGTCTCTAAAGCACCACCAAGAAATATTTGTCTTAAGATAACAGCATAAAGAATTCTGTCAGCTTTCTCTAAAACCAGCAGACAGATCCGTTTAATCTTTATCTAATTAAAAGGATTTGGTTACAACTGAATACATTTTAATTCTGTCATATATACTTCACACACGGCCTATGACAGCTCCAAGTTCTGTAGCTATCCAAAGGCTTCAACATACTCATGAAGGGTATTTTATTACATCCTGCTCTGCTCTATTACAGCACAGGCTACATTTAGGAAAGTTTATCTTAAACTCCTACCTACCTTTAGGACAAATGTCAGTACAGGGCTTGCACATCTTAATGCCATTTTCTTCCACTTCCATCTTGGAGCTTGGACATGCACGGACACATGAGCTGGAATCTACCACAAAGTTATCTGAAGAGAAAAAGAAGAGATTGGCAGAAAGCAACCTACTGGACTAAATAACACCAGGACATATGGGTCTGGATTTTGTGTCAATCTATAATGATTTATCACCTCAACACTGCCACACAGAATCAAAGAAACGTCCAGGTTTGAAAAGCCCCTCAGCATCACCAAGTCCAACCTATAACCCCACTCTACAAGATTCACCTTAAAACATATCCCCAAACATCACATTCAAACAACCCTTAAAGACATCCAAGGTCAGTGACTCAACCACCTCCCTGGGCAGCTCTTTCCAGTGTCTGACCACTCTCTCCATGAAAAACTTTTTCACTGTCATTAACAATTAATGCTCAGTGTTCAGTCTGAAATAAGTGAGCAAATGAGGAACACTGGCAGTGGTTTTAAAGCATCCATGAATGGCCAGGCATGATTTCCTTTCCTCTCCCAATCCAGTTTTGTTATTATTTGTTGTAAAAAAAAAAATTCTACAGTAATTTGAGATAAATAGAACAACATCCTCTTTCAGTCACACAAATATATACATGTGGGAGAAAACAAGGCAAAGGACAAGTTTTGCCAAGGGCGGTGTAGATGGGTCCTCCCTAATTGAAAGGCTAATATAGTTAAAACGGGAGTTTAAAAAGGAAGAAACAAAGTTCAATGAAGAATTTGGACAAAGAATCATGTCCCTCAAGCAGTGCATGAAATAACAGTTTGCTTTAAATAAACAAATGAACAAACATAAATTAATACTTTGCTTCAAAAATTCTAGCCCTCTTTTACAGAGAGAAGTAAGCCTTGAGGCTCCAAATCTGGATTTTGTGTTGCATTATCCTTCCATTCATTATCCTTCCATTTATTAGAGATTACCCATCCTTATATTCAATTTACAGATAAAATAATTAGTGCACACCACAATTAAAGACAGAAGAATTTTTTCTCCCTCATTTTTCTTTCTAAGTAACAAGCAAAGCCACTGACACTGATTCCACATCACATCCTGGTCTCCAACCTGCTACAATATGGTTTTGCTGGGTGGATAACTCAGTGGATAAAGAACTGACTTGATGGCCACAGCCAAAGAGCAACTGTCAATGGGTGCATGTCCAAGTGGATGCAGTGCCAAGTGGAGTCCTTCAAGGATCAGTACTGGGACCTGTCTTATTCAACATCTTCATCACTGCCAGGGGCAGTAACACTGAGGCAGCTTCAGCACCAAGCTGTGTGGTGTGGCTGACAGCTGGAGGGCTGCCATCCAGAGGCACTGCACAGGCTGCAGAGGTGGGCCCAAGGAAACCCTGTGAGGTTCAACAAGGCCAAGTGCAAGGTCCTGCAGCTGGCTTGGGGCAATCCCAGGCACTGATATAGGCTGGGCAGTGCCTGGCATGAGAGCAGCCCTGAAGAAAAGGCCTTTAGGGTGCTGGTGCATGAGAAGCTCAACATGAGCCAGCAGTGCACACTTGCAGCCCAGAGAGCCAACCAGAGCCTTGGCTGCATCAAGAGAAATGTGGGCAGCAGGGTAAGAGAGGGGATTCTGCCCCTTTGCCCTGCTCTGCTGAGACCCCACCTGGAGCACTGTATCCAGTTCTGGAGCCTCTGTGACAAAAAAAGATGGGGAGGTGCTGGAAGGTGTCCAGAGAAGAGCCACAAGGATGATCAGAGGGATGGAGCTGCTCTGCTGTGGGGAAAGGCTGAGAGAGTTGGGTTTGTTCAGTCCGGAGAGGAGAAGGCTCTGAGGAGACCTTATTGTCGCCTTCCAGTATCTGATGGGGGCTACAAGAAAGCTGGGGAGGGACTTTTGATGGTGTTGGGTAGTGAAAGGACTAGGGGGAATGGATCCAAGATAGAGGAAGGGAGACTGCATTTGGATGTTAGAAAGAAGTTCTTCCCCATGAAGGTGCTGAGACAGTGGCACAGGTATCCCAAGGTGGTGGTAGAAGTCTCCATGCGTGGAAGTTTTTAAGGCCAGGCTGGATGTGGCTGTGGGCCAGCTCATGTACTGTGAGGTGTCCTTGCCCATGGCAGTGGGGTTGGAACTGGATGATCATTGAGGTTCTTTCAATGCTGACAATTCTGGGACTCTGTGATTATGTAATATAACCTTCTGGCAGTACTTCAGTAGTTCATTTACACACACTAACCTGAAGCAGAAATGCAGTCAACAGTGCTGGAAAAAACAGAAACCTGGGGAACTTCTTTTCTTTAAGAAAATCACTACAGGGATACTTGGGGAGTGTCAGTAACCCAAATGTCACTGCCCTTACGACAGAATCCTCTGTTGAGCATGTATATCAGCTGGGGATGTGATGATTACATTAAGAACTGAGGAGTGTCTCAACAAATATCAGATCATTGCAAACGACTTGCCTGGTGTGTCAGCTCTGCCCACTGACCAGGTGCTGTGATGGACAGTGGACAGCAGAGTGGTGGAGGCCACCTGCAAGCACATAGGAAAGATCTCCTGGGAATGTGACAAGCCAGGGGTAGATAGGATGAATGAACCAGGAACAATATAAAAGCCCTGGGCTTTTTTTTTACTGGGGAGAACACCACTGGGGACATCTCAGGCTGGAGAACATCTCTCCCACCACCACCACCAAAAACAACAAAGAAGGACCATGGGGTGGTAACTATTTCTCCTGGTCCCTTTGTGAGATATGCCATTATGATCTATGTACCTACGGATCAAATATTAGGAGACAAATATGAGGCGGGGTTATGATCTTTTCCTAGGACCTTGCATTACTGAGCTGATAAGGCCAGAAAACAAACCAAACAGGGCATGGAACTGAAGCTGGGATGTGATAAAAGATCTCTTGTGGAAGACAGCTGTATGTGTAGGTAGGTATAACTGTATGTCAAATTGGCTGAAACCAGCTTGCTGCTAACTGTGATAAGTAATAAACAAGTAAAACCATGCATATACTCTGAAAAGAATCATCTGAAACAAACTTGAAGAAAACTACTATCTTCCTCCCACAGACCACCAAGAAGGGGAAAATGAAGGCCCTAAGAGGCAGAGGGTGTATGTACAGAAAAACTACACCTATTACAAGAACTAATATACATATATCCAACTTTTCTTATAATAGCTTATGTATATATATTAAAATAGAGAATATAAACCAAAACTAGAATTCCTGTGGTCTGCGTTGTTGGTGGAGCGGAGAATCCCCAGCACACCCAGCACTGCTTGCTTTTCTTTTATATACCAACCTTCTAATAAATTAGATTCATGCTCAATTGGACTCAGAGAATTTATAACACCTCTTTCTCCATTCTCTCTCTCCCTTTTTGTTGTGTTTTGTTTACTCTGTTCTCCCGTTCTTTAATAAATAATCTCATAGTGAGATATGGCCTCATCTTAATGTCACTCATGGGAAGGTTCAAACAGAATCACATCTTCTTCCCAGCCTCCAGACCCAGGTACTTCAATTGGTACACACGTTACAGGCTGCAAGCACCTGAGTTACTAGGGGTGCTACACCGTGCACTTAGCTCTTGTTCTCTCATTGTCTTGTACGGCTACTGAAACACAACTGATGCCTTCCATCATGGCAGGAGAAGGAAGCCAAGGAAGCACTTACGTGGACACTTCTTGACACAAAAAGCCCCATAGGTGTACTTGGCATTGTGGTTGTGCTCCAGCTGGAAGGTGGTAGGGTTGTATACAAAGGTCTGGGGACACTGCGTGACACAGGCACCACTGTCGTTGAAATTCATACAGGCCTGCAAAAGAAGGGAGAAAAGAACACTCAGTGAAATCCGACAGCTACTTCTGCTGTGCTTCAGGGGCGGTGTTTGGTGTGAGCCCCCAGCAGTGGGCTTCTCTCAAACAGTGCTGCTAAAGGGTAAGTGTGCACATGGCCATGCCCTAGCCCGTGCCTGCCGCTCTGTGACGGGTAGGAAATAAACAGATGACGTAGAGGGAAGCAGGAGGGGCAGGGGGACCGGGGTAAGCTGCACTGACTCCACTGCTATGCTCGGCACCGCACCTCGGTATGCGGCAAGCCTCAGTAGCCGCATGGCACAGGCCTGCATCCCAACACCCCTGCTCATCCCCACACCTTTCAGCTCTCTGCGCTGCTGCCTGTGTCCCAGACACAAGCCTCATGTCACTGTCCTGCTTTGTGCTGTCTACAGCCTAGAGACCACCACCTGGCACTGCCCTGCTCCCCATTGTTTCTAAGAAAGTTGGAACTGCTCCTGCCACAGTGCCCCCATATTGAAGGCAGGGCAGTGATGATCTCCCTTCTCTGTGATATAGATTTTACCTGTTCCTTTTCCTTCCAATCTTTCCTCTGCTCCAGTTTCAATCTAACAAACCCAGTTCACAGAATCACAAAGAAACATTCAGGCTGGCAAAGCCCCTCAGGATCACCAAATCCAACCTAACCCTGTTCTACAAGATTCACCTTAAACCATCCCTAAGCACCACATTCAAATGACCCTTAAACACATACAGGGTCGGTGACTCCACCACCTCCCTGGGCAGCTCATTCCAGTGCCTCACCACTCTCTCAGTGAAGAACTATCTAATCTAATCTAAACCTTCCCAGAACTATCTAATTTAAACCTTCCCAGTCTCTGCTTGAGGCCATTCCCTCTTGTTATGTCTCCAATTACCTGTGAGAAGAGACCAGCATCTGTTTGCCATCACTTCGCATTTACTTGCTCCAAGGAATTATTTGACTCTTGGCATGGCTGACCTGGTTGGTAAGCGGAGGACCAGCACCTAATCATGGGTTGTTTTAGTTTGGATATTTTTTTTTTTTGGCAGTGGTTTTGTTAGGATTTGTGTTTAGGGTTTTTTTCTGTTTAGATTTTTGTTTGGTTTGTTTGTTTGTTTGTTTTGGGGTGGTTTGGGGTTTGGTTTTAATTTAGTGTTTTTTTTTCCTTTCAGTTTACAGTACAGTCTGGCTTGTTCATACCTGCTTCACCAGTGAGACATGTGATGTGCAATTTTATTGAATTCCTCATGGCAGCTTCGATTTCTGGCTCGGATCTTGCCACGTACATGACCTGCCAAAAGGGGCCCAGTGAACCCCCCCAAGTTTGGAACACAGTTGACTGTTGCAACCCTTATGACAAAACCATGACAAGTCTGCAATTTGTTTCATAGCTGTTGTTACCATGAGCAATCCACTAACTCACAACTCAATAGGACATTCTACCACTGCCAGGGGCAAGCAGCTACTTGTCATAGTCTGCACAAATGTTAATGATTCTTTCAGAGGCCCAGTCTTAATATTTCTTATAACATGAGCCCATCCTCCACCAGAAAACTGAAGTTTCCAATTAGAAAGTAAAAGCCATAAGAACTTCTTTTGAGCTAGCACAGGAGGGGGTCATCTCCCTCAATGGCAAGTTTAAAGAGGTCACTTGCTTCACACATTGAGGGAAGAAAACAGGACTTTGTATCACTTAGCATTTATGCTCAGCCACCCACTGCTGACAGAGGACAGGGCCCTGACAAATGCAGAGCCAAATGTGTGGATAAAGAAAGTAATGGTATGCAGGAAAAATAATTGACCATGCAAGATGGATAATTAGGAATAGAAAAGCCCCAACGATTTTGATGGCCCTTACAACCACATACCACAGCTGTGCTTTTAACCACAGCTCAACAAAATCTGGTGGAATAATATTCACAATGTCAATGTCAAATAAACATGAAAGCCATAGCCTGGCTTGGAACTCTCTAGCAGTGTCAGCAATCAGTGCTACTGGTTTCTGCTTCCCACCAACATGTCCTTCAAGAATCAGGTTGCTTTAGAAGTTTTAGTCCAGGGATGAATCCTGGTCCTTTTCTAGGTTGTGAAAAACACAGATGGCTTTGAGTCTTTAAAGAGTCAAGCATACCAACAAGTGTGTCATGTGCCCACCCCTCCAGGGCTGGGACTAAGAGAATCACACAGAAAGAAGCATTCAGGTTGGCAAAGCCCCTCGGGATCACCAAGTTCAACCCAGAAACCTACCCTACAAGGTTCACCCTAAACCATACCCCCAAGCACCACATCCAAAACACCTTTAAACACAGCCAGCCTTGGGGACTACACCACCTCCCTGGGCAGTGCATTCCGGTGCCTGACCACTCTTGATGGGGAAGAAAATCCTTCCTCATGTTCAGTCTAAACCTGCCCTGCTGCAGCTTGAGCCCATTCCCTCTCGCTCTCGGCTAATGACCTGTGAGAAGAAACCAGCACCAACCTCACCACAAAGTCCTTTCAGGAAGCTGTAAAGAGCCAGAAGGTCTCCCCTCAGCCTCCTCTTCTTCAAACAAACCATCCCCAGCTCCTTCAGTCTCTCTTCATATGTGAGTAAGATTTCTCTGTTCTGCTGCTTTTACTAACAGTCCTTATTTCCATTCAGATCAGAACCAGCAGGGCTAATGATACAATCAAAAGAGAGGGACAAACTCTTCTGCTAAAAATGACACACAGGCAGTTCCAAGATGAAGACACTGTCCTGCAAAGATTTATAAAATGGTCTGGACTGGAAGGGACCTTAAAGATCATCTACTTCCAAACTCCATGCCATGGGCAGAGACACCTTCCACTAGAACAAGGCCTCATCCAGCCTGGCGCTGAAAATCTCCAGGGAGGAGGAGGTATCCAGGGCCTAGTGGTGTTCCTCAGGGATCTGTGTTGGGAGCACTTCTTTTTAGCATCTTTATTAGTGACCTTGATTCAGGCATAGAGAATGTCATCAGTATGTTTGTAGATGATGCCAAGTTAGGCGTCAGTGTTGATTTGAATGAGGGTAGAGAGGCTCTTCAGAGAGACTTGAAAAGGTTAGATCAATGGGATGAGTTTCAACAAGGCCAAGTGCCAGGTCCTGCCCTTGGGTCATAACAACCCCAAGTAACGCTATAGGCTTGGGGCAGTGTGGCTGGAGAGCTGCTGGCAGAAAGGGATCTGGGGGTTGTAATAGACAGGAGTTGAATATGAGCCAGCAGTGTGCCCAGGCAGCCAAGGAGGTCAATGGCAGCCTGGCTTGTATTAAAAATGCTGTGGCCAGCAGGAGCAGGGAGGTCATTGTCCCCTTGTACTTGGCTTTGGTGAGGCCACACCTCGAGTATTGTGTTCAGTTTTGTGCACCACAATACGAGAGATGTGGAGGTGCTGCAGGGGGTCCAGAGGAGGGTAAGGAGGCTGTGAAGGGCCTAGAGAATAAATTGTATGAAGAGTGACTGAGGGAGCTGGGGATGGCTAGTTTGAAGAAGAGGAGGCTGAGGGCAGACCTCATTGTTTTCTACAACTACCTGAAGGGGCATTGTGGAGAGGCTGCTGCTGGTCTCTTCTCACAAGTAGTTGGAGACAGAACAAGGGAGAATGGCCTCAAGCTGAGGCTGGGTAGGTTTAGATTGGACATTAGGAAAGAGTTTTTCACAGAGAGTAGTGAGGAACTGGATTGAGCTGCCCAGGGAGGTGGTGGAGTCACCGACTCTGGATGTGTTTAAGGGTCATTTGGATGTGGTGCTTAGGGATATGGTTTAAGTCGAATCTTGTAGAATAGGGTTATAGATTGGACTTGGTGACCTCGAGGGTCTTTTCCAACCCAGTGATTCTGGGATTCTCTGGGCAACCTGTTCACTCTAAAGAATTTCTTTCTAATATTCCCTCCTGTTCTGTCACAACAAGCACTTGTAAAAAGTCCTTTCCTGGATTTCTTGTGGCCCCTTCAGATACTGAAGGTCTCTCTGGAGCCTTCTCTTCTCCAGGCTGGACATCCCCAAGTTTCCAGTCTGTTCCCATATGGGAGAGGCTCCAGCCTATGACCATCTTTGTGGCCCTTCCCTGGACCCGCTCCAGCAGTTCCATGCCGTTCTTGTGCTGGGGACACCAGAACTGGATGCAGTACTCCAAGGGGGTCTCACAAGAGCAGAGTGGAGGGAGAATCACAGAATTATAGAATCTGGAGCAAAAGCTAACCTAAGCTGCTGCCCCTGTCCTTCCTGGTTCTTTGAACCACGTATTGCAAAAACAGTCAGCTTCCAAAAGACCCAGGTTATTGTACTTTTTAATTGCAAAGACAGGTACAGCCAATCACTCCTTTAGTAATCACTGCATGGAAAGCCTGGTGTACACATTTCTGCTATGCCACTTTTCTAGTTCCACTAAGCACTCAACCAGAGCTTGCTTTGCATTTCAAGTTTTCAATCCATTTTGGTTTGGAATGCCAGGTAGGAGCACCTCCAAAGCTTGGGTTTAGCATGTTTACTTGCAGTTGTGGCACATGATGATTATCATCTTGCTTTCAGAGCTGAATATGCACATTGCAGTATATGGAGGAAGATGGATAAATTTGGTCTAAAAAAATAAAGCCGTATTTACAACAGGATGCTGTTGCAAGCTGCCATAGTATGCTAAAGGATTTTAGTTCTCCATAAAATGTCCTTTTATTTATTAATAAATAGTGACTTTATTTCCTCAGCACATTTTTCACACCTGCTGTTGACTTAAGAGGTGCTTTATCATGTACATGACAATGCTCTGATGAGGGTTTGCAAGTAGCAAGAGCAGCGCTGCTCTTTAGAGAACTGGTACTTCTCAGGAAAAGCCCATCTAGAACATTGGGGAACTTTTAATTTAGGATTGTAGTGCTCTGTGTACATTTGGAATTGCAAATGTACACATTTGCAAGCTTCTCACATTGGTGTTAAATGATGATAATTTGTGAATGGGAGCACAGGAAAACACACAGGGAAAACCCCAAGTTCTGTATCTCAGCTGCCAGCTAAGCACAACTAGGCCAACTGTAAGGTCCTATACCTGGGTCGGCACAATCCCAAGCACAACTCCAGGCTGGGTGGCAAATGGCTGGAGAGAAGGACCTGGGGGTCTGGGTTGACGAAAAGTTCACTATGAGCCACCAGTGTGAGTGCAGCGCAGACAACAATTGTGTCCTGGGTTACATCAAGAGCAGCATGGCCAGCAGGGCAAGGGAGGGGATTCTCCCCCTTTACTCTGCTCTCATCAAACCCCACCTGGAGTACTGTGTGCAGTTTTGGAGCCCCCAACACAAGAAGGACATGGGACTGTTGGAGTGAGTCCAGAGGAGGCCACAGAGATGCTCAGAGGGCTGGAGCAGCTCTGCTATGAGGATAGGCTACAAGAGTTGGGGCTCTTCAGCCTGGTGAAGAGAAGGCTTTAAGGAGACCTTGGAGTGGCCTTCCAGTGTCTGCAGGGGACCTACAGGAAGGCTGGGAGGGGTACTATTTACAAAGTCTTGTAATGACAAGACAAGGGGTAATGGGTTTAATCTGGCAGAGGGGAAATTTAAACTGGATGTTAGGAAGAAGTTCTTTCCAGTGAGGGGGGTGAGACACTGGGATAGGTTGCCCAGGGAGGCTGTGGATGTTTCCTTCCTGGAGGTGTTCAAGACCAGATTGGATGAGGCCTTGAGAGATCTGTTCTAGTGGGAGTTGTCCCTGCCTATGGCGGGGGGTTGGAACTAGATGATATTTGAGGTCTCTTCCAACAGAAACCATTCTGCGATTCTATGATTCTAACTGTCTATAGCCTTCAGGGTTACCCAGGATTTCACCCAGTGTGGAACTTCTTTACAGTGATGGTGACAGAGCCCTGAAGCAGGCTGCCCAGAGAGGTTGTGGAGTCTCCCTTCTCTGGAGACTTTCAAAACATGCCTGGATGCATTCCTGTGTGAACTACACTGGGTGATCCTGCTTTGTCAGCAGGGTTGGACTGGATGATGGATGATTTCTGAAGGTCCCTTCCAACCTCTAAGGTTCTGTGATTCTGTGATTCTTTAGGCCTACATTTACTTCGCCTGAAAACATCAGCAAAAGTTCTCTGCAACTCAGTGTGGTGAGCTGTTTGAGGTCAGCATGGGGTTCTGAAGCTGCTTACGCTACTAGACATGATGACTAGAAAGAAGACAAAGCTATTCAGGTTATCTCTTTTTTCTTTTTAAGGAAGAAGTTAGCTTTTTCCTCTTTCATCCACAGCAGCATGCTTTTCAGGCAGAGTATTTTCATAGATTCACAGAATGATTTGGGTTAAAAGAGATCCTAAATATAATCCAGTTCCAGCCCCCCTGCCACAGGAAGGGACACCTTCCACTAGCCCAGGCTGCTCAAGGCCTTATCCAACCTGGCCTTGAACACCTCCAGGGAGGGAGCATCCACAGCCTCCCTGGGCAACCTGCACCATCCATCTTCATTAAGAAGTACACCTAATACAAAGCTGGATTTAAATCACGTCCGGCTGTAATAGGGAACAGTTTTCACAGAGAAAGCAAATTGTGTTCTTAGCTTTCAAATAAAAAGCAGGCAGCAGTAATAAAAGCCACGCTCAAACGGAATGGCAAATTCCCCATTGCCTCTAAAAGTTCATCTCAGAAAAGCAAAAGATAAAAATCACAGCTATTACCATATTAATATTTCCCAACCTGTTAATGGGTAATATTAAATAAATAAGCAGTGTTAATATGATGTGAAAAACAATTAAATGCTAAATTTTACAGTCTAAACCTGGTAGTCTGCATGCAAAACATTAAGAAGGACAAACCGGTGAATGTCATGGATTAAAGCATGGAGGATTTGCAGCATGGCTGCCAGGAGAAGAGAGAGGTGTGGCACGTACAAAGCAGTCGGTGTCCTTGGGTCCAGAACAGCCTCCAGCACACTCACGGTGGCAGCAGTCGCTGACGTAGGGCCCATAGCAGCGTCCATCGCACTGCTCTGCACACACCGTCTTGGTCACTGCAAGGAGGCAGCACAGCATTAGCATGGCACAGCCACAGCTGGGCACACAGCTCCTCACCTACATACTGGGGGAACTGGCAAACCCAACAGTGTGCTGGAAAACCCCTCAATGGCAAGGGCACAACCTGCTGCTTTGGAAACGTTTATGGTG
This sequence comes from Psilopogon haemacephalus, assembly GCA_013396835.1. Classification (NCBI taxonomy): domain Eukaryota; kingdom Metazoa; phylum Chordata; class Aves; order Piciformes; family Megalaimidae; genus Psilopogon; species Psilopogon haemacephalus. The sequence goes on along the minus strand of VWZI01007058.1, from coordinate 67,940 downwards.
CTTGAGGGCTGCAGAGGAAGAATTGCAGTTTTGTAATGTATGTAGTTTTGAAATAGGCTTCTTTCTTGACAGAAAAGCAACAAAGGCGAGCATGGGGGATTATAGTCTAAAGGAAACCTCCTAGACCCAACTTATTTTCTAATGTGTGAGGATCCTGGCAACAGTTAGAATGATGCACTGTATTTGTGTCTACCACTTTCCTTGTAGGAGCTGGAAGCCAATGAATGCAGTATTGAAATAGGGTTCTTTCTCAGAGGATTAGCACCAAAGATGAGCCTGGAGCAAATGTATGCATTTTTGAACGAGGCTTCTTTCTGGGCTGAATAGCAACAAAGGTGAAGGCACTTGCTTTTACCCCTGGACATTAGTGTGGAATGTTTTCAGATCATAGGGTTGTTTTATAAAGGTAGTAGACTAGAACTGGGCTGAACTGGGGTTAATTCTTGTCAAAATAGCTTTCTAACACTGTGTTTTGTGGTGCTGTAGCTAAGCATTGATAATGCACCACTGTTGTGGCTACTGTTAAGCCGAGCACAGAGGCTGGGGTTTTTTTCCAACATCTCCACACCCCAAGATGCTGAGAGGACACAGCCGAGCCAGATAATCCAGACTGGCCAAAAGAATATTCCATGCTATATGACATCAGCTCAGATATAAGAACAAAGTGAAAGAAGGCAGTTTGGGGAAGATTATTCCATGGTGTCTGTTCTCTGAAAGTAACCACCAAGCATAGAGAGCCCTGCTTCCCAAGACCAAACATCGTCCTGCTGATAGGAAGCAGAGATTAATATCTCTCTCTGCTTCCGCTTCCGTGTGATCTATTGCTTTTGCTTGTTGTCATTATTAAATTGCTTCATCTCATGACATGGCTTTTGTTATATTTCCCCCTCTCTGCTGTCCATTTAAGAGGGGGAATGATGGAGTGGCTCTAGTAGGCATTTCGCCCCCAGCCAGGGCAGAATGACCACAGATATGAAAAAACCCAAACCAGAAGAGCTCACCAGTTCCATGTGTGGCAAGAACAGCAGCACAGAGCAGCTGACTGAAATTGAGAGTGAGGCCTGCAGTCCCACAGCCAAATGCTGCTCTCAATGGCAACTCATTTGACAAACACACAATGAACTAAGAGAGCAGAAAAGGGCCTGCAGATTGGAAGGCATTTGGAAACACCACTTACCTTGAGGCCCTACACACCTCAGGGCTTAGTTCTGTGCAAAGAATGGGCAACAAGCAGAGCATCCTCCTGTCCTTGCTAGTCTATAGCTTCTGTCTTTATTTTTGGAAAAAGAAAACCGTTTTATCCACAGGACTACACCAGCCACTGCCTACAGAAAGTCAGGAAGCTGTGCTGTCAGCTGTGTTTTGATGAAAGCAGGGACGTTAACACTTCTGTAATTAACCTTTACCATTTATTTTGTTAAAAGCATTTAATACTTTCTCTATGGAAAATGCTTTTCAAGAAGGCAGAGCACACAAAATTCCATCCACCATTCTGCTTTCTTCTACCATTTAACATATTGGTAACTCCTTTATAAATGCTTTCTGAGTCAAATTCATAGAATGGTAGAATCAACCAGGTTTGAAGAGACCTCCAAGATGATCCAGTCCAACCCTCTACTGTTTGCCAGGAAAACTTCAGGTAACACCAGAGAATATTTATTTAGGACACAAAAATGTAAATAACTAAAGAGGAGTAGTCATTTATAATCTACACTTTTAGAGCAATTGCATCTTGCTGATACCAGAGGTAAGCTCCTGTGGTGCCCTATGCAATCTCATTTAAGAAATGAGGGAAATTTCTGTCGATGCACTTAATGCCAGCACTGCCAGAGAAGCAGTATCTCTTTAGTCAAGTAACAGTAGTGATAAACATTAGGTCAGAGATATTAAACAGTGGCCTTTGTGAAGCTAAACACAGGTGTCACATTCTGCCACCAGCACACCATCAGCTGCTAGGGGCAAGGGTTCATCTCAAGCAAAAGGATGAAGCCCTCACTTAACCATGACTGCTTCTTTGTTTTCTGTCAGCTCAGAAATGGGTCCAGAGTGCCTTGATCTGCACTGGTCCAGGTACTAATTCCTTTGAACTCAAAGGGACACCAGGTTCAGGTTCATCCTGAATTGATGAAGGCCTCTCTTTACCAGAGACTCCCCTTGATCATCTGTGGAGCACAGGACATTTATATCAGCCTGTCTCAAACCCAACTCCTCCACCTTTACCTGTGCCACTCCTCAAACAAAGATCTGGCCCCAAAGCCAAGGTGAAGCTATCCAAATGGTCTGCCTCCCTTTTACACTGAGAGCATTCATGACCCTGCTTACCTCTCCTTTGACAACGACCTTTGCCACACCTTGCTGCCTCTCTGGATGGACCAGGGCAGCCCTCAAGGACCCACACTGGACCATTCCTCATGGCGGTCTCCCAACTGAGCAAGCTCAGTATCCCCTTCTAGGAGGCTCTGCAACCAGAGGATGCAGTGCCAGGCTTCTCACCAGCACCATGCCACCTATCACAGCTTAAAAAGTCACAGCAAAACAGAGCACTTTGTTCTTCTTTTCTGTTTTTGTTGTTTTGATTTGTAAGTTGGCTGCTTGCTTGTTTTTTTCACTTGCACCAGCAGCAGCAAGCCAAGGAGTAAAATTTTAAGTGGACACATCCAGCACTGTTAGGACAGGAGAACATGTGACACCATGGTGACAGAGTGCCAGGATGCTATTAAAAAACAGTCTTCACTGCTGATCCACAGAAATTTGGTGTTTTGTTTAAACCTGGTCTAAAGCTCCTCTGTGTAGATAATTAATGCAAGCCACCTAAGTAGTTCATTTATAATGTATTTACCTCAGTGCTGGCTGCAGGTCAGGATGTCTGCCATGACTATATAACCATTACTTCCCAAGGAGGAGGGCTCCTAGCAGATTTTGAAATAAGCAAAGTGGCCCAGACTGTGCAGCACGTCCCACATCATTACCTGTGAAAGGTACTGGGAACCCTTCACTGCTGACCCCCCAAAAACAAGCCCTGAGGAGGTGAATCCCCTGCCTGGAGGGCAGGAGGGAACTACACCTCCTGTGCCTGGTGTTTGTGTCCACCAACCACACTGTCCACTCACTGGCATGTTTAGGAAAAGCACAATCAAGAGTTACTGCTTTTAGTGAGCCGAGCTCTGTCCTGACAGGTTTACAGACCTCTCCAGCTGAGCTGCAGCTAATAGTACTTCCCTAGGCTGCAGAGCTTAAACAGCAGTGGGAAAGGAATCCAACACCACTGATGGATTTCAACAACATACTGACATCCTCTCAGCAGTTATCCCCACCCTGATCCTAGGAGAAAACTATCTCAGTTATTCACTCTTCTCTGCAGCCCCTCTGTGAAATGTATAAAGGTACAGGTACTGTCTTTAAAAAAAACAAAACCAAGCCCTAACTTTTTAAGAGGATAGAACAATTATTCCAGCTTCTTTTATTTTTTTTTTTTCCCCGAAGGCCTGACCTGAAGGCATATGGCCCCATTTTCAGCACAACACTTCAAGAGAGTAACAAGCCTACTTTGCTGTTGCCCCAGCTTAACGAGTATCGCCACCACACAGTTCAGGACAGAGAGCATTTTAAGTTCTCCTGGTGTTATATATTGTTTTGCAAAATTTGCAATTACAGAAAAAGTTTGTTCCTGTTCTACCCTAATTGCTTATTTTGCCAGGGTAAATGCCGATGTTTCATTCTAGGAAAAGGCCACCAATGTATTTATTTTCAGGTTCATTGCATGCTGTATCCACATTATAACTGCCATGGATGATCAAGCTCTGAGCAGGGCCTGTCAGATATCTTCAGTGGTACCACTCATCAAGACATAAGAGAGCTAAATGGGCTCTGAATGAGTTTTTAAGGAGTCATATTCAAGGCAATTAAGACTTTTTTTTAAGGACTCAAATGCAATGAAGGCTTTTCCCCAAAGCAAAACACACTGCAACACTGTATTAGTTGAAATCCCCAAATAATCAGATTGTTCAGATTCCAAAAAAACAGCTCAGCAATTTAGCTTTCTGCAGTCACATGGTAAGCCTGGAGAAAAGGCAGTTCAATGCTTTCAAAAAACAGCAACATTTTCTCCCAAAACTTTCATCAGTCATAGAATCATAGAATTATAGAATGTCAGGGGCTGGAAGGGACCTCAAAAGATCATCTGGTCCAGCCCCCCTGCCAGAGCAAGATCACCTAGAACCGATCACACTGGAATGCATCCATACAGTTCTTGAATCTCTCCAGAGAGGAAGATTCCACAACCTACTTGGGCAGCCTATCCCAGTGCTCTGTCACCCTCACAGTGAAAAAATTCTTTCTGAAGTCCACGTGAAACCTCCTATGCCTCAGCTTCTACCCATTGCACCTTGCCCTGTCACTAGGCATCACTGAGAATAGGCTGGCTCCAGCCTCCTGGCACTCACTCCTTACATATTTATAAACATTGATGAGGTCACTCCTTAGTCTCCTCTTCTGCAAGCTAAAAAGCCCCAACTTGATTTTCATAAAAATGCAATCAATTGATTTCGTAGCTGTGACTCAAGATTTATTTGATTCCCATGACATCAATCTCTGTGTTCGGGTTCATCAATGTTGGTGAGTGTCTGCTAGAGGAGACACATAGCTCAAGATGGTTCTGAGAATAAAGCGTGCATGGATGACAGTGAACTGGGCAGCAGCTGTGAACAGGCAGCATCAACTGAGAGCAATGCTGCTGCAAGTTGAGAGAGAAGAGAGGAGCAGTAATGACCTCCTGTTACCTGGCATGGAGACTGTTCAGGAGAGAGTTGGTAGACAGAGGCTATCAGGAGCCTTCATGTTGTGTCCTTGCAGCCCAGACACCTACAGGAGATGCAGGAGTGGAGCCTCCTCACACAAAGTAACTATGGGGACAGGCTTCATCCATCACAGCTGAAGCTAGACATCTCAAACTAACCTTTTTGAGAGTCAGCACAACTACCTGCCCTGTCTTTATTGACTCTCTGTGAGACCCCAAGGCATTTGTGGGCTTAGCTGCATACAACTGTCACAGACAGGGCCAGGACAGCAAAGGACAGCAGCAAACACCAAGGTCTGAACAAAGTGTGCCACGTGTTGGTGTGGCTCTCTGGGCAGGTGCAGAATCACTTCAAAGCAGCAATAAGCTGTGTTGGGCACAGGCTGGGATGGGTACCTCATAGATGTGTGCAGTTAATCAGCCTCTCTTATTGTTTCCCTTAATCTTTAATTATGTCAGGGCACTATAAATCCATGAAGGAAAAAAAACCAGGAAGGAACTGAAATCAATGAAGAGCCTTACAAGCATGCAAAGCTGTTAGAGAAACAGCTGCTGCTAGATGCTGGCTAGAGAAAAAGCTGCTGGCTCCAAGCTGCCACACTGGCTTACCCTGACTGACCCATGATGCTGCTGCTGCAGCTGTTTCTGTCCCCTCACCAAGCCCAGGCCTGACTTTTGCTGCTCTAAGTACTGACTGCAGCAGCACCTTCCCTTTGTCAGCGACATCAGCTGCACAGAGACTGTAAATACCACTAGGCTCAGGCCAACCTCCTGTACACATGGAGATTCCTGGAGCACCTCCTGTCTGCTGAACATGTATGTTTTGGGGTTGATATAAAGGTCTGTGACTTTTTTCTGGTACCCTTAGTTGGGCCTATATTTTAATTTAGATTGTTCTTACTTGTTTCAGTTACATTGAGAAGTAGCCCTGGAGAGAAGGACTTGGGAGGTGTTGATAGATGAGAGCCAGCAGTGCCCTCACGCAACCCAGCAAGCAGCTGTGTGCTGGGATGCATCAGGAGGAGTGTGGGCAGCAGGGCAAGAGAGGGGATTCCGCCCTTTGGCTCTGCTGAGACTTTATCCCCAGTCCTGCCTCCAGTTCTGGTGTCCCCAGCATAAGAGGGACATAGACCAGTTGGAACAAGTGCAGAGAATTTGATCCATGGGCTGGAATGCCTCTGCTGTGAGGACAGGCTGAAGGAACTGGGGGTGTTCAGCCTGGAGGGGAGAAGACTCTGGGAGGGACTTTAGAGTTACCTGCCAGTACCTGAAGGGGTCCTACAGGAAGGCTGTAGAAGGATTTTTACAAGAGTTGTCCACCCAAAGGACAAGGGGAAATGGATTGAAATTGAAAGATAAGAGGTTTAGATTGGATGTGAGAAATAAATTCTTCACTAGGAGGATGGCAAGACTCTGGAATGGATTGTCCAGAGAAAAAGCTGTGGATGCCCCTTCTTGCAGATGTTTCATGTTAGGTTGGATGAGGCCTTGAGTGACCTGGGCTAGATGAGATGTGTCCCTGTCATGGCAGGGGAGTTGAATTGGATGATATCTAAGGTCTCTTCAAGCCTAAGCCCTTCTATGATTCTATGACTCCTCTAGGACAATATGCATATTTAATAAAATAATGCATTGGATTTGTAAAAGTTTCGATATTTTTAATATGAAAATTTAAAAAAAAAACCCCAACAACAAAATAACCCCCACCCAAACCCCAAAACAACATCTACAGCAAAAATAATGACAACTGTGCTGGTTTGAGGCTAATTGGAATGTCTTAATGAGAGAAATTAGATTATAGGCTGTGAAAAGAAAACAATGGTGATGTCTACTTCACTCATAGGTTTGCTGAGATGTACAAGACCGAGGACACACACATAGATAACACACTCTGTCTGCAGTCTGTTGGTGTCTGTCTCTCTCTCTGGCTTCTAACTGGATCTGTGTAACCACAGATTTTACAATTTGCTTAGTAACTTCCAAAATGGTTTGTCCCTGTGGTTTTTTAAGGGGGTTGTATTCTATATATTGAGTGTCCAATGCTCTGAAAAATATTATTTTTAAAGAAGTTCCACATCAGCCTTTTCTGGCACAGGAATAAAGACTACATCTAGTTTTTAAATTTTCTACTGTTAGTGTTTACTAATGCTTTCACTCCAAAAGAAAAAATGAATTGCTGAAGGTATAAACCCTGAAATTACATCTTCTCTGCCTCCTAGGAGAACAAGTTACTTTACATTTCCTATTAACTGCCTTCTTCAATATATAAATTTTCGTATCACATTTAGACAGACATTAGGACAGAGTCAGATGCAGGTGGTGTTGCAGGCAGAGTACAGAGAGACATTGCTGGAAGGCAAAATGAGTATAAGCAAGGTGGATGATATTCACTCAACAAAACAAAAGGAATTGGAGTTTTTTTCCATATGTAATTTGAAACAAAAGCCACAGATTAAGATCTTTTTAAAGATTTTAAAAATTCCTTTCCCAGGAAAATAATTTAAATCTTATCTTGGGAGGAGGCTCATTAGAATTGTTTGCTTTAGTGACTCCATAGCAACAACAAAAATGAAATGTTTAATATACAGATAGGCCTCTGGGTTGTTTCTAGGAACAAAAAGGTTTGACACTGGGCTGAAGTGTTTTCCTGCATGCATTTCAAATAGCTGCATCCCCAAGGTGAGGAGGTTACAGTGTTTGCTGTTTGGGAGACCATTCATCCCAGCTCCAGATTGTATCTGAGTGTAGCACTTAGGAGTCTGAAAGCCAGGCCTGCTTTTTAAAGCCAGAAATGAAGGCTTCTAAAGCACCACTTGGAGGTCTATGTTTTGAGTCTCTTATGCTTTGCTTTCAACAGTTTGGGGGAAAAAAAATCAAAACACGACAAACCATTTTGAGCAAGTGCAAAGAAGAAGTACCCATTGCCAGTCTAGCAGCCAGGCTGTGCCTTCAGTCCTGCTGCTTATCCAAAGTGTAGAGAGGTCACCATAGAAAATTACACCGTAAAAAACACCATAGAAAATTAACTTCTGTCCCTGACAGTCACAGGCTGCAGAGTGTGCCTGAAGGTAAAAGGCTGTGGAGTAGCTGTTTCAAATTGGAGATGTGATCAGTCCACGGACCAGAGATGACACATGGCTTGCCACCAGTTGTTATTTCAAATCTGTGGCTGTGCCTCAGCCTGTCCCCACCGTTTGGACTTGAAAGGGCAGGCAGCGTGCAGGTAGCTGTCACTGCTTCAGCTCTGCTGCACTTCTGACTTCACAACACTGCAGCTAAGTGCTGACTTCTCTGCTATTATTACATGAATCCATCAAATCACTTATCTCAGAGCAGTGCTTTGTAGAGGCTGACACCATGAAAGCTGGTCCAAACACACAGACTTCTGCAGTCACATGGAGGCAAACTGGACTTTCCAACTTTATGTGAGGCAGGAGCTAAGGCCTCAGCCAGGATCACACTGTTCTCATCTGAGCTATCTGCCAGGCTTTGGCAGTGTTCTTGGGTAAGTTAACCACAGAAGGTCTGCACTCACACAGCAATGGGTTACCCAGGATCTGTAATAGACACTGAGACAGACAACCAACCAGCATTCATTAATTCTAACCTAACCATGATACAAAAGAATTTGGTCAGCATAGGTTTGACTCCCTTTCCATTAGTCACTTCAGCACATCACCTTGATGTAAGGAGGCTTTCTGAGCATAGACTTCCTTGAGACTTTCATAAAGACTTCCAGCAAAGGAAGGGTATGTACTACCTTGATTCGGACAAAGCAGAGTTTGCTTGGAACCACTGTGCTCTCCTCTCCTAAATCATTTTTAATCACACCCACAGATGAAAACCAATGTGAAGCTGCAATATAAGAACATGCTAACTTTAGTGGAACTGCAACTGCCATCAGCATTGCCAGCAACATCAGCTGATGCTTCTGAAGGAAAAGCAGTGCCTGGCAGGGTGGCAGAGCCTCTGCAGGTGCATAGTTCCAACCCCCCTTGCTTTGCTGTGGACACCAGGTCAGCTTGAACTTCCTGCTCATCCTCACTGCTAAAACATTCATGTTAAGCTGTTGTGTTGGTTTGAGCTAATGGGAGGATTTGAGTGAGAAATTAGACTATTGGCTGAGAGAGAGTTAAACCCAGTGTGTCACTTCACCGAGTTTTACTGAGAAAGAAAAAACAACAAAATCTGTTGTTCCCAAAACAACCAGATTAGCAGAGGGCTTCTGTCTGTTCGGCACCGCGGCTGCTTTCTCCTTTGTCTCTCTGTCTTTTGGCTAATTCAGAGTAAAATCACTAAAACCACTAATTCCTTCCTGCCACTAATCTGTCTAGTTGATCTTCAGCTTATCTGCAGCATCAACAGGTAGTGAGATAAAGCTGGGGAAAGGGAGGAAAGGTGGTAGGGGGGGTTTGGTTATCGTCTCTTGGGGATTTTGGTCTCCAGGAGGGGTTTGGTGTCTGTATTGCCTTTTCACTGTATATATATGTAAATATCTATAATATCCTGTAAATATTTGCTTGTATATTGTGCATTGCTGTAAATATAAAGCTTCATTTATTAAGTTCCATTGTTCTGAGTTCTAGCCGGGGTTTATAAAAGGTGGGGGGGGGGCAGGTAACTGCTAAACCCACTACAGCTGTCAGCTATTTCTAAGTTTCTCTCATCTCTAGCTCCAGGTAGCCACCAAAAAAAAAAAAAAAAAAAAAAAAGAATTTGCACTGTTCCAAATATTTCCAACAATAAAAGCTATCATCAGCTGAGAGACTTAGTTGGTGTGCTCACTTGATAGCACTTCATTTGTCACAATCCCTTCTTCCTACCTACAACTCAGCAAAGGAAAGAAGCAGAAGCTACAGCAGTGCTCCCTGGGGGGGATATCAGCAACCATTTCATTTCCTAGGAAGAGTGACTCCATCAAAGGCAACCAATTTCCACCCTCCTCGATTTCAAAGGGAAGCACAGTAAGGGATAGCTCTATTCCCACAAGTGGTGAAAAGAAAGAGCTTGAAGGAAAAGACAGCTCTCAGTTTTCTCCTCTTTCATATTTGCCAATGTTGTGACTGCACTTCTAACTCTTTAATGCCTATCTGCAGGAGCTGAAAGCACACAAGGAAGAAACTCTCCCAATATAGCTCCTTTTATTAATTTTAATGCTCTTTAGATTCAAGAGGACAGACAGCCATTGTGAACAACTCTTCACTTTCTACTTTCTTCAGCCAAAAAAACCCTATTATTCTCTCTTTCACTACAGCTCAAATACATTCTGAAGTTATTGTAAGAAGAGTTCTGCAGGATAACTAATATTCCCAGGCTCCCACTGAAATTTCCAGGAGTATTTTAGCATTAGGAACTTTGCGGTGTTAGGCCATGGTTAAAGATCTTCAAATCTGCTTTGTAGCTTGCCCTGTTCCTGCAGTATTTAATGCAGTGGATTGCAAAATAAGCACCAACATTCTCAGGAGCCATGGTCCATTATGCCACGAAGGAGTGAGAAAACTCAAGTGAGCTTAAGTATTTTCAGAAAGCACAAGGGCAGAAAGAAAAACCACAAAAAACCAAATTCACAGGGTTAGAAACAGAGCAGATCACCTGTTGGTAAAAAGATGTGGGGGAAAGGATTTCAAATAGTTTTTAATTATACTAAAACCAGAATTTATAGTATCCCTTCTCAATTAAAAAAAAACCCACACACAACCCTCATCCCCCCCACCCCAAACCCAGCAACAAACGAACAAGCAAACCAACCGAAAAATCTACCTAGGGGTCCAGGGGCCCCTTTTTTTCAGTCCTTTGTATCCCAGAATCTTGTATACTTACAGGTCTGGCAGTGATTCTCTGTGGGTCCCCAGCATCGGCCTGTGCAGGACTTATGGCATCGGCCACCTGCAGGACAGGAAGAGAGGCGCATTAAAAATGTGGATTCCTTCCATGTCATCAGTCTCCAGCAGCTGCTAAATAGCAGCTCCAGCTTGCCTTTGAAGGGGTTTTGTGTTCTTCCAGGTTTGAAACAGCACCTGTAAAAAATGCCCAGGTAAACAGCCAGAGCTGGTGTCAAATGGACATGAAATTTGGCTACTTATCCAATGTGGTGGTTTGGCAGTTTCCTGCCCCCCCACTCTTTGAAATAACCTGGGCTAGGACTCAGTTGGCTGGAAGTTAAGGAATAAAGCTTTATATTTACAGCTTTGCACAATATACAAACAGATACTTACAATGTATAACAGATATTTACAGATATATACAGTGAAAAGGTAATACAGAAATACCACACCCCTCCCAGAGAGCAGGTTTTAACCACCCCTACAACCTTCTCCCTCTTCCCCAATCTTATCTCACCATCTGTTGATGAAGCAGATAGGCGTAGGTAGATTGGCCAGGGGGAGTTAGCAGTGGAAAATNAGCTTTATATTTACAGCTTTGCACAATATACAAACAGATACTTACAATGTATAACAGATATTTACAGATATATACAGTGAAAAGGTAATACAGAAATACCACACCCCTCCCAGAGAGCAGGTTTTAACCACCCCTACAACCTTCTCCCTCTTCCCCAATCTTATCTCACCATCTGTTGATGAAGCAGATAGGCGTAGGTAGATTGGCCAGGGGGAGTTAGCAGTGGAAAATAAGTTAGTGAAATTATTCAGATTCAGCTACAAAAGGTAGGGAGAAAGAGCCGTGCAGGAGCAGTCACAGCCCAGAGCTGTCTGGCTATGGTCTGACTTATCTATGTTTGGGTTACAACTCTTAAACATATTTTTTTTTCTTTCTCAGTAAAGCTATGAGTGAAGTAGCATCATTAATGTTTTCCTTTCTCAGCCTATAGTCTAATTTCTCATTCAAATCCTCCAATTAGTTCAAACCAGCACACCCAAGTGCTTTATACCCTAAATACCTCTCTGCTATGTGTAATATCTGTGACACCTTAAAACCAAGTAACATCAACCAGGCTGCTGGACTGAAGAATAATTGCACCACTCAGTGCAGTTACTGTTGCTCTGTATAACCTGTGTAAGACACTCATTGTTTCATGGGAGAAGAGATGGATGTGCTTCAGAGAATATATATCTTTATCTATCTATCTATCTATCTATCTATCAATCATCTATCTTATCTATCTAAATCACTCCCATTAAATACACTATTTTGAAAGTGAAACTGGCCAATAGGCACTAGCAGCCATTGTTTTGGCCACAGAATTCAAAGTCCTGTGCTCATGTGCTCACCCAGGCAGCATAGGGGGCAGCACAAGACACCTGACTTAGTGGTGCTAAGTATCTAGCCCTTGCACCTTTGTTGGGGCCAAACCTTTCATTGTTTTGCTCAAATCCATCAACTCCTGGACCTGCAATGGGAGGAGGAGAGCAGGGGTTTGAACTGATCTGGCAGGATTTATGCCCTACCAGGACACAAGAGCAGAGACACCTCACACTAGATCAACTCGCCCACAGACACATCCATCCTGGCCTTAAAAACTTGCAGGGATGAGGTTTCTGCCACCTCCCTGGGCAACCTGTTCCAGTCTCTCACCACCCTTATGGGGAAGAACTTCTTCCTAATGTCTAACCTCAATATCTCCTCCTCTAGCTTGGATCCATTCCCCCAAGTCCTATCCCTACCTGACACCCTAAAAAGTCCCTCCCCAGTTTTCTTGTACCCCATGTCCAGTACTGGAAGACCAAAATAAGGTCTCCTTAGAGCTTTCTATTCTCTAGAATGAACAGTCCCAACTCCTTCAAGCCTGTCATTTACCTACCTAAGGCTCAATTTAACCTGAATGAGGTGATGCACTCAATGCCTCTCCTTCAAAGCCAACTCTCCCCATCCAAATCGTGCCTACCGTTTGTGTAGGATACCCTGGTAAGTGTTGCTGAGCAACACAAGCACAAGCACAAGCTAAGCTCACAGAGCCTTGCCATTTCTGGCTGCTGGCTCTCTAGTTGCCTGCAGCTCTGCTTCCGAGGGAAACTCATGTTCCTGCAGAACCTGGAGCTGCTGCTCTACAAGATCATTCACATGCTGACAGGTTTAGGCTCTTGAGAAAAGGAACTGTAGGAACTTCCACTGTAAAAGGCACATGGAGGAGGAAAAATTATCAATAGTAGCTTTTATAAATTACTTAGCAATAATCAGTGAGTGAAACTCTCTTTGAATGAAGAGAGGGTTGAGTTCACATCCTCCGTTTCATGGCCAAGTTCTTGCCATTGCATCAGGAAATGGCAAGCAAACAGAACAGCACAGCACATTCTGCCTTGGCTTCAGCTTCTGCTGTTTGAGGAAGCAAGGCCAGTGCCACCCAGTCCTAACTGCAAGTGAACAGAGACCTCGTTCCACAGCTCCCATCAAGATGTGACCAGACCTCAGTCACACTCCTGCTCCTATGCTTCTTCTTCCTGAACCCTGACTGCTCCCAGAGGACATAGCCTTTCCTTACTGCACCCTGTGCCCTAGCTGGTAAAACCCACACCTGAGTGAGCAATGCTGAAAAACAGTGTCCAAAGTGTAGGCAGTCAAGCCCTTTACACTCAGCCACACCTGAAGGTCATAGTTGGAGACTATGCACAGTCTTTATCACTGCTCTTTTGGCCACAAGAACCTAACTTGTCTCAATTAAAATTCCACTTTTCACCAAAAGCTGCTGAGATTCCATTAAGTGATTTTCCCCTTGGAACCTGCTGAAGAAGCTTGCCTTTCAGTCCTGTATTGACAGTCCTTCATTATACCATGCCAAATACCTCCCACAGGAGACAGAATTGGGGAAAGGGCAAAATGTCTCTCAGCAAGGATTAAATCACCCAAAAAGAAAGCCCTGCAGCTTGGCTAGCAGTGTGCTTACACAGCTTAGCAAACCCACCGGGGCAGTCATGTCAGGCCAGGCTTGCTGTCATTCCTGCTCCAAAGCCACTGCTTCTGCCTCCTCACTCATACCCTTCTATTGACAGTATTATACAGTAATTATCACACTGGATGCCAACTACCTTGTTAAAGCTACCAGCTCCTTGCTGCAGTCATGTTCATGTAAAGCAATTATACTTGCTGACATCACCAGGACATAATCTGCTGTCATGTTCTACCATCTGTTTGTTCAGATCACAAATGTACTATAACTACATAATGCAAACTCATTCTAGCAGACAGGGAAGTGGCTACATCTGGCATGAATAATGTAACTTTAATCACTAATAATTATTATTAAGAGACTACTGGAACTCTGTGCAGAAAGCAAACACATTTGCACTGGTTCACAGGAATGGCAGTTTAGAAAGGTGAGGTAAGTGGTGAATCAGAGGAAGAATTTTAACACAGGAGGCTTCTCATGGTACTGTTTATTTGGTGATGTTGGTGCTTACTCAGCTGAATAAAAATGATCCCTAGGAAGTTCGTTCTACAAGCTAGCTATCCTTGATGAGCTTAGTCCTCATCTGAGCTGGAACACCACTGCTGGGGGCAGCTAGAGAGGAAATGAAAGCCATAGACAAGAGAGCTTCCTCCTGGAAGACTATTTTGTGCCCAATCCTTGCAGTCAAATCTCAGGCTTGTCTGTCTCAAGGAGCCTGGAATTCACGAAGAAATCCAGAACACTTACAGGTAGATACAGTACAAAGCACTGCACAGGGAAGGAGAGAGACTGTTTGCAAAGGCCTGCAGAGACAGAATAAGGGCAATGGCTTCAAACTATAGCAGAGCAGATTGAGATTGGATGTTAGGAAAAGTTCTGCACCATGAGGGTGCTGGAACACTGCAACAGGTTGCCCATGGAGGTGGTTGTGGCCCCAGTTCCTCAATTGAGATATTCAAGGTGAGTCTCAACAGGGCTCTGGGCAGCCTGATATAGTTGAGGATGTCCCTGCTGACTGCAGGGGTATTGGACTGGATAAGCTCTGGAGATCTCTTCTTCTAGACCAGATCATTCTATGATTCTGAGAACCACTTACACCTGAGGCAGAATAAGGCACCATTCTTCCTCTTGCTGTCCCTGGATTCTAAGCCTTTCCAAAACACAATGCATGCCCTGGGCTTCCCACTGCAACATATGCTGGGGGTGACACAGGAGAAACTCAGAAACTAGAACTAGAAAGTCCCCTCCACACTTCTGCAAAGAATTACATTACCATAAAAATCTTCACATGCTGAGGTGCTTGGAACGCAACCATAAACGCATTCAGCCACTTCTGCTCCTCCTGGCAATGAAAGTGATCCAGAATCTTAAAAACTATTGTACATTTATTTTTTTTTGTAACCTGCACACTTGCTTCCAGGTATATGACTTTGGCAGTGTCAAACGATCATTTGCATTTAAATAGAGATATTTAACAATAAAGCAAGAAAAGGCTGCCAGTTGCCTTTTTTCCCTCCCTGGGAGCTCAGTGTCTGTTTCATTGTTTTCACTTTTCTTGACAGCACATACACAAGTCGTAGGCAGCAGAACTCTGAATTGCACTGTTGTCCTCTTGAAGGTCAGAGATACACTCAGAATTAAAAACAAAGCCTAAAATCCCTCCAAATGGTATGTCTGTATCGGTGGGTTTGTTTAAAGAGGAAATAACTTCCTCTGCCTTCAGTATCAGCTGGCCCAGATTCCAGCATCCTGTAAGTCTCTGTTTCACCTGTTACTCTCCGCTGCAATAAGGACAGAATGATGCTCAGTACAGATCAGCTCTGCACATCTAAAACACAAATAATCCCATGGAAGTTGGCCTAAGTAGTCAGGAGCAGAAGGAGCATTCATGTGAGGAGAAAGTCTCATGATTAGATTTGTATATTAAGCTTAAATGATAAAAAATCTGCTGGTCCTAAGACTGTCCTTGAAAGATTAATACTGCTTCTCACAGATCTTTCCTCAGGACCTTGCATTGTAGTGAGCCAACAGAGTTGAGAAAAAAATATCCAGTTGTGGCATAAAATCCATTATTCCTCTTATTCCTTGTGTCTCTAGAACAGGCGTACAGCAGCAAGAGCTAAAAGAAATCACAGATCACAGGATGGTTGGAAGTGACCTCTGGAGATCTTCCAGTCCAATGCACCTGCCAGAGCAGCACCAGAGAACCTAGTGAGGGTCACACAGGAACACATCCAGACAGGGCTGCAAAGACTCCAGAGTAGGAGACTCCACAACCTCTCTGGGCAGCCTGTGCCACTGCTCTGGGACCCTCACAGCCTTGTTCATGTTGAGGTGGAACTTGCTGTGCTGCAGTTTCCATCTCTTGTCCCTTGTCCTATGCCAGGGCACAAGTGAACAGAAGCTATCCCTGTCCCTTCCTGACCCCCAGCCCTCAGCTATTGATAGACATCACTCAGATCCCCTCTGAGCCTTCTCCTCTGCAGACTAAGCAGCTCTTGCCTCCATTTATCAGGTAGTGCTGCAGTCCCTTCAGCATCCTTGTAGCCCTGTCTTGGAGTCTCTCCAGTAGATCCCTGTCCCACTTGAATTGGGGAGCCCAGAAATGGATGCAATATTCCAGGTGGGGCCTTTCTAGGGCCTCACCTTCTTCTTCATGAAGAAACAGGAAATCCTGAAACTGCAGAAGTGCTCTTCCTTTTGCTCTGATGCTGCAGAGAAACAAGGTAGAATTCCTTCCTATGATTTCCTCCACTGGTCCTTGACATCAGAACATGCTGAGTATCCTGAAGTTCTGTTAGCAAGTGATGGGACCTAGGAACACTCAGCAGCAGTAAAATAGCCCATATGTAGCAACTCATCATACATGTTCCTATTACAGCCAAATACAGAGTCAGGAAATATCTGGAATTTGGTCAAAAGAATAAAATATAATGAACTTTTTTAAAATTCTGCAGTGTTGACCATTCATTTAATTTCTGTAGATTACTGAAGAGACATTAATTTTTTTTTTTTTTCTTTTCTGAGTGAGGCAAGGAAGTGAACAACCTGGAAAAGTCTCCTGCACCATTCCAGATGTGATACTACAGTAGATTTCTGCCCCTTAATAGTGGCAATGCATGACATTTTACTCCTCAGACAGCAGAAGGAGTTAAAAGGAGGCTTACATAATTTTTACAGGGTTTATTTTTTAAAAATCTAAGTTTAGAAAGGGAGATTCTCACTGGAACATGAAGATGAATTTTGCTTTGGGAAATTCCATGCAGAAAACCAATGACTTGTCTCCTGGGTTCATCCTCCCAATTCCACCACAACCTGTGTTTACTACGGGCTCTGGTGCAGAGGATCATTGCAACTTCCAGGACAGAGTTTTCTTTGTGGGAGGTGCTTCTCCTCTGCCACATAAGGAGAAATTCCCAGCAGCAAATGTCTGCTCACTAGCTGTAGTGGGTTTGCAGTGACCTGCCCCCCCACNAAATACAGACACCACACCCCTCCTGGAGACCAAAATCCCCAAGAGAGGGAAACCAAACCCCCCCTACCACCTTTCCCCTTCCCCCCAGCTTTATCTCACCACTTGATGATGCTGCAGATAAGCTGAAGATCGGTCAGAAAGATTAGTGGCAGGAAGGAATGAATGGTTTTAGTAATTTTACTCTGAATTAGTTCAAAGGCAGAGAGACAAAGGAAAGAAGCTGGTGAAGCCTGCCCGGGACCCAGAGCCGACTGAACTGCGCAAGCACACTGGCTTATCTGGATGTTTTGGGAACATTCTAAAACAACCTTCTTTCTTCTTTCTCATTCAAAACTGGGTGAAGGGACATAGTGTTTAATTTCTCACTCTCAGGCAGCAGTCTAATTTTTCACACAAATTCTCCAATTAGCTCAAACCAACACACTAGCCAAAAAAAGACCAAGGTTACTTCATCCTTGGGCTCTCCTGA
Organism: Psilopogon haemacephalus; assembly: GCA_013396835.1. Lineage (NCBI taxonomy): Eukaryota > Metazoa > Chordata > Aves > Piciformes > Megalaimidae > Psilopogon > Psilopogon haemacephalus. The sequence goes on along the minus strand of VWZI01007058.1, from coordinate 50,356 downwards.
GAATAGAGAAGGGCTCTCCTTTGGCTTCAGACTGCCGTTATTATTTCAGGAACAGTAAACCCTCAAAGGATTAAGTTACTGACAAGAGAAGGAAAATGAAGTCCTCCTCTTAGCTTTAAGCTTAGTGTAGAACAGAAAAGAAACACTGCTTCTTCCCATTAGCTCTGACAGCTGCCTCAAAAGGCCTCTCTCAGTAGGAGAAGGAAAGCAAAAATGAGATGGAATGGTCTAACTTTGCACAAAGCTTGCATTTATAGATGGTTTCTATCAGGTTAATAAATCATTAATAAACGTTAGCATGTTTACAACACACTGAGAATGAAGCGTGAATAAACATGACCAAAAGAATGTGGCTTTGATGGTTACAAGCCATGGTTATAAGCAGCCTCTTTATTTCTTTGACAGTTTGAAAGAATTAACTATCAAAACACCTATAAATCATTTATTAGCTTCTCTGAGCTACTTATAAACCCATCCTTCACCTAAAAAAATAATTCCTGCAAAAACACTTGAGATGGATATAGATGTTCCTTGGATATAACCAATGCTAAAGTCCAAGAAGACACAGATATACTCTGCAGTAAGGGTCCCATTCTTTTCTTCCCGTTGCCTAGATGGGGAGAAAGGTCCAAATACACTTGACTAGTGTTTCTTTAGGCAACTAAGATCACTTAGACTTATGTCTGAAGAGATAAGAAACTCAAAATACAACTCAACGAGGTGGTGAAGCATTGAGAAGAATTCCAGATAGGATTGCTGTGATGCATTCCTCAGGCTGTCAATGTTTCCCCTGTCTTCCTTTCAACACTCCTATTGTCCAATGTTCAGCCATTCGCACTTCTTTGTTAAGTAAAAAATAACAGTTTGCATTTTCTACTAGTCCTGTGCTAGCCTTAAGATCCCTTCTGTGGACTGGAAAGTTAATTATATAACAGAGACTCACTTCTCAGGATTTCCTTTCTTTGCAGCAGCAGGAATACTTCAGTAAAAGGAGAAAGTATCTCAGGAAAACATCCAGTGCTCATTTTCTCTTCCCTACACTAGAAGCATTAAGCAATAGAGAAATCATAGAATCATAGAATGGTTTAGGTTGAAAGGGACCTCAAAGATCATCTAGTTCCACCATAGGCAAGGACACATCCCACTAGAACAGGTCGCTCAAGGCCTCATCCAACCTGGCATTGAACACCTCCAGGAAGGGAGCAGCCACAACCTCCCTGGGCAACCAGTGCCAGTGTCTCACCACCCTCACTGGAAAGAACTTCTTCCTAATATCTAGTTTAAATATCCCTTCTGCCAGTTAAAATCCATTACTCCTCATCTTGTCATTAGAAGACCTTGTCAATAGTCCCTCTCCAGCCTTTTTGTAGTTGCCCTTCAGATACTGGAAGGCTACTCCAAGGTCTCCTACAAGGCCTTCTCATCTCCAGTCTGAGGAGCCCCAACTCTCGTAGCCTATCTTCATAGCAGAGCTGCTCCACATCTCTGAGCATCTTTGTGGCCTCCTCTGGACTCTCTCCAACAGTCCCATGTCCTTCGTGCGTTGGGGGCTCCAGAACTGCACACAGTACTCCAGGTGGGGTTTGACAAGAGCAGAGTAAAGGGGGAGAATCTTCTCCCTTGACCTGCTGGCCCACACTGCTCTTGATGTAACCCAGGACACAGTTGCTGTCTGGGCTGCACTCACACTGCTGGCTCATGTTGAGCTTTTCATCAACTCAGACCTTTTCCTCAGGGCTCCTCTCAGCCATTCACCACCCACCCTGGATTTGTGCTTGGGATTGCACTGACCCAGGTATAGGACCTTACAGTTGGCCTTGTTGAATTTCATGAGGTTGGCCTGGGCACACCTTTCCAGCCTGTCCAGGTCCCTCTGGATGCCATCCCTGCCCTCCAGCAAGTTGACTGTGCCACGCAGCTTGGTTCCATCTGCAAACTTGCTGAGGGTGCACTGATTCCTCTGTCCATGTCACTGACAAAGATGTTAAACAGCACTGGTCCCAGGACTGACCCCTGAGGGATGCCACTTGTCACTGGTCTCCAGGTGGACACTGTGCCTTTGATCACCACTCTCTGCATGCGACCATCCAGCCAATTCCTTATCCAGCAATGCTCTACCCATCAAGTCCTACAGTTTGGTAATCAGGATGTCATGTGGAATGGAGTCAGGTCTAGGTAGATGACATCAGTCACCCTTTTCTTGTCCACTGTTGCTGTGACTTCATCACAAAAAGCCACCAAATTTGTCAGGCATAATTTGCCCTTGGTGAAGCCATTGCTGGTTACCACCAATCACCTCTGCTTTGTCTTCCATTTGCCTTAACAGAGCCTTCAGGAGGATCTGCTCCATGATATTGCCAGGCACAGAGGTGAGACTGACCGGTCTGTAGTTCCTGGGGTCATCCTTTTTTTCATTCTGAAGATGGGTATTATGTTTGCCCTTTTCCAGTCAGCAGGAGCTTCACCAGTCTGCCATGACCTTCCAAATACAATGGACAGTGGTTTGGCAACCTCATTTGCCAGTTCCCTCAGGACCCGTGGGTGGACCTCATCAGATCCAATGGACTTGTGTACGTTCAGATTCCTTAGGTGTTCATGAACGTTAGCTTCAATTATAGTGTGAAGATCTTCCTTCCCCCAGTCCTTACTTTTGCCCTCTGGGAATTGTACATTGTGGTTGGAGCCCTTGCTGTAGAAGACTGAGGAAAAGAAGCCATTGAGCACGTCAGCCTTATCCATATTCTTTGTCACCAGCTCTCCATTTCCCTTCTGTTAGGGTCCAACATTCTACCGAGTCCTCCTTTTCTCACTAATATACCTGAAGAAATTCTTGTTCCACTTCCTATGCCTAGCCAGATTCAATTCCATCTGTGTCTTAGCTCTCCTAACCTGATCTCTGGTTGCACAAACAATTTCTTTGTATTTGTCCCAGGTTACCTGTCCTTGCTTCCACTCTCTGTAGGTTTTCTTCTTGCCTCAAAGTGTGTCCAAGAGCTCTCCATTCATTCATGCAGGCCTCCTGGCATTCTTCCCTGCCTTCCTCTTTTTTGGGATACATTGTTCCTGGGCCTGGAGGAGGTTATCCTTGAACACTGACCAGTTTTCCTGGTCCCTGCTTCCTTCCAGGTTTTGTTTTCCCCGAAGACATCCTGCCAAGGAGGTCCCTGAAGAGATTGAAGTCTGCTCTTCTGAAGTCCAGAGCAGTGAGTTTGCTATGCACTCTCCTTGATGCCTTAAGAAGGGTCATTGCAGCCAAGGCTACTCTTCAGCTTCACTTCACTCACCAGCCCTTCCTTGTTGGTGAGGACTAGGTCCAGCATAGCACCTTTTCTTGTGGGTTCCTCTACCACTTGGAGGAGGAAGCTATCATCAATGCATTCCAGGAACCTTTTAGATTGCTGGTGTGGTGCTGTGCTGTGTTATCCTTCCAACAGATGTCAAGATGGTTGAAGTCCCCCATGATGACCAGGGCCTGTGAGCATGAAGCTTTTCTTATTTGTTTGTAAAGTGCCTCTTCTGTTTCACCTTCCTGATCAGGAGGTCTGTAGCAGACTCCTACTATGATGTGCCCTTCCTGTGCATTCCCTTTACCCTTTACACATAAGCTCTCTGTTTTAGTGTTGCACATCCCCAGATTGAGCTCCGTGGATTCCAGTTTATCATTGAATCATAGAATCAGTCAGGGTTGGAAGGAACCACAAGGATCATCTAATTCCAACTGCTCTACCATGGGCAAGGACTAGATCAGGCTGCCCAGAGCTTCATCCAGCCTGGCCTTAAACACCTCCAGGGGACGTGGCCCCAACCACCTCCACGGGCAACCCATTACAAGCTCTCACCACTCTCATGATGAAGAATTTCCTCCTCACATCCAATTTGAATCTCTCCACCTCCAGCCTTGCTCCATTCCCCCTAGTCCTGGCACTACCTGATAGCCTAAAATGTCCCTCCCCAGCTTTTTTGTAGGCCCCCTTCAGATACTGGAAGGCCACAATAAAGTCACCTCAGAGCTTACTCTTCTCCAAACTGAACAGCCCCAACTCTTTCAGTCTGTCCTTATAGCAGAGGTGCTCCAGCCCTCTGATCATCCTTGCGGCCCTTCTCTGGACATGCTCCAGCATGTCCACATCCCTCTTGTAATAGGGGCTCCAGAATGCAGTACTCCAGGTAGAGTCTCCCCAGAGTCACAGAATCACTTCCTTCCACCTGCTGGCCACACTTCCCCTGATGCAGCCCAGGATCTGTTGGCTTTCTGGGCTGCATATGCACACTGCTGGCTGATGTTGAGCTTCTCATCCACCAGCAGCCCCAAGTTTCTCTTGTCAGGGCTGCTGTCCAGCCAGTCACTACCCAACCTGTTGTGCTGGTTTGAAATAATTGGAGAATTTGAATGAGAAATTAGAACATAGGCTGAGAAAGGAAAACACTGATGATGCTACTTCACTCATAGCTTTACTGAGAAAGAAAAAAATGTTTTAAGAGTTGTAACCCAAACATAGATAAGTCAGACCATAGCCAGACCACTTTGGGCTGTGACTGCTTCTGCATGGCTCTTTCTCCCTACCTTTTGTAGCTGAATCTGAATAATTTCACTACCTTCTTTCCTGCTGCTAATCCTCCTGGCCAATCTACCTTTGCCTATCTGCTGCATAAAACAGACGGTGAGATAAGATTGGNAGGGGGGGGTGGGGAATCTGTTAGGAGGTCCATCTTCTGTTAAACTGGCCCCTGCCAAAATGAAACCTAAAACTATGTCAAAACATGGTTCAAAGGAAGAGTTAGGAACAGGTACCTCTGGCGATCAGGAGGAGGAAGAAGAGGAGAAACTCAGTCTTAAAGATTTGACCAGTTTACTGAGAGCTAAATATGAGGACAATGTAAGATTAGCTACCAGGATGGAAGATGGCTCTCAGGAGATTAGCAATGCCGTTAGGAGAGTTTTGTTTGGCCAGGCACCAACAGACCAGCAAGGAGAGGAAGAGGAAAAGGATGACATCCAGGGCTTAAATGATCCCCTCAGAGAGGTTAGGGAATTTAGGAATATTCAAGGGAATCAGGAGAGTCAATCCTAAGCCGGCTGGTGAGATGCCCTATTTGTACTATTGGTGCAAATGCCCTACAGGTAGGAGACAAGTCTGCAAAGCAGCTAGGCCAAATTGCAAAGGAGAATGAAGTGGACAAACACCTGGCAACCAATCTTGGGTCTGGTTAGCTTGTGGACACGTCTTCTGATGACTGTGGGTATAAGACCACAGAAGTTTAAAAAGCATGCATGAAAGCTAGAGATATGTTTACAGTGCATATTTGTTGCAGGTTTGTGCTCTTCACATTTTATCTTCGGTTTCTTGAGGGGAGAGTTGGCTGGACACTGAACTCAAAATCTGGTTCTGTTTATCAGAAGAAGACTTCTCATGAAGAATAATATTGATTTATTTTAATAGCTACTGGACGATCCACAGGCTGGGATAACAAGTATTTATTTCTTTTTAATCAGAAAAAAAATCCCAACAAACCAACACCTATCCCCAAACCCAACAGTATTATTGTTATTACTATTTTATTTTTGGTGCCTAAAAAACTGCAACAGGAAATGACCTGAGCCCCAGCTTCCATGACACCCTCTCACCTGCATCCACTTTTCAAGAAGATGAAAGTATCATAGCAGGCTTTTGATAGTGAGCAGCTAATTAGGTGGCTGATAGAGGCAGTTTTTTTTGTGTGGGAATAAAAAAAAAAAAAAAAGGAAAAGGAGAAAAGAAATGGAACACCTGTGTTTTGGTAGATATGTATACTCCCAGGGAAAACTCTCCAAGGACAGGGAAACAGTCAGGCCTGGGTGAAAGGAAAAGGAACAATCCTAGAAAACATAAATGTGGCTTTCTTTTAGTGTTGGGGGGAAAGCTCCTGTTGGAAATAAAAATCTATTGGAATTAGTATGGTAATAAAGAATGGATTTGGAAAATCAGAATGGAACCACATGAAATGGTTTGGAAGGTTAAGGAAGTGCTTGTGGCCCTTTCCTCAGCGCTGGTGAGACTGCGTGTTGAGGACTGCATCCAATCTTGGGCACCACAGGAAAAGAGAGACACTGAGGTGCTGGTGAGGGGTCTCATGAGGAGAGGCTGAGGGAGGTGGAGTCATTTAGCCTGAAAAAGAGGAATGAGAAGAGACCTTCTTGCTCTGTACAGTGTACTACCTAAGAGGAGGTTGTAATGAGGCCAGTGTTAGCTTCTTTTCCCAAGCAACTAACAACAGGGCGAGGAAATGGCCTCAAGGTGTGCAGACATGGCACTCTGGGACAGGGAGCTGCTTGGTAGAAGGTTGCGACTGGTGACCTTGGACATCTTTCTCAACATAGAATCATAGAATCACAGAATAGTTTAGGTTGGAAGAGACCTCAAATATCACGAAGTCCCAACCCCCCACCATAGGCAGGGACACCTCCCACTAGATCAGGTCGCTCAGGGCCTTATCCAGCCTGGCCTTGAACACCTGCAGGGAGGGAGCAGCCACAACTTCCCTAGGCAACCCATTCCAGCGCCTCACCTCCCAAGATGAAATGGACATGGAACACAGTTGAGCAGGGAATTAAGCTTCTGAAGGAGTTTGCTGTGAAGGAAGTGCATTTTGGAGATCATGCCATACATGAACCTGATAACATTCCTCTCGGGACAGGTCTCATAAAGAAGCCTATGAAAATTGCTCCTTCATCCTATGCTAATATCTTGGCTAGCAAGTTTCTATCAGAGGGTGATAATGGAAGGCTGCTCACTGTTAGTGAGTTCACTGACCAACTGAGGTGGACAGAGGATAGCTTGTCACATTCTACCCTAGTCTCTGCCATACAAACTATGACTACAAGGCTAAAGGATATAACTACAGAGATTAAAGACAGCATAAAAGAATTGAAGGAGGAAATCAAAACCTCCATATCCAATCTGGCAAAGGATACCTGTGCTGGTTTGAGCTAATTGGAGAATTTGAGTGATAAATTAGACTATTGGCTGAGAGAAGTAAACATAGTATGTCACTTCACCAGAGCTTTACTGAGAAAGAAAAAAGAAATGTTTTTTAAGTATTGTACCCAAAACATTAGATATCAGACAGTTTCTGACTGCTCAAGGTGCGGCTCTTCTCTTTGCATGGTCTCTTTTGTCTTTGCCAAGGTAGCTAATTCTCAGTAATTCTACTAACTTATTTCCTACTACTAATCCACCTGGCTGATCTATCTCTGCTTATCTGCAGCATCAACAGGTGGTGAGATAAGACTGGGGAAGGGGGGAAAGGTGGTAGGGGGTGGTTGGTTACCCCTCTTGGGGATTTGAGTCTCTGGGAAGGGTGTGGTGTTTCTGTATTACCTTTTCACTGTATATATCCGTAAATACCTGTTATATCTTGTAAATATTTGCTTGTATATTGTGCATTGCTGTAAATACAAAGCTTCATTTATCAACTTACATTGTTTCTGAGTCCTATCCAGGGTTTATTAAAAGACGGGGGTGGGGGGCAGGTAACTGCTTAAACCACTACAATACCATTCCTTCATCATCTGAATTGGTGCATTCTGCCATCAGGAACAGACGCCCACCTCCTGCAAGGCAATTCTGGCCCAGGAGACAAATTCCACCTAGACACCAGCAATCACGTGTGTCATTCTGGATAATCCTGCGTGACCAATTT
>VWZI01007058.1:0-42661 GCA_013396835.1 Psilopogon haemacephalus | reverse complement strand
GACCAATTTATTAGAACAATGAACAAATGGATTGGTAAACCTACTTCAGTTCTTTCAAAGAGAGTCAGGGAACTGCAGAGTGCAAGAACAGAGGCAGCAATGCCAGAAATGTAGCTGTCACTTCTTCAGCTCCTCAGAGCAACTGCAATTATTCTAATAACTGTAATTCCTCTCACAACGACATTAGTCACTGTGCACTCCTCACATGTCATGTTCAGCATTGGGGGTGCCCTTCCTCTAGCCAGGAGGAGGAAAGGGATTGTGGAGAAAACTATTTGTGCTAAAGAAACTCCTCCCTATGGTGATCTTTCTGATCAGGAAAAGAACTATGCTTTGTTCACAGATGGTTCCTGTCGTCTTGCTGGGAACAAGCAAAGATGGAAGTCAGCAGTCTGGAGTCCTACCAGGAGAGTTACTGAAGCAAGACATGGAGAAGGTGAATGCAGTCAATTTGCTGAGGTAAAAGCTGTCCAATTTGCTCTTGATGTGGCTGAATGGGAAAATTGGCCTATCCTTTACCTCTACACTGACTCATGGATGATAGCCAATGCTCTATGGGGTTGGCTAAAGGACTGGAAAAAGAGTGGTTGGCAGAGGTGTGCTGATCTATGACAGGATATTGATGCCATGATGTGTGTGGGGGGGTGGGGAACTGCTGAACCACCCCACCTGTATTTGTGCTTGGGATTGCCTCGACCCAGATGCAGGACCTCATAAGGTTCAACAACAAGGTTGGCTTGTGCCCACCTCTCCAGCCTGTCCAGGTCCCTGTGGATGCTATCCCTACCCTCTCGTGTGTGTGCTGCACCACACAGCTTGGTGTCATCACCAAACTTGCTGAGGGTGCACTCAATGCCTCTGTCCATGTCACCCACAAAGATGTTGAACAAGACTGGTTCCAGCACTGATCCCTGAGGGACTCCACTTGTCACTGGCTGCCATTGGACATGGAGCCATTGACAGCCACTCTTTGGGTGCAGCCATCAAACCCATATTTCACCAGCTTGGAGACCAGGGTGTGGTGTGGGACAGTGTCAAAAGCTTTGCTCAGGTCCAGGTAAATGACATTAATTGCCCACTCCTCATCTATTCATGTTGTGACCTGATCATAGAAGGCCACCAGGAATGTGAGGCAGGATCTGCCCTTGGTGAAGCCATGCTGATTGGACCCAATCACCTCTTCACTATTCTCCTGTCTCAGTAGTGCATCCAGGAGGATCTGCTCCATAATCTTACCAGGCACAGAGGTGGGACTGACTAGCCTGGAGTTCCCAGGCTCCTCCTTCCTACTCTTTTTGAAAATGGGAGTTATGTTTCCCCTTTTCCAGTCAATGGGGACTTCACCAGATTGCCAGGACTTTTGGAATATAATAGAGAGGGCTTTAGCAACCTCATCTACCGGTTTTCTCAGTACCCATGGGTGTATCCCATTGGATCCCGTGGACTTGAACACTTTCAGGTTCTTCAGGTGATCACAAACCTCATCTTAACTTATGATGGGCTGTTCTTCCTTCCAGTCCCTGCCATTATCTTCCATGACTCCAGGAGTGTGGCTTGAAGCCTTTGCAGCGAAGACTGAGTTAAAGAAGTCATTGAGAACCTCAGCCTTTTCCATGTCACTTGTGACCAATTCACCTGTTTCCTTTCTGAGGGGGCCCACACCTTCCCTAGTCTTCTTTTTACCATTAATATACCTGTAGAAATTCTTGGTGTTGCCTTTGACCTCCCTGGCTAGATTCAATTCAAACTGTGCTTTGGCTTTCCTAACCAGATCTCTAGCTACTTGGGCAGCTTCCTTATATACCCCCCATTCTAGCTGTTCTTTCTTCCACTCCTTGTAGTTATTTTTTGTGTGACAGTGTGCCCAGATGCTCTTTGCTCAGCCAGGCAGGCCTCCTGGCACTCTTCCCTGCTTTCTTCTTTGTTGGTATACATTGGTCCTGGACACAGAGGAGGAGATCCTTGAATACTGACCAGTTGTCCTGGGCCACTCTTCCTTCTAGGGCTTCGTCCCATGATAGTTTGGCCAGCAGTTTCCTGAAGCAATCGAAGTCTGCACACCTAAAGTCTAGGGTCATAAGCTTAGAAAATGTCTTCCTGGTTGCCCTGAGGATCTTAAATTCAACTGCTTTATGGTCACTCATTATCTCTCCGTCTCTCTGCCTCTGGTGAGCTGCCCCACTGTTTACCACCAGCCGGCAGGAGACTATTAACCCCTTCCCCCTTCAAATCTATTTTAAAGCACTATCAATGAACCCTGTTTTAGAGGGCAACACCCCCTCCTCTTCTCCCCTGCCTGTCCCTCCTGAAGAGTCTATAACCATCTACCACTATGCTCCAATCATGAGATCCATCCCACTATGTCTCAGTGATGCCAATGACATGATAACCCTGGAGACTTGCACACATTTGCAATTCTTCCTGTTTGTTCCCCATGCTCCTTGCCTTGTGTAGAGGCATTTCAGTTGTGCCTCTATTGGAGCTGACTTGCCCAGTAATTTTCTTTGGGCACTCTTTTCTCAGTCTGTACTTCAACCCTAGCGTCAGATCCCACCTGTCGACACTCAGACACCTCTGTAGCTATCAGCCTTTCTCTACCCCTCATATCATCACTACCACATGATGTTTCCCTGTTGGCAGCTACTACTGAAGGGGATCTGGCTCATCTCTGCAAGACTTTGACTGCATTATTTTGTTCTCAGCATGCTTCTGGGCAGCAGGTTGAGAGCGCTTACTATTCCCCCAATGCTCCCAGACTGATCCGTCCTCCTACAGCATTGCACATGCAAGCCTGATGACATTATTCCCCTCTCCCTTCATATCCTGTTTAAAGCCCTGTCAACTAGCCCTGCAATCTCCTCTGCAAAGATTCTCTTCCCCCTTCAAGCGAGATGTCTCCTGTTTGGTGTCAAAAACCCTGGTGTTGTCAAAGAACCCAAACGTATGGTGGTGACACCATCCAGTGAGCCATGTATTAAAAGACTGTATGAAGCTGCTTAATCCAATGTCTCTGCCATTGTTTGGAACGACATAGGGAAAGATTATTTGTGCCCCTGAGTCTTGTACCACTCATTCCAAGGCCCTGAAGTATTTTTTTATTATTCCAAGACTACCACTCATTATTTCTTCTTCTCCTACATGGAAGATCAATAATGGGTAGTAGTCCATAGTGTGCGCCAGGCTAGGAATTTTCCTAGCAACATCCCTAACTTGGGCTCCAAGTAGACAGCACACCTCCCTATAAGAGGGGTCTGCCCCAGATATTGGTCCCTCTGTTCCTCTCAGAAGTGAATCCCCTACAACTATCACTCTCCTTTTTTCCTTCATTGCACTAGTCTTAGTTCTTGGGGGTGTTATGGAAGGGGTGGATGACATGACCTGGGCAGCTGAGCAGATGAACTTTCCTCTCCATCCTCCTCTGCATGATCCTCAGTTTCTAGTGCCCTGTATCTGTTGTGCAAGGGTAGCTGGTAAGACTGAGAAGATTGGAGGGGGCTCTCTTGCCTCTGGGGGGGTCCTGCCTCAAATCCCCCTCATTTCCTGGGTCTCCTTCTTCACCCGTTTTATCTGGGTAGCAAGAGAAAATGGAATCCCTCTACTTCGTGTGCAGCCCTCACTGGCTGCTGCTCCTTCGGGGATAGTATTGCCTGGCTCAAACAGTCAATTTCCCTTTCACAATCCCATATAGATCTTTAGTCTCCTTTAGCTCAGTCACCATACTGAGCAGATCACTCATCTGCTCACACCTCACACAGGTTTCATATCCACTACCCTCTATTTCAAGTGCTAGCCTCAGGCACTCTGCAGACAGAGACACCCACAGATTTGCAAGGTGCACCACTCTGGGTGCCCACAGTTTGCTTAGCCACAGCATTTGCCCAGGTTGCAATTGTGACTAATACTTTGGTGTTTGGGATTTTTAGTTGGTGGGATTTTTTGGTTTTGGTAGGTTTTTTGTTCTTTGGTTGGTTGGGTCTTTTGTTTGTTTGAATAATTCTCTTGGCATGCTGCTCGCACACATTTTTATCTCACACAGTAACCACTGTAATGGCTCCAGTGCGTCAGTCCCTGCACGCAGACACCTGAGGGAGCCACCCCTGCCACCCCTCCTGCCTTTTCTCCAGGTGCCTCTGCTGCAGGATGCACCTTGTGTGCCTGGAAAGCAAGACTGTTAATCACTGGAGTTGGGCCCAGTGCCAGAAGTAGTCCTGGTGCTGCTGTCTCTCTGGAAATCTAAGGGTTAGCTCATCTACTGCTATTCAACAATGTTGCTTTCACTGATGTCAGATGAGTTTGATACAAGACAAATTAGAGAGTTACACATTTTTTAGGATATCTGTAGGAATGTTTGCTTAGCCAGACTTGTGATAAGAGCACAGGCCTGCAGGGGCTCAAGGAGGGAGGTGGGAGAAGGCGGTGATATCCCGGCTTGAGAGGGGGCCTGTCAAAGACATCTTCTGGTCTTTGTCTCAGATAAATCTGTCAAGACCATTAGAGGGGCTGGAACTGGGATGAAGAATGGGAAAATACCTATGTTAACTCTAAGAAATAATTCTAATAATCCTACCTCTTATTATGAATATGTATCCTCTTGTAACATAAATTGTGGCTTGTACCGGCATGGGGTGTGCAGGACTGACGGAGTGATCCTGCCTGCACCCAGTGCTGCAATAAGCATACCTACTACTGCAAAACTCTGTGAGTTTTGGAGTTCATTTTGCATGTCAGTTTTCTGGCGACCCAGATGGGATGTTCTCTGTCCGGCTGCGGGATCTGCTGAGATCAGGACCCCTCAGGGCACCCTCCGAAGATTTTGGAGAGGGCTCCCCAACTCATACAGCTCACCGCAGGAACAGACAAGGACCATCAGTGCGAAACAGGTATGTTTTTGGGAAAAACGGGATTCTGTCAGTCATCGAGGACGCTCCATGCGTGAAGTAGGAGCAGTTGCTCTCCCCTGGGTAAAAAGGCCTTAGGTGGTTGGATAGTGGGTCCCCCAAGGTAAAGGCCCCTTGTGTAAGCAAAGGGAAGGTTATTCCACGGTAATGGAACTGAAATATCACCCAGAGCTCTGAAAGTGTGAGTGTGGATGAGTGTGAATGAAACGCAGAACTGCCTACGACACAAAGTGTGGGGTTTTGATCTGTGGTTCCGTTGTTTGGCGAGAGGCATGACCAGAGGAAAGACAGAGCTAAAACGGAGTCAATGAGACTGTGAAATATAGTTTGGAATTTTGTTCTCTTTCCCCTTTCTCTTTCTCCCACTGTGGCAGGTAAACAGGGCTACTCTGCTTTGGCGTGGAGAGTAAAGGGGGGGATTGGGTTGTCAGAAGGGGTTTAAAACTTCTTTCTCTCCTTTCAAGTAGAAAGGAGATGGAGGATCTGGCAGTTGTCTCTTATCATCTGCTGCAGAAGTGACTTGCTAAATGCTTTGAATGTTAATTGACTTCTTGTAACTGTGATTTTGATGCTTAATTAGGGCCAGCACGTGAATGTGCTCAGGTAAAACAGACAATCTGAGAGAAAGTCTTGGATTTTTCTTCTGTCTGAATTGTGGTGAAAACCAACATCTCTAAAGGGATTAGAAATTGATGTTAGTCTGGGTATTGACTGAATTAGTAAGACCTGTGTTGATAACACTGACCGTCGTTTCTGTACTCTGTAAGAATCGCTGTACCTTGTTCTGTTGTATAAGAGGGGGGGACACCAGAGTGTGGATATAGTGAGGCAGAGTCGTCTAGGTTGTATTTTGGCTCACTGGAAACAAATGGGTGGCCCACTGGCAGGCAACACCAGTCAGAGGACTCTCATCAAGTATTGCAATCAATTGTGGCCTTTGTATAAATTGGAGAAAAATGAGAAATGGCCATTGAATGGAACTTTAAACTATAACACTCTCCTAGAACTAATGTTATTCCTTAGGAGAGAGGGAAAATGGGATGAGGTTGTGTATGCAGATATGTTTTTCTATCTGAGCGATCATCCTGAATACCAGAGAGATTGTGGGCTCAGAGCTCCATATGACCCACTGGTTCTGACCCTGGAAAAGATAACAAGGAAAGGGCTAGACTACAGAGGTGTTGTTCAGTGTGCAGGATTGGACAAAGGTGTCTAAAACTCGAGAATTCTAGGGAGGATTGCAGGGATCTGCCTGAATTCTACCATCCCCCAACCCAAGCACAAGATGTGGGAATGGGTGATGAGTGGGCAGCTGATACTGCAGATGAAGGGAGCAGTTCAGTGGTAGGAAGCCCGGTGGCAGCACACATTAGGGCACAAAGACTAGTTATCCAGGCAACCTCAAGGCAGGCAGTTGGTCCAGATGAGGAAAAATACACCTCTGGACCCAGGTTAAAAGCTGCCTGCAAGGGAGGGAAGGGATCTGGAGGAATTACTGGATGTAGCTTGGAGAGTATTTTTAAACAGGGAGAATGAAACCAGAAAGAAAGAGAAAAAGATGCTGGTAGCAGCACTACAAGAAGGAGGGATGAATAAGCAAAAGGTCACAAGAATAAGGTTAGAAAGGGATCAATGTGCATTGGGCAAAAAGAAGGGGCACTGGAAAAATGAATGCACAGAGAGAATGAAGTCTAAAGGGCATTTGCAAGCACAAATGGAGGAAGTAAATTAGGGAGGACTGGGACAGTCTACCCTAGGAGACCCACTGCTTATAATGAGGCTAGGGAAAAGGAGCAACAACTGGAATTCTTAGTAGATACAGGAGCAACCTTTTTGGTGTTGAATCAAGCCTTGGTACCTCTTGATGAAAGCAGTGCTTCTGTGGCAGGGCCTACAGGCCAAACTGAGAAAGCTTACTTTCTGAAACCTCTTAAGTATAATTTGGGGAACTCTTGGGGCATGCATAAATTTTTGTATATGCCAAATGCACCTAAGTCACTATTGGGAAGGGACCTTTTGGAAGCCTTAGGAGCAGAAATCAAATTTGATAAAGGAAGTGTTGAATTTAAAGTGGGGAATGATCAATTAATTGAGGTTTTGAGTTTGGCCCTTATAGAACCATCTATTCAGAAAATTAGTAAGAGGCAGGAAATAGAAGCTCAGGTATGCCCCATGGTATGGGACACAGACCAAGCAGGTAAAGCTATAATAAAGCTTGACAAAGGGGCACAACCAATACAAATCAAACAGTATTCTTTAAGGAAAAAGGCTTTGGAAGGGATTTTGTCTATAATCCAGAAATTTGTAAATTTTGTACTATTGACCAGTAAAGAAGCCTGAGGGTGGGTATAGGTTGGTTCAGGACCTAAGAGCATTAAATAAGAGCACTGTCGATCTCTATCCTGTCGTGGCTAATCCCTATACCCTGTTAACTCAGTTGACCCCAGAGTTAGAGTGGTTTACCATTCTAGACTTAAAAGATGCCTTCTTTTGTCTAACCCTGAGCCCAGACAGCCAACAGCTATTTGCCTTTCAATGGGAAAACCCAGAGACTGGATGGAAGACTCAGATGACTTGGACTGTTTTAACCAATGTTGTCAATCCAGCCTCTTTTCTCCAGGGCAATGAATCCACGACTGCCTGGAAACCATTGAAGCCGCCTACTCCAGCAGGCCTGATTCGAATGAGAATCCACTGGAAGAGCAGACCACGAGTGGTATACTGATGGAAGCAGTTTCGTCATCCAAGGAGAAATAAAAGCTGGTATGCTATAAAGCCTTACCCAGCATGTCAAGTTCACCTAGGAATATCTCACCAAAATTTTCTACCATGGGATTAGGCCCACAAAATTCCTAGTTTCTTTAACAAGCTTTGCCTGCAGGGTAGTTTTTTGGTTACTTTTATTGTGGCAAATGGCATCACTTAATTGACCCTTGTCTCCTATCTGAGTCGCTGCTTCTACCCCAAAGTCTCCACACCCAATAGAGGTAATCAAAGAATTACAGAATTGCAGAATCACAAAGAACATCAGCTTGGAAGAGACCTCCAAGCTCATCCAGTCCAACCTTTGATCCAGCACTGAAGGGTCAATGCTAAAGCATGTCCCCAAGCACCAGCTCCACAGGCTACTGAAACACCTCCAGGGATGGTGACTCCAGCACTCCCCTGGGCAGACCATTCCATGGCTGAGAACCCTCTCTGGGAAGAAATATTTTCTAGCATCCAGCCTGAACCTCCCCTGAGGCAGCTTGGAACCATTTCCTCTGCTCCTGTTGCTTGCCCAGGGCAGTGCTGGAGTCACCATCCCTGGAGGTGTTTCAGTAGCCTGTGGAGCTGGTGCTTGGGGACATGGTTTGGTGTTGTCCCTTCAGTGCTGGGTGGAAAGATGGACAGTGTAAAGTTGGAGGTCTCCTCCAATCAAATGTTTTCTGTGACTGCATTGAAATCTAAACTCTAGTTTTAGACAAACCTTAGGTAAGTATCATAATATGCATAATCAAAAGCAATTCCTTATTCAAAATGTTCCTCTATCAACTTGAATCAAAACTGGCTATTACGAAGCAATAAAGGGGCAACAGAAGCCTGTTTTCACTTGGAAAACAACACTATGGTATAGACTGATATTTAGATTCACTGTTTGCTGTACAAAACATTAAATACAAATAATAATTAAAACAAAATTCAGACTGCAATTTCCTAGATAATCTTCAGCTGTCAGAGACCTGCAGAGCAGTGATTCTGTGGACATTCCATGGGTGTCACCTAGGCACAATACGGTGAGTTTGTCATGAAGCTGTTTGCATATTTAGCAATGTGTGCAAAGCCACTTGAAAACCTGCAATAAAGATCTTTCCCTGCAAGTATTTTCTGCATCTCCTCCTATGCCAGTACACTTCACTGATGACTGCTTTCATAAGTTTTTGAAAGTACATTGTAAATTCCTACAAGAGGAACAGAGAGAACATTTTGGAAGAACAATAAGCTTATAACCAGTACAGACCTGGAGGTGATCTGCTGGAGAGCAGCCCCACAGAGAAGGACCTTGCTGGTGGACAGCAAGATCTGCATGGAACAGCAAAGTGCGCTGGTGGCCAAAGAGGCCAATGGCATCCTGAGGGCATTGAGAGTGTGTCAGCAGATAGAGGAGCTTCTCCTCCTCCTCCATTCTGCCCTGGTAAGGCCCCACCTTGAACACTGCATCCAGTTCTGGGCTACCCAGTTCAAGAGGGCCAGGAATCTACTGGAAAGAGTCCAAAGCAGGGCTACAAGGATGCTGAAGGGACTGCAGCACTGCCCAATGAGGAAACGGACCTGGGGCTGGTTAATCTGCAGAGAATGCTGAGAGAGAATCTGATCAATGTCTATCAAAATAGCTGAGGATTGGACAGGGATGGAATGGACAGGGACAGCCTCTGCTCGCTTGTGCCCTGGCATAGGACAAGGTGCAAGGGATGGAAACTGTAGCACAGCAAGTTCCATCTCAACATGAGCAGCAACTTCTTTGTTGTAAGGGTCCCAGAGCACTGGCACAGGCTGCCCAGAGAGGTTGCAGAGCCTCCTTCTCTGGAGCCTTTGCAGCCCTGTCTGGATGTGTTCCTGTGTGACCTGTGCTAGATTCTCTAGTGGCAGAGGGGGTTGTGCTGTAAGATCTCAAGAGGTCCCTTCCAAACCCTAACATCCTATGATACTGCGATCTGTAATCCTGTGAGATGTGAAAGCTCCTTCTACTAGTGGCCCAATGAGATATCAGTTTGGAGATCCTACAGATTAGGACAGAAGGAGTGAGGGCCGCAGAAGCACAAAATACACTCTTCCTTTTCCCTTTGACACTTCCTGCATCTTGTCCATTGCTTAGCAGATAGAAACTTCCCTTCTAGTCACTCAGCCTCATTTGAAGCCACAGCACTGTACTCTGCCTTGCAAGAGCTGAGAATGAAGAGCCCTGCTCTGGAGCAGAGCAGTGGTCAGATCTCTTCAGTCAGGCTATCCACAAAAGCAGGAGAGGAACTTCAGTGGCAGTTCTGAGAACCTCTGTCAAACAGCTGTGCATAACAATGCAGACAAGCTAGCACCAATAGCTTGGGCTGCCCTTGTGTCTTATGCAGGGAGAAGCTTGGCATGACACTGGCTGGCTAGGCCCAACACTGCATCCATCCACTGCCACCCAGCCAGACTCCTACCCTGGCACCCTGGGCAGCAGCACCAGCCCAGCTATCTATGAGCTGGTGGCAGCAATGTGCATCCTGCAGATCTAACAGACAGCTTCAGTAGGGTGGGAGGCACACAGCAACAGCAAGAACCAGTAGCTGTAATTAAGCAGCTGATTTTATAGGCTTTTTTTTCTTCCTCTTTCTGTAAGCAGCTCTTCAAAAGCTATCTAGAACAGCTGGAGCTTGCTCTGAAAGAGCAGTTCCACCCACCCACTCACTACCAATCTGCCAATTACCATTCAATTAGACTATTCTGAATATCCAGAATATTTGGGGTTTATCTGGGATAAAGCAAGCTGCTTATAATGGAAGGAATGTTTTCACCTGAACTCAGAAGTCTCTCCCTTGTGCAATATATTGTTTAAACACCAAGCTGCTTACAAACAGGTGGAGTGCAGTAACTTGCTCCTAAAGGTATGCATTTGCCAACAGTTGCCAGAGCACCGTTTAGATTCTGGAACTACAGAACTAGTGACACTTTATAAGATTTTTTAGCATCAGCATGGTAACCTATGCCACTTGGAAGGAGATTTGCCCTGTACTGCTACAAGAAGGAAGGAAGACAGAACAGTTCAACACCTTGTCAGGGAAAGGATTGCTTTGGAGCTTGGGGATTATTTCGCTTATATTTTAAAATAATATATTTTTCATTGCAAATAGATGCTCAACTCAGAGTCTCTTCAGAAATGCAGTGCTGGCTTTCTCTGTGCCCTCTCTTCTGTGCCCATGACTCCCAAAGTTCCCTAGCTTTGTAGCAGCTCCCTTGCTAGATCTCTGCACTAGGGTCTGGCAGCCTAAGGAGCTCTGTCTCTCATGGCATTGCTCACTCATATTCAACAGGTAATTTGTGTTTTATACTTTCTATCCAGCAAATTCAGCTGTTAGAGCCATCAGACTTCCATTACAAGCCTTTAAATATGTTCTAAGAGCATTCACCAAATTACAAATCCCTTCTGAAAATGCTGGCTGAATGTATTTATTAGGAAACTAAACTGATTCCTTTTATTCAAAACACAGTGCTCTGGAATGAGGGAAAACACTATGGGCAACTTGAAGCAGTTCAGCCTGCCACAGTAAGGCAAAACAACCTCATTGCACCCCTGGATTTCCCGTGTTCCTCCACCTTCAGTTACATACACTTGGCAAAAACCCTATTCACAGAATCAACCCTGTTGGAAAAGACCTCTGAGATCAAGTCCAACCTACCACCTTCTAATTAACTAAACAATGGCACTGCCTCATCCAGCCTCCTTTAAAACACCTCTCCAGGCAGCCCATTCCAATGCCAATCACTCTTGCTGTGAAGAACTTCTTCCTAATGTCAGCCTAAACATGCTTGGCACAGCTTGAAGCTGTATCCCCTTGTTCTGTCACTGGGTGCCTGGGAGAAGAGACCAACCACCCTCAGCTACAATCTCCTTTCAGGTAGCTGTAGAGAGCAATAATGTCTGCTCTGAGCCTTCTCTTTTCCAGGCTGAATACCTCCAGCTCCCTCAGCCTCTCCTTACAGGGCTGTGCTCCATGCCCCTCCTCAAACTTGGTGCCCTTCTCTGGAGGGGCTTGAGGCTGTATCCCCTCATTCTGACACTGGGTGCCTGACAGAAGAGACCAACCACCCCCAGCTAACATCTCCTTTAGGATTTCTGCAGAGAGCTATAATGTCTGCCCTGAGCCTCCTCTTGGTGCCCTTCTCTGGATACGTTCCAGCACCTCAACATCTTTCTTAAATTGAGGGCCCCCGAACTGGACACAGCATTCAAGTTTCCTCTGTTACTGTATTTGCCTTTTAGTATTCAAGTCTCCTCTGTTACTGTATTTGCCTTTTAGTTGAATAAATAATTTCTGTCCTGGCTAGAGATCCCTTAATGGTGGGGAAAGCACCCTCCACATAGGCAGAGCAAAAGACAGTTGTGGGGCTGGTTGGCTGGCTGGATGGCTGGCTGTGGTCAGCTCTGATACAAATGTTGTTTCCAGCTGAGATATCCATGGAGCTGTGACTGCTGCTACAACACCGTGCTACAAGCCCTTCAGGTGTGATCCACAAAACCCTTTCATAAAGAACACTTTCTCTTCCTAGCTTTTGCTGCCAGCCACACCGATGGCAGGGAGTGTATTCTGCACCCCAAACGCCTGCATGCCTGTCTGTTTGCTGCTCTCCAAACATGTATTTACAGTGTTAATTGCACTTCAAGAAATAACCCCAACAAAATGTTATAATTTAACAAACTCTGCAATAAGACATATGCAGGGTTATACTTTCTGGGATGCCATTATCTCCAAATTCTAGACACACCAGAAGTGATACAGCAGGCACTCTGGAAGTTGGCTTGCAGTACGCATGTGCTGGTTTGAGCTAATTGGAGAATCTGACTGAGAAATTAGACTATTGGCTGAGAGAGGTAAACACAGTGTGTTACTTCATCAGAGTTTTACTGAGAAAGAAAAAAAAAGTTGGTTTTAAGAACTGTTCTGAAAACAACCAGATAGCAGATGGCTTCTGACCATTTGGCGCTGCGGCTGCTTCTCTTGCATGGTCTCCTTTGTCTCTTTGTCTTGGTAGCTAATTCAGAGTAATTCTACTAAATACTTTCCTGCTACTAATTCCCCTGACTAATCTGCTTCAGTTTATCTGGTGAGATAAGACTGGAGAAGGGGGGAAAGGTGGTAGGGGGTGTTTGGTTACCCTCTCTTGGGGATTTTGGTCTCTGGGAGGGGTGTGGTGTCTGTTTTACCTTTTTACTGTATATATCTGTAAATATCTGTTATACCTTGTAAATATTTGCTTGTATATTGTGCATTGCTGTAAATATAAAGCTTCATTTATTAACTTCCAGTGTTTTCTGAGTCTTAGCTGGGGTTTATAAACGGGGGGTTGGGGGGGGCAGGTAACTGCTAAACCACTACAACGCATTAGTCACTCTCCTCTTTTCTTTTTACCAGCATACATAAAAATACTGCTATAACTCTGGCCTTCTATAGATCAAAATCCCCATGCTCTGAAAAAGCAGAAAGGACAGAAAGTGGCTTTCTCCCCTGGGCTTCAGTACTGAAGGGCTGGGGGAGTTGTTCTACACTTATAATTATGTAATTGTCTCCTGTGACAGGCACACCCATTGGTGTGAGGGAAAGCAACACTGCATCGGCTCTCACAAATCTTTACTAACCAATGGTACTTTTACACCTGTGGAAAAGGACTGGACATGAGGAAGGACTTTTTCTCATCAAGAGTGGTCAGGCACTGGAATGTGCTGCCCAGGGAAGTGGTGGAGTGCCCAAGCCTGGCTGTGTTTAAAGGTGGTTTGAATGCAGTGCTTGGGGATATGGATTAGGGTGCACCTTGTAGAGTAGGGTTCTGTATTGGACTTGGTGATCCTGAGGGGCTTTACCAACCAGAATCTTGCTGGATTCTGTGACTCCATCCTCACTCCTGCAATCATCCAAGACTCTTCAACAGTGTGACTTCCCAAACCAGACAGGCCCTGTGCCACAGTCTGGTTTAGATGGTGCAGTTGGAAACACTGGTGTGCACATGTATAGCTTTTCTATAATCTAGCCACAGCGTGACCAAGAAGTTGCTTGGGATTGAAAGTGTTCAAGGAGTCCCTGTTCTTCATAGCCATCACACAGTTACTTCAGAATTAAACACCTAATGGTGTGACCTGGACATAAATCTCCAGAAAAGTTGCTGTTTGTAAAAATTATCCTTTTCTAACATGTCAACCACTGGTAGAAAAATGAGTTACAGTGCTCTGTGAAGAATTGCAAGGTCATCACTGAGCACTAAATCAAGGCACTGGCTACCCATCAGACCTCATTCTGTAGCTGCAAGAAATGGCTGTGCACAAATTCACCTCCATCCATTGGCAGCAACTCCAAACACAGGCTGTTAACACCGAAAGGAGAGCAAAACTCATCACACACACAACATTCTATTCAGCTATCACCATGCTTTTTGTGAAACACCCTCTGCAAGAGTGCACCACATGTACTGAAAGACATGTGCATGTATCCAGGTGGCTCAATTGGTCACATATCAATTTAAAAAGAAATAAAAAAATTAAGGAGCTTTTGGCTTTAACCTAGTCTGACAAAAAGAGACGTTTCCACAAAACTAATTTTGTACCAAATTATTCTCATTTCTGCAATATTTTAAAGAGGCATCTCTCTAGACATCATGCTACTCTTTGGGTTGCCAGGTGGGAAATCTGCAGTAGAACGTGACCCAGCAAACCCTCAGTTATCAGGGCCCATGCTGTAAGCAGGTTCACCTAAATACAGCAGCTCACAAAGACCAAAGACACTGTAACAGGAAAGAGAAAGTCAGAAGAAAAGAAAAGAAAAGAAAAGAAAAGAAAAGAAAAGAAAAGAAAAGAAAAGAAAAGAAAAGAAAAGAAAAGAAAAGAAAAGAAAAGAAAAGAAAAGAAAAGAAAAGAAAAGAAAAGAAAAGAAAAGAAAAGAAAAGAAAAGAAAAGAAAAGAAAAGAAAAGAAAAGAAAAGAAAAGAAAAGAAAAGAAAAGAAAAGAAAAGAAAAGAAAAGAAAAGAAAAGAAAAGAAAAGAAAAGAAAAGAAAAGAAAAGAAAAGAAAAGAAAAGAAAAGAAAAGAAAAGAAAAGAAAAGAAAAGAAAAGAAAAGAAAAGAAAAGAAAAGAAAAGAAAAGAAAAGAAAAGAAAANAGGGAAGGGAAGGGAAGGGGGAACTTCTGTGCTGCAGTTTCCATCCCTTGTCCTTTGTCCATCTTCCAAACCCATACTATACAGAGGGAAGTGTGTCAGACTGAGCTACGATGCTTCCAAACACTCCTGCACTCACAGCCTTGCTGTCTGCACCAGAGAACAAAGAGCTGCCTGCCTAAGTGCCTATGTAGCTGGGTAGTTCATTTTCTGTTCATTTAATTAAAATGCAAAGCACTGGATAATGGTAAACATTTAATTAGATTTGTCTCTATGTTTCAATATTAATAAAACACATGAAAAATGCATTAAGAGCCAGCTAACTGGGGGCTCTCCAAAAGTAGCTGTAAATGAGCAATTAGAATACAATCAGGGTGTGGTTCTCCAGGGATCCTTGCGGGACTGCCACTATTTAATATTCCAGGCAAAGGTTTAGGAATTATTAAAAAATCTCAGGCAATAAACCATACAGATGCCAAGAAGCCTGAAATCTCAGCAAATTACAGCAAAGACCAGCCAGTGTTAGAGTGTGAGCAGGCTACTGTGGCAACTGGAGAAGCTGCCACCAAAAGCCTCTACACCGCCAACCCTGAGGCTGCACAGCTTGGTATGAAGTACACAGGCTGAGCTTGCTGTGAAACAGGGAGTCTGCAAACCACACGGGTGTGAGAGCTGCCTGCCAGAGCTTGAAACAAAAAACACACCATTTGTACATCCACAGCAGTCATAAAACGCCATACGTACTTTCTGTTTGGTTTCCGGCTGCAGCAAGAGCAGCAGGGCAAGGGAGGGGATTCTCCCCCTTTACTCTGCTCTCGTCAGACCCCACCTGGAGTACTGTGTGCAGTTCTGGAGCCCTTAACACAAGGAAGACATCAAACTGTTGGAGCGAGTCCAGAGGAGACCACGAAGATGTTCAGAGGGCTGAAGCAGCTCTGCTATGAGGACAGGCTGAGAGTGTTGGGGCTCTTCAGCCTGGAGAAGAGAAAGCTTCCAGATCTTGGAGTGGCCTTCCAGTATCTCAAGGGGGCCTACAAGAGAACTGGGGAGGGACTATTGACAAGGTCTTGTAATGACAGGACAAGAGGTAACAGGAGATTGGCTGTGGTTAGGAGAATCACTGAGCTCAGCGCCAGGCAAGAAGATGAGACTTCAGGGCCTCCACATACCAGAAATCAGAGCTAATGATGCCTCAAGGCTTAAAAAAATCTCAGTATCAATCGATAAAAACAAGGGAAGAACTTTTAAAGCATGGTCTTTCACCATGGAATGGACTGAAGCACAGCTGAAGACCAAGATCTTCACAGAATCACAGAAATAACTAACGCAGAAGGAAGGCCTGTAGCTAGTGGAGTCCCTCAGGGGTCAGTACTGGGAACAGTTCTGCCCAATATACGCATCATTGACCTGGATGAGGGCATGGAGGGCACTGTCAGCAAGTTTGCTGATGGCACAAAACTGGGAGGACTGGCTGACAACCCTCAGGCTGTGCTGCCATTCAGCCAGACCTGAACAGGCTGGAGAGTTGGGCAGGGAGAAATTGAATGAAATTCAGCAAAGGCAAGGGTAGAGTCTGGCACCTGGGAAAGAACAATCCCAGATGTCAGGATGGGTTGGGGACTTATCTGATGTAAGGCAGTAAAAGGGAAAGCTCCCTCAGACACTCTTCATAGGGCCTCCTATGCATTGTGTGACAATGGAGAAGTGCTTCTGCATGGCTCCGAACTGTGCCACTTATATAAGCCCAGGTACCATTAGGTACACGTCAGTGACAGAGGAGAGCTGTGTTATGAACATCAAGTGACTGAATCCTTCTGCTTAAAAAATGTCTCGCCAAAAATGCCAGGCTTTCTTACCAGCTGACAGGGGCGCGGTCAAACAGCCAGCTCAAGGCAAGGGAAATTTCTCCACAGATCCCATTGCACTTCAGAGGCTGAGCAGAAAACTCAGCTCAGGAAAATGTTTTGAAAGGAGCTTCACTTGCACAGTCCATTTTCACAGCTCCCAACACATACCAACAGGCACTACTGCACTCTTCCTCAACAGTTTCTTGAAAGGCATATTTAAAAAAAAAATCCTTGAAAATGGAAAGTAACTTTTAAATCTTAATTACTCAAAGAATTACCAACTCCATCATGGACATGCACCCATATAACTTCAGTGGTTTTAGATGCATTATGGATTTATTTGAACTTGTGCCATTTGCTATGCCATTGTCAAAAATTCAAACCCTTTAAGTTTTTCTGTGAAACAAAATCTCCAATTAGAGCTCCACTGAAAATTCTGATTCAATATTACAGTCCTTGTCACATCCTGCAAAAGAGCTCACCTGGCAGAATGCACGACCTAGTCCAGTCCTTGCTCACATCAAACCCAAGGAGAACAACCAGAATGTAGGTCAAAGCAGCTGGGTTTTCACTGGACATCCCCTCAAGACTCGTTAGAGAGAAGCTGTCTGCCAGTCCAGAGGCATTTTAGACAGAAAGTCTAATCCTTATGTCCCGCTTTATTTCACAGCATCACAGCAACGTTCAGGTTGGCAAAGCCCCTCAGGATCACCAAGTCCAACCCAGAATCCTACTCTACAAGGTTCACCCTAAACCACACCCTCCACCACCTCCCTGGGCAGCTCATTCCAGTGCCTGGCCACTCTTGATGGGAAAAAAATCCTTCCTCACGTCTAGTCTAAACCTGCCCTTCTGCAGCTTGAGGCCATTCCCTCTCGTTCTCTGGCTAATGACCTATGAGAAGAGACCAGCACCAATTTCTCCACAAAGTCCTTTCAGGGATCTGTAGAGAGCCTCCTCCTCTTCAACCTAACCATCCCCAGCTCCTTCAGCCTCTCCTCAGCAGATTTATTCACAGTTTCCTTGCCCTTCTCTGTACTGGCTCCAGCATCTTCATGTCTCTCTTGTACTGAGGTGCCCAAAACTGGATACAGCACTCAAGGTGTGGCCTCACCAGAGCAGAGGCAAGGGAGACAATCACCTCCCTGCTCCTGCTGGCCACAGCATTTCTGATGCCAGCCAGGATGCCATTGGCTTTCTTGGCCACATGGGCACATTCATCTGATTGTCGATTAGAACTCCCAGGTCCTTTCATCAGGCAGGTTTCCAGCCACACTGCCCCAAGCCTGTAGCACTGTTTGGGGTTGTTGCGGCCCAAGTGCAGGACCTGTACTTGACCTTGTTGAAGCTCATCCCGGTAACATTGGCCATGGATCCAATCTATACAAGCCGCTCTGAGAGCCTCCCTGCCCTGATGCAGATCAAAACTGCCACCTCTCTTGGTATAATTTCTTGTACTATTGCTGAGAATTGCACTTCTGAAGGGCAGAGCTGAAGCTTTTCAACTGAAGGTGTAAATCCAATAGGCGGATGTGGGCAACATGCTTTTGCAAAATATAGCTCTAGCATGCTTGGTTAATGCTTAAATTTATAGCTTAGTTTTGGAAAGAGAGAAAACAGATTTTCATCACTGAAAAAACAGATTCGACAACATTTACCTAAAGGGATTAATTTTGGGTTTTTTTCTCCTTAGACAGTTATGTGCTTTTGAGATTCCCACTGCAAGGTGCCCAGCTTAAAAACCCCAGGCTGATAGTGCTGATTTCAGGTAAATGGAAGAAAAGGCTACTGCCAAGCTACAATTAATTTGAAGTTTCAGCCGGAAGATACCAGTGTCGGAATGCCCTGAAAACAGTATGTACTGGTATTATTTCAGCATTACAAGGCAAAACACCTCGCACTGAAAGATCCATCCTCACAGAGATGAGTAGGTGTGGTCCTGGATACATTTATTTATTGCATCCCAGCAGCACACAAGAAGCTCTGCAGCAGCAACCACCAGCTGTATTCATTGGAACAAGAGGATGGTGCAGTTCAGAAGCCTCTAACATGAGTCTTCTGAATGCATTTGAATAGAACATGAAGCAACTGAGAGAATACATTTCAGACCAAAGAAAAAAGAGAGAACTTAGGGTTTATGAGAGAACTTTGGTATTTCTGTGATAGTTGTTAAGATACCATGGCCTTTTAAACTGGCTTCTTGACACTGCTGTAGCAATGAAAGTCTGCAAAGAAGGGAATCACAGAAAAAATCCAGTTGGAAGAGACCTCCAAGCTCACTCAGTCCAACCCTTGACCCAGTTTAGGGTCAATCCTGTTTAGGATCCCTGTGTCCCAGCTCCACAGGCTGCTGGAACACCTCAGGGATGGTGACTCCAGCACTGCCCTGGGCAGACCATTCCAAAAGGCTGAGAACCCTCTCAGGGAAGACATATTTCCTAGCATCCAGTCTGAGCCTCCCCTGGGGTAGCTTGGAACCATTTCCTCTGCTCCTGAGTCAGAAAAGCTTTATTCCCAGCAGTTACCTGCCCCACCCCGCTTTTGATATAAACCCCGGCTAGGACTCAGAACACTGGAATTTGATAAATGAAGCTTTATATTTACAGCAATGCACAATATACAAGCAAAAATTTCCAATGTATAACAGATATTTACAGATATATACAGTGAAAAGGTAATACAGAAACACCACAGCCCTCCCAGAGATCAAAATCCCCATGAGGGGTAACCGACCACCCCTACCACCTTTTCCCCCTTCCCCAATCTTATCTCACCACTTGTTGATGCTGCAGATAGGCGGAGGTAGATAAGCCAGGGGGATCAGTAGTAGGAAAGAAGTTAGTAGAATTATTAAAAATCAGCTACAGAAGACAGAGACAAAGGAACCATGCAAGGAGCAGCTGCAGCCATAGAGGTCTGAAACCATCTGAACTATCTATGTTTGGGTTTCAATTCTTAAAACAATGTTTTTTTCTTTCTCAGTAGAGCTCTGGCTGAAGTGACATACTGTGTTTTCCTCTCACAGCCAATAGTCTAATTTCTCACTCAAATTCTCCAATTAGTTCAAACCAGCACACCAGAGCTCACTGGTTGTCCTCTCTTCTGTCTAGCACTGATATAAATGAAGGAGATTGCCAGACTTAGCAGATCTAGTGTATGAAACAAGGACAGAGGTAGAGGGATTGGTTTTACATCAGAGCATCTTCATTTCACTCCACCTTTTTGACTTTGTCCTCTGTTGACTGCCTTGGAATAGCAAGGAGGCTTGCAAGTGAAATTATCCCTGAAGTGGGACCATTATCAGCTCTCTGTCCGGCTGGGGAAGACAGCAGCACTGGCAGCTTGCAGCGTTGCTGCCTCCCGGGGGAAGAGGAGAACGAGCATGGCTGAGCCCTGTGCACACAGGCATGGTGCTGCCAGCACACCGACCTGCCGCAACCCTCCTCACCAGCGGCAAAGCCCTCTCAGGCACTGGGCTCCTCTCTGAACACAGACTCTTGGGCTTGTGGACATGCGGACACCTCGAAGGGATGGCTGGAAACAATGTCAGTGATGCCAAAGTACCCAGCTGCGGCTTAGGCTTGGTGGATGTGCCTGTTTCTGACACTCATGGCAGTTGTCAGCCTTCTATCACTGAAATTTCTCTGCGCTGTGGAGACGGTCACAGTGAAACAGACATAAAATTCTTGGGGCTTAAGTCTCCTGCAGTCCTGCCAACCATGGCCAAGGATGGCACAAAGGCCAGCACGTCTACTCAGGTCTTACACAACTGCACACTTACACTGACATCCCCAAATTACCACTGGACTTGGTTGAGCCAACATGTTTCGTTGGTTTAAATTCCCAGGTTGATGCTGCCTCCCTGAAAGACTTTCTCCTTCTCCTGTAAAGCCTTTTAGATAAGCAACAAACCTCACTCTTTCTTTCAAGATATTCTGACTTGGGAAGTCTCAGAGGGCTTTCCATAACACTCTTAGGATATTCTCGGTAATGCCAAGCAACTTAGTTCCTGTAGGACCTAACTGAGATTTGCATTTGACAGGAGGCACCTGAGACTCCAGACAATTTACTGCAGTCAAGTAAAATAAACAAAAAATACTTATACAGGCTGGATCAATAAAAAGCAGGAAAAGGACCAAACACTGTAAAGCACTGAGCATCATTCAGAGCAGCGGGGAAGCAGGCGGTCTGTGCCCAGCAAGCACCTATACTGCCTGGCAGATTATGAAAACTGACACGAGCCAAATTTGAGAAGCCTGTACCTTATTTAATGACACTCCATACTGATCTCCATGCCAGAGTTATAATTCAATGTTCCTTTCTCCAAGTACTTTCTGCACCAGTACAAATAACTTCTCTTATTTCTTTCATAAACTACCCATGTAGCACATTCCCTTTCTCCTGCCTCTTGACAGGTAGTAATAAGGTTCCACATTTGAGTGATTTCATTTGAAGGCTTTAAATATAGATGTGTATATATATGTGTGTATATATATACACACACCCTTCTGTGTGTGCCTGTAATTCCATCTCTGGATGCACACATGGACAGCTGTTTAATTTTAGGTTATTTTAAGCTGTGATTTCTGTACCTGAACTCTTTGCTTCCCGAAGCCTTAATATAGCTGTTAAACTGTTTTAGCCATTTATTTGCCTTCTGTGTAATGGAGTTTAGATTTTCACCTGTGTAAACTCTGAAGACAAAAATTGTTTGGATTAGCTAATTAGGAGTCATGAATAGTACTAAAATGGAATCCAGTTTCTTGGAGAAGGACGCTTAGGTTTATTAAATGAAATATAGTCTAACTGTGCTCTGCTACATCCCAAGGAACAAAAAATACAGTACAATTTGTGTGGCTATCTTAATGAAGCTGCCTTTCTACACAGCTCTGTCATCCCTGAAATAATGTTGTTTATCATGCACAAATTGCAAAGCACAAGTTGATGCCTCACAATGTTTCAAAACAACTCAAAAGGAATGCAAAAGCATTTTAAGGGAAATGAATTTCAGTTGATACATTCTCTCATCTTGCAGTGGGAGCCAATATTTGCCTTTATCACTTTCAGGGTGTGATTTCAAAAGTACTCAGCGCTGATCTCACTGGGAGCCCTCTGGAGTCACCAGTAAAGCTTCCCTTCACCTAAGAAGATTGCATTGATGTTGGTTGCTTTTCAGAAAGAGCTTGGTGTTCCAGCAGCATTTGTCTGGAAGAACTGCCAGAGTTTAAAGGAAAACCCTACCACAGAACAAAACCTGAGTAACGACCAAGCCTTTTTCTTGTCGAAGTACTGACTCATGAAAGGGTGCAGGCATTCCTAACCTTCAAAGATTTCATCAGCTCTCTTAGAGTTGATCATCACCAGTGATGAGTGGGCAAATAAGGGAGCTGGCTGCAGTACAACTAGAAGGTAGAATGGACGAGCCTCAGCTCCAGAGTTGGAAAATCGAGGAGTGGAGGAGGAGGAAGCAGAGGAGAAGAGCTGCGCCCCTGCTTGTGAGGGTAGCAAGTGAAACAGAGAAGCAGCTCAGCCAACAGGTAAAACAAGAACTGCTGCTTACTAATGATAGGGACGCATCCAATGGCTATAATTAAAAAAAAAAAATTCTGAATTTCTACCACACAACTGAAGTAGTGAAGTCTTTTCTTGGCTTCAACAGAAGCTGCAGAGGGCATCAGTTATTTTCAGTTTTTACACATCCTTGAGGAACACCCTGGATTGTTCACCACATCCTAAAATGTCCCTGCATCCAGAATGCTCAGAATGCTCTGCTGCAGTGTCACTTTTGACATCAGGTATAAAACTCTTCCCAGCTTGTACCTGAATGTCAGGGTTAACACATCCTGAGGGTAGTGATTAACAGCATGGTATTCGTTTGGAATGCATTTGCTGCATTACGGAATATTTAACCCTGAACATTTTACATGTCTGTCACCACCATTCACTAGAGTTTGTCACTGCTGCAAGAATCATCAAAATACTACTAAATGTGAACAACTGTAGGGAAGAAATAGAGAAAACAGATATTAAAAAATAATCAAACGTTAAAATAGAGAGAACACACGAAAAACAGAAATATTTGCTATATTGTGAAGAGCACCCCATCCTCTGTGGTGGTTGGGGCCCCATCCCTGGAGATTTTTAAGTTGAGGCTGGACAGGGCTCTGGGCAACCTGATCTAGTTGAGGATGTCCCTGCTGAGTGCAGGTGGGGTTGGACTGGATGACCTTCAGAGGTTCCTTCTGACCCAAACCATTATATGATTCCATGACTGTAAATTCTCTTTCTTCACAGAAATACACAACAGGATAACCCTTTCTGTGAGGTTCATTTCTCATCTGGAGTCAGAATATCCATGCACTGGTGCCATAATTACTCCAGCAGCTAATTATGATACTATAGACTTCATAATTGTGACTTAAGGACCAGCCTAAGCAGCAGGAGCCAATTCAAAGCAAAAATAACATCTGTGCTTCCACAGCAGCACAGTGGCTTTAACAATAAACGGGGGGTGGGGAGGGTGGAGGGTGTGTGGAATACACATAAGAGAGAAAATGCAGAAGATATCTGATGTTCCCAAAAACTCTCTATAGAGAAAATGTTTTTAACATTAGCCTAAGTGTTCCTACAAGCAGCACACGGGGGAAAGTTGCAAATACAGCCATGGACATAATTCTATGGTTTCATATTGAGCAGATGAGAAGGCTCAGAATAAACCCAGTACTCACATCCTGAGCTGCCATTCGTTGGAACCAGAGTGAAGTTGGAGGCCCAGGGGTTGCGCACAATGTCCTGCCAATGAATGGTGTCTGCAAAGCACAGAAATTTGTTCTGGCCAACATAGACTCCTCCATTCAGTATTTCTGCAGAGAAGAACAAGAGAACACACCTGTAAGGCCTTAGACATGCAGCTCATTAAACCCATGCTGCTTTGTGTGCTGGAAAGACAGGCTGTGAAACTGAAAGGCACCAAATTCTCACTGTAATCTCACTTAATACTCTGAACACCGGAGTGTAAGAAGTTCACAGTATTTGTAAACAGCAACAAACAGAACCGACCTGAGGAAGGTAGCCACAGCACTACTAGCTGGATTCTGGCTTTATGGAACAGTACTGTTAGCTATGCAGAAAATAACCTGTCCATGGGAGCAGTATAGTTTAGTATGAAACAATGGTGAGCCTTCTATGAGTAGACAAATGGAAGTGTGAACAGAAGGAATGCAGGTGTAGGTCTGATTTAATTAACCAATGTAATTAGTATGCACGGGTTGTAAAAGGTGTAATCTGAATACTATCTGTAGATTGCCATGTGAATAGAACTGGAAGTTCTATATAAGTGTACAAGTTTTGCAAACAAATGTCTTCATGAGGAAAAAGCTGTGGAGTCCAATCCTGTCCCTGCCTGCTTTTCTCTCCCTCCAACTGCTACACCTGTCAGCGTGAACTGACTCTGAAAGCAGCACAAGCAACCAACCACACTGTGCTGCACTTCACATCCCTGCATGCTCAGCACCACTAAGGCCACACCTCGAGTGCTGTGTTCAGCTCTGGGCCCCTCACTCCAGGAAGGACATGGAGGGGCTGCAGCCTGTCCAGAGAAGGGCAACCCTGAAGCAGCTGGGCTACAAGGGGCTGAGGGAGCTGGAGAAGAGGAGGCTGAGGGCAGACCTCATTGCTGTCTCTGTAGCTCCCTGAAGGGAGGTTGGAGCTAAGAGGGGGCAGCCTCTGCTCCTTGGTGGCAAGCAACAGGAGCAGAGGAAATGGTTCCAAGCTGCCTCAGGGGAGGTTCAGGCTGGATGCTAGAAAATATTTCTTCCCAGAGAGGGTTCTCAGTCATGGAATGGTCTGCCCAGGGCAGTGCTGGAGTCACCATCCCTGAAGGTGTTTCAGTAGCCTGTGGAGCTGGTGCTTGGGAAAATGGTTTAGCGTTCCTCTGCAATGATGGGTTGAATGATGGACTGGATAAGGTTGGAAGTCTCTTCCAAATGGATATTTTCTGTGATTACTACATCTGAATGCATCAAGCGTACAATAAGGTCAGATAGGAATCTGCTGGGGTAGGAATTTCTGAGTCCACATGCTTGGAGAAGGGTCTAGTCACAATGATGTTTGAAAAAACGTTTCCTGATCAGACTGTTCTGCTGCATTGGCATGATCCAAGACACTCAAATACTCACTATCTACCACTCAAATCTCATATACTATGGTCCAAACCCATCACTGACCTGCCTTGACAGAGGTTTTGTTCCAAACTGAGATCTTCAACATTGTATCAGTGCGATTCTGAATAAAACAAAGGACTTCATTTGTTAAATCTCAATATGAAAATGCTCTTCTAGGTGATGTTTGTAGCACCAGGGTTTCCTCTGAAGCAATAAATTTGCACAAACTTGCATTTTTTTCTGCTTAATGTGGTTCATCTATTTCTAAAACAGAGGACAATTCCTGTGACTGCCACATGCAGCTGATACTTCCTGCACAGCTTAGTGTCAGAGATTCCAATTTCAGCAGGGCAGCATTGAAGGCAAGTTACCAATGGGCACCTGTGCTGGTTTGAACTAATTGGAGAATTTGAATGAGAAAAATAGACTATAGGCTGAGCAATGAAAATACATGATGTCACTTCACTCACAGCTTTACTGAGAAAGAAAAAAAAAATGTTTTAAGAGTTGTAACCCAAATATAGATAAGTCAGAGTGCTCCAGGCCTCTCTGGGCTGTAGCTGCTTCTTGCATGATTCCTTTGTCCCTGCCTCTTGTAGCTAGATCTCAATAATTCTGCTAACTTCTTTTCTACTGCTAACCCCCCATGGCCAATCTACCTACACCTATCTGCTTCATCAACAGATGGTGAGATAAGATTGGGGAAGGGGGGAAAGGTGGTAGGGGTGGTTGGAAAACCCCTCTTGGGGNGGGAGGGGGGGAGGAGGGGCAGGTAACTGCTAAACCACCACAGCACCTTAGAATGACATTAAGTGGTACTATATAACTGGTGAGGAGGGTTGGGAGGGAATGGTGGTGGTGTCACTTCTCACACAGACATTAAGGGTAAACCTTGACTACGGTAGTAGTGATGAAACTTGGCTAACAGTTCTCATCTCCCAAGAACTCCTTTTAAAACTCCAGTGGGAATGATTAGGCTAGATATTAGGAAGAAGTTCTTCCCCAAAAGGGCAGTGAGACAGTGGCACAGATTGCCCAGGGACCTGGTGGAGGATTTTAAGGCCAGACTGGATGTGGCTGTGGGCCAGCTGATCTAGCGTGAGGTGTCCCTGCCCACAGCACAGGGGTTGGAGCTGGATGATCCTTCAGGTCCCTTCCAGGCCTGACAATTCTGTGATTCTGTAATGCTGAGACACACTAAGGAAGGAATTACTGTGCATGTTTGTTCTTTAAATCTCAGGGTTTGCAGGATGCATCATGCAGATGAGGAAGCCCCCACACAAAGAAGGCATTAGAGGATCATCCGTAAATACATCCTGCCACCATATTAATCACTTCAGAGTATTACTCTTTCTTGGAAACCTTGGGTTTAAAACCTTGGCTTTTCATTGGAAAGGGGCTTAAAAATGAAAACAGTATTAATAACCTTATACAGAAAATAGTCCAGATTAGAGATACAGCAATGATCTGCCTGTATGATATTCTCATCACCTCTGAAAGAAACCCAAACATGCAGTATCTGCTGGCTATTGTGATTTGGAGAAAAAGTCAGACTCGGAAGAACACTTGAAAATATGACCAGTGATTCCTGTGTGGTTCCTGCTATAGAGGATTACCTAAGATATTGTGACACAGATTTTGATTTAAAATAACATCTAACAAGCCACAGAAATATGTAAAATCTACACTCATAGCTTAAACAGTTGCACAGATTCCAAACGATGCCACTATCAGTTGGGACATCTGAACACCCACCCCGGTATCATTTCTGGTTGGAGAGCACTCACTCCTGACAGTATCTATCAAATGGTCTTTTCTGCTAGGAACTTTGATGCTTTCTTGTGTAGCAGGCAGCACCTCACTCTAAAAGTAATTTTAATAGCTTCAGCTTGCAAAGAAAGATTTCTTTCAGCATAAAAGTAACCAGAGATTGTCTCTAGTGCAGGGCAAGCTGACCATTTCTGCTGTGATTTATTAAAAGTAATCATGGAAAACACTCTGACTTCCCTCATCACTGAAGAATAGCTTTTGTTCCTGGTCCTTTCCCAAACCATGATGCAGCATCTATACTTGCTCTGCACTGTATCAGTTTTCACAGGTGACAGACTTAAGGCTTACCATCTGTTCATGTGCAGTGAAGCACTAAGAAACCTGAGCAATAAGGTCCAAGATGGGCTCTCACACACATTAAATAATCCTGAGTTCTAAGTTTACCACAATCTTTAAAGAACTGGTGCTAGACTCTTCCTGCCCTTCAGCATCCAGATTCCTTTCTCCCTTCCCGTTCCAAGCTGTCATCCTGCTTTTCTTTACGCTGAGGCTCTGGCCTGTGTAAATCAGCACCAATGCACTAGCTTTACTGACTTAAGTGCATTTTGCACTTCACTGCCCTCTCCTCTAAAGAACAACGGCTGCAAAGATCTAAGAAGTCCTGTTCCATGTTAAGCAACCAAAGCACAAATATAATCAATACACAACAGAGGGACTGTATAAGGAGCTCATCATCATCAAGTCATCATCTCATGTCAACTTACAGTGCTGAACTTGCAAGATAAAGTGAAACCACAAGCAGGAGGAAAAAGGCAGGCAGCTCTGCCAAGTAAGCCAGGCAGGACCAGGTTTCTTCTCTCATTTGCAACACCTCACATGCCTCTGCTGAACTCTTTCTGAGGCTGGAGCAAAAGGGAATGACAAATCTCCCAGTGAATGTTGTGATTTTTGCTGTGGAGGAAGAATCTGCCTTCTGGCAACACAGTTCTAAAACAGACTGCTCACAGTGGAACATATTTTAGGGCGAGAGCACTTTTGTCTTTTACACCAGTCTTTTGTGACAGTGGACTATTGTTGGTCTAAATACAACACTGCTGCCTGGGACACGAGGCTTGATCCACTGCTGCCTGAAATTCCTACGCAGTGCACTAGCAGCAGCTGTTACAAAAGGAGGTTCATCTTTCCTGACCATGCTGTGTCCCAGGTGGTGGGGATCTCTTGTCAGATACTCTCAAAACACTGTCACATGTCACCCAAAAGTGCTGAATGCATTATTCCCAAATGGCTTTAGCCTGGAAATTTCATGCCAAACTAAGTCTTCTGATCTCTCAGCTCAGTCGATTGCTGATGGCCTACGGGAATTTGGGTCCATCATTAATACGCTTTGCCTTAAAGGGTAATGAGATCTGGGTGCTTTAGAAGACAATAGTCCATCCATCATCAATCAAGACCTGAAGTTTTTATACAGATGATTTAAGAAGAGCTGGACTGTGTAAAATTGAAATGTCACATTTGTATTGGGAAATGGGGGGAGCTTGGTAATGAAAATGAGAGTTTTAACCTTCTCCATTTCAGCTCAATGACCATACTCAAAAGCTCATGGATGTGGAATCTATGTACCAGCTCAAATCCCCAGACAACCTTCCATCTAAATTATACAATTTCAAGTAAAGATTATTTGGGTCATTAGCTGGAAGTCAGTTTCAAGGCTCAATGGTAACAGCAAGATATTCTTTATTTCTATCAAAAGCAATCAGTGTTATGTGCAGCCTGTGGGGCTGTACTTCTGACTGCTCGGTAACTAACAACACTGGATTGCAGCAGCTGAACATAAATCTTCCAAACCTAGCTACCTCTTTTGCTGCTGAAGTAAAAATGGAGTCATTTGATTGCCTCTCCCTGGGTCCCTTTTTGCCATTCCACCACACATGTGTGAAAGGATGGGCCCAAGGGGTCCTTGAGAGTCATTTAGCTACTCCATTAAAGGACAAGAAGATCTGCTCAACTCTTCCTATAGCAGCTCCCTAAAGGGAATGTCAGTCACATTATCCACCTCAGAGGAGAGCTCTGTATCTTCTGGGATTATTCCTCTCTCTGTGCATGTCCTCAATCCATTCTTCTCACCGACTGATTAAAATTAAGAGGCCAAGCCCTTCCACCGGTTGCTCTGTAAAAGCAGATGCAGGCCCTTGCAGTAAACCCTAGAGTTACAACACCTGTTCCACCACTGACACAGTCCTGGGGAAGCACAGGCCATGGGCAATGCTACTGGGTCCCATTTTGCCTTACCTGCTGAGCACCTATTACACACTTACTTCTCATGGCATTCTCATAAACTCCCCTGGCTGCACGTGGCCTAGATGGGCACACACTGCTGGGTAAAGCACTGGCTGGGTGGCTGGGCCCAGAGAGTAGTGGTTAATAGAGTTAAACCCACCTGGAGGCCAGTCACAAGTGGTGTTCCCAGGGCTCAGTACTGGGACCAATCCTGTTCAGTTTCTTTATCAATAGGTGAGGGGATTGAGGGCACCCTCATGGAGCTTGTAGACGACACAGAATTGGGTGTCAGTCCTGATCTGCTTGAGGTTAGGAAGGTTCTATGCAGGGACCTGGGTAGGTTGGACCCCTGGGCTGTGGCCAACTGTATGAGCAACAGTATGGCCAAGGGCCAGGTCCTGCTCCTGGGCCATAACAACTCCATGCAAGGCTACAGGCTTGGGGAAGAACAGCAGGAGAGCTGTGTGGAGGAAGAGGATCAGGGGGCACTGACTGACAAGAGGATGAACAGCAGCCAGCAGTGTGCCCAGGTGGCCAAGAAGGCCAAGGGCATCCTGGCCTGTATCAGAAACAGTGTGGCCAGCAGGAACGAGGAGACTGTGTCTCTGTGCTCAGACTTGATGAGGCTGCACCTCGAGTGCTGTGCTCAGTGTGGGGCACCACAGCACAGGAAGGACATGGAGGATCTGGAGTGGGTGCAGAGAAGGGTGACTGAGCTGGTGAGGGGCTGGAGAACAAAGCTATCAGGAGCAGCTGAGGCAGCTAGGGCTATTAGTCTGCAAAGGAGGAGGCTAAGGGGAGACCTCATTGCTCTCAACTGCTTCTCAGCTTAAGCTATCTTGCAATGATCATAGCAGCTTCTGCCTACGTGGATCTTGATTTAAATGTACACCTGGACCTTTGAGAAATCATCTCCTTCCCTTCCATCCTGGAGGAGACTTCCTGCTCCTGTAATAATTGCTCTGCTTTGACAACAGAGAATGAAAAGAGGTATTGATTTTAGCTAAGACTACTTTAGCTATCAATACACCTGCCATCAGTACCACACATCCTGGATACTAATTAACAGCAGGGTAGGCATAAAGCAGCATGACCAGTATTGACTCTGGTATTCCCCTTGCAGATGTTAACTGCAGAAGCAGCAGCAGCAGTTTACAGTGTTACCCATCTCATTTGTTTGCCTCTTTTCCCATCACTAGGTTTTGAAAGCTGTTTGACACAGCTGACTTTGCAGGTGAGGAGCTTTCATGTAAAACATTGACTCCATTATGAGGATATTAATTTTCAGAAGGAGAAGTTAATTGCCTCACTTCTTTGTCCAGTCAAATTCTGATCCTGATGTTAGCAACCAAGGACATGGCTTACTGTTTTCTTACTACAGTTTTGGAAGGTGACAGGCAGGTTAGCAGATATAAACCATCACACTGTAAGAATCCACAGGCTTCCTCTGGGTTCCTTCAAATCAGAAAGAAAGAGACAGAAAAGGGCCTGATGATCCCTGGAGCTGGTAAAATGGGCATGAGTCAGCAGTGCATCCATGCAAGTGATGAAAGTGGTCACACAATGGGATGCAGAAGGAGAGGGAGGTGAAGATGCACTCATGAAGATGCATCTGAAGCCCTGGGTTCATTTTGGGCACCCTGATGCAACACAGCTGTTGCCAAACTGCAAGAACCAACAGGCAAGGACTACTATGGTGGTTAGAGGCTGGAGGAGTTACATTAGGAGAGGTGAGAGGGCCTCAGCTTGTCTAGCCTGAAGAAGAGATGACAGGTAAAGACAGAGAGATAACTGCAGACTACCTCTACCTAAAAGAGGGCTGCAGGGTAACACAGAGCAGACTCCTCTGAGAAGGGCACAGATTAAGGACAAGCTGCAAGATGGAAATCACAGATTGGATATCAGAGAAACACTCTTCAAAACATGAGCAGTTAAGCAGAGAGTGACCAAATAGTGATACCTTCATCTTGAGATTTTCCGAAACAAAGAACAACAACCTGGTCCTTGTCTGAAGCTATTCTTGCTGCGAGCAGAAGACTAGACCAGGTGGCCTCCTGATATCCCTTCCAACATAAGGCCTTTTCCCCTTCTACAATTGTCAATCATCTACTACTGCAGCATTTACCATAAGCAACTGCTCTCCATTTTTATAAAAGCAGACTTCACTTTGTGCTCTTATCTGCTGATAAGCATTTGGTGATGCAAAACACCCACCTGGAAGCTAAGGAGTATTTAAAAACACATCAGGTATGTGTATAAAGTGCTGCAGCATTTGAAGTGCAGGACCTATGTCACCGTTGCTGTCCTCCACTGCATGCAAGGGGCACATCTGGGCCAAGAACAATTACGGCTTTCATTACGGAAGAACTGCTGCCCTTTGACCTTCTGATCTTTTGTTAGCAGAAAGAAAATTGTATTAATCGAAGTCACTCCAATGAATTACTGATGAGTTTCAAATTAGTGTCTATGGAGAGCATGACACATTGCTAGCTCCACCCAGAAGGCCCATTTAAGCTCAGTAAGGGCAGCAAGACACCAGCAGGCACAAATGAGCAGTCATCGCCTTCACAGGAGCCACAGCTTCACATCCACACAGCAGAGCACTACTTGCTGGGAGTCCCTGAACCCCAGCTAGCAGCAACCATGTGCTGAGGAGGACCTGAGCTCCTTCTGCAGGGTGCTGCTCCCTGTCTCTTCAGGAAGACCTCTGGTAGCACTGTTAACCTTTCCTTTGCACCAAAAGTCATACTACTGAGTAGGAATTCCAACAAAGAAGCACAGCTATGGGCATCTGACTAGTCAAAAGTTAATAAACTAGCTGACTCTGAAATAAAGGATTTACTTTCTGACCTGTTCTTCCTCTTTCTCAAAAAAGCACCAGAAGGTGCAGGAGAGGATGTGCAGTGTGCTGAAGGCACCGGCAAGGTCCCAGTGGTCTCCAGAAAACCTGCAGGCTCTAAGAGATACCACGGCAACGATTTTCATTTCTGCTATCTGCCCATCTCCAGGAGGGGGTATCCTGTGAGACATCATGAGGTGTAATAACCCAGGGCAGCTGTGCCAGCACTTGCCTTGCAGTCTTTTTGACACAGCCCTGCTTGCTGGCAGCCACACTCCAAATTTGTTCACTGAAGACCCAACAGGCCTCGGTGTCCCTTGTGCTCTCTTGATATGCCACTCACATCCTACAGCTGCAACAGCTTCTTCATCTGTCACACTAATCAGCCTCTGCAAAGAATCATAGAATCAGTCAGGGTTGGAAGGGACCACAAGGATCATCCAGTTCCAACTCCTCTGTCTTGGACAGGAACACCCTGCTGGCCAGAGCCTCATCCAGCCTGGCCTTAAACACCTCCAGGGAAGTGGCCCCAACCACCTCGCTGGGCAACCTGTTCCACAGCCTCACCACTCTCATGCTGAAGAACTTCCTCCTCACATCCTGTTTGAATCTCCTCACCTCCAGCTTTGCTCCATTCCCCCTAGTCCGGTCACTACCTGATAGCCTAAAAAGTCCTTTCCAGCTTTTCTGTCGGCCCCCTTCAGATACTGGAAGGCCACAAGAAGGTCACCTCAGAGCCTCCTCTTCTCCAAACTGAAAAGCCCCAACTCTTTCAGTCTGTCCTCATAGCAGAGGTCCTCCAGCCCTCTGATCACCCTTGTGGCCCTTCTCTGGACATGCTGCAGCATGTCCACATCCCTCTTGTAATAGGGGCTCCAGAACTGGATGCAGTACTCCAGGTGGGGTCTTGTCAGAGTGGAGTAGAGGGGGAGAATCACCTCCCTCGACCTGCTGGCCACACTTCTGATGTAGCCCTGGATCTGGTTGGTGCTGTAACAGCACACAACCAAACCACCCTTCCTCCCTCACCATGATGGTCTCACAGTATCTGAAAGGGGCTACAAGAAGGCTGCAGAGAAACTGTTTGCAAAGGCCTGAAGGGACAGGACAAGAGCAATGGCTTCAACCTAGACCACAGCAGATTGAGATTGGATGTGAGGAACAAGTTCTGTACCATGAGGGTGCTGAAACACTGCAGGTGGTTGCCTAGGGAGGTGGTTGGGGCCCCATACCTGGAGATATTCAAGGTTAGGCTGAAGAGGGCTCTGGGCAGCCTGATCTAGTTGAGGATGCCCCTGCTGAATGCAGTGGGGGTTGGACTGGATGATCTTTGGATCATCCTTCCAACCCAGAGTATTCTGTGATTCTATGATTCTATGATTCTACAATTTTTCTTCATAACTTCTCTAGAACTTTTCCTGTGACCAAAGCCTTTCTCCAGAAGGATGGTTTCTGCTCCTGTAAGGCAGAACAGCCTGATCTGGCTGTTTATTTGCCAGCGCTACAGCATCATCTGTGGCTTCCAGCAGAGTTTTCTAGTGCCTCCAGGATGTATGTGTTGGCTGCAGACAAACCCACATACTTTATAGAGAACCACCAGTCATGGCTTTCTAGAGTAACACAGATCCTTCAACCATCCTCCTACAGCTATGGCCAGCCATTCTGCAAGTTCAGAACCACAGACTATAATACTGGGATCTAAATCTTACTGCCCCACTGCTCCAATAGGGACTCATCCCATCTCCTTCCATCCCAGATCTCAAAGGTGGACAGCTGAAGTAGTCTGAATAAAACATGGGGCAGCAGTGGAGAGAACATCCTGGTCCAGACCAGAAAAAGTGGAAGCTGGTGCTCAGAGCCACCTAACAGGCATCAGGTCCAACCAAGCCAAACTAAACCTTTAAGGAAACCAACTATCCAGTCAAGCCTTACCTTCCATTTCCTATAACCCATGTGGGCCTCATCTGAGAAATGGCAGTGAGAGCATTTATTGTCTCTCTCCCTTTTTTTTTTTCCCTCCTAAACTTTTCAAATCCTGTCCTAGCAAGTGTTCAGATCATTTCTTCACCCAGGATGAGGCCTCACACTTTGATTGATGCATTTATGTGCCACCAAGACAGACATGAGCATTTTAAATGCCTTTCCTTGTCAGCACATTCGCTATATAATATTATGCTCAAACCTGCAATGTTTCATGTCTGCTAGTGGCAGCTCTCTATCTTTTCCATCTGCTAAGTTCTGTAACTGTGAGACAACCATGTCCCTGTTC
The DNA here is from genome assembly GCA_013396835.1 of Psilopogon haemacephalus. Classification (NCBI taxonomy): domain Eukaryota; kingdom Metazoa; phylum Chordata; class Aves; order Piciformes; family Megalaimidae; genus Psilopogon; species Psilopogon haemacephalus. Next base: position 8,720 of record VWZI01007058.1, on the reverse strand, counting down.
TCCTGGCACCAGCTCTTTCTAAGACACTTAGTAAATGCTGCCTGATGGTTTGTCTACCATTGCTGCTGCAGCCTTTCCAAGCAGGTTTTTCACCTGGATGTCAAGCAGCTGCAGGAACAGAAACCTCAGTAAGGCTAGGGGCATGTGAATGAATGCATTTGGTTTGGCTGAGCTGGAGTGAACTATGGCCAGAGCATCTTTCTAGTGCTGTGTTTTAGAGTGCTGTAGCTGGGTGCTAGTAAGATAGCAGGGTTTGGCTACTGCTGAGTCCAGCACCCAGGCTATACTTTGCCAACATTTCCCCTCTCCAAAATGACACTGAGGGGTGGACAAGATCTCTGGAGGAGGCACAGCCAAGGCAGCTGACCTACACTGACCAAAGAGGTGCTCCATGCCACATCACTTAAAATCATAGAATCATAAAATGGTTTAGGTTGGAAGGGACCTCAATGATCATCCAGTTCCAACCCTCCAACATAGGCAGGGACACCTCCCACTAAAACAGGTTGCTCAAGGCCTCATCCAACCTGGCCTTGACACCTCCAGGGAGGGAGCAGCCACAGCCTTCCTGGGCAACCTCTTCCTGTCTCACCACCCTCACTGGAAATAACTTCTTCCTGACATCTAGTTTAAATCTCCCCTCCTCCAGTTTAAATCCCATATTGGATTTAAGCTAGCTACTGGTGAGCCCAAAAGCCCAATAAATACTACATTTGATTTGGAAGTTAAAAAAAAAAAATAAAAAAAATATATATAAAACTTTAACAATAAATAGGAGGTAAAGGGGTTTTTACAGAAGGTGGGGGGAAAAAAGGGAAACCAGAACGCAGGATATGGGGAAATGAGGAAAAATTACAGAGGCTGGGAGAAAAGGTGAAGAAAGGGAACAAAATACACAAAATAGAAATACAACCCATGGAAGGCAATTGAGTCCAAATGCTGGAATAGATGATTTTGATGTTGAATGAAGCACAATGCAGGCTTTGATGCTGAGATGCAGGTAGTCAAAATTCCAAAAGGAAATGGTAGTATCTCTCCATGTGTTGGCTGAAAAGCACATGGTGTTCAGTAACAAGCAGTTAGCCCAGGAAGGCAGAGCAGGAAAGAGAGATAGAAGACAACCTCTCTCCCCCTATATAGCAAAGTCCTTAGCAGAAAGTGGGAGGGACTAACCATGACACCTGGGAAAAGGTCAGACCATCCCTTGGGAGGAGTCAGAGGGCTCCAGGTGAGGCTTAACCCATTACAAACCCATTACCCTTTGCCCTGTCATTACAGGCTTTCCTGTAGGCCCTCTTCAGATACTGGAAGGCCACTGCAAGGTCTCCTCAAGGCCTTCTCTCCTTTAGGCTGCAGAGCCCCATCAGCTCAGATACATAAACTAAGTGATAGAGGCATTGTGGGGAAACCAGTTGAAGGCATCTGTCCTCTGGAGCAGCTGCTATGCATACTGGAGTTTGCTTCCCGGGAGTGTCCAAACACTGCCTGCTGATGGGCAGCACAGAGCAGCAGCTTGGTTTGCTTTGTCTTTGCACTATTGAATTGCTTCTCCCTTATTACAGGCCTTTTGCTCTGTTGTCCCCTCTCCCCAGTCTATCTAAGAAGGGTCATAGAGCAGCTTTGGTCGGCCAGGCCCAAACCATCACAATGCAGCAGAGTCTCCCTACAGCATCCCCAGGAGCTTCAACTCTGCCCTTAGTTGATGATGTATGTTTTAGTTCTTTTCATAGTATAGTGGACGAACTCCAGCAGCCTGATCTCTATCCCCAGCACATCTGGCTCTTGGGGGCACACTTGGCAAACAGACTGATGGCCTTCTTTCTTAGAGCCTAAGTGCCTCAAGTACATCCTGATTGGCATCAACATGCAGAAATTCCTTTTCTCTTCAGAAAAAAAAAAGAAATAGTTAAGATCTGGATGTAGTGGTAATTTCTTCCATCTCCTGAAGGGCTATAAAAAAATTACTGGCTCCACAGAGTCCTTCTCTTCCAAAACTGTCATAATATAGCTTGAAATAATCCTGGAAGGCTGCCCAGCCCCGTGTCCAGCTGCATCCTGGGTTTCAGTACAAGCATTTGCATACATGCTGGTAATTGGCATGCAGCTGGTTTGATGCTAACTTCAGCAATTGCATAACCTAGATAATTTTTATGTTTTTTTGTCTAGGGCTGGAAAGCGGAGTGTGTGCCCACTGTGTTTCATATTTCTGTGTGGGATGTATTCTAGTATGCTCTCACATTTTTGCGCCACACTGCTGACCTCTTCTGAGACGAGGTGTTGACTCCTCCAAGAGGAATTTGAATTGACATTTGTCTGTGGTGTGGGGGTGATTGTGCCTTTCCCTGGCTCTCCTGTACTGCAATTGTATGAATGACACACTGAAAATCCTCCTCCCATACAGACAACTGTGAAGTGACTCTTCCTTGGCTTCTGTGAGCCATAAGGACCACAGATTGTATTTGCCTTCCCCACACTGTTTTTGGGGACAGGCTGAGAGCCAAAATTGAGGGACAGGTGCACTGAGCACAGCAATCACCAATATCTCGTTTGTAAGGTAATGAGTTTGATAAGGTCTGAGCCTTAAGTATCCCAACTCATATTTTCTCTCCTTCAGCTGCTGTGTTTGCTGAAGTCACTTTCAGTTGCACATGCGGCTTCATTCAGCTTTCAGCTCTGGTGGGATGTCAGGAAGCCTGTCCATGCTGCACCACTGACTCTGCAGAAACACCACGGAGGTGTTCCTGCTGACTGATCTCACTTCACAAATCTCTCATGCCTTCTGGGAACAGTGGCAATAACTAAAATGTGGCTGTTATGTCAAATATAGATCCAAAATTCAGGCCAATTTTCCTTAAACTGTTAACCTCAAACCAGATGCTTGGCTGAGGCAAATATACATATATGAATTCAAGCCAGAACGATCATTTTGGACAGTGGGAGCTAAAGAATGGGTGACAAGGTCCTAAATACAGGAAGGAGTTTAGGGTTAGTTCATTCACTTTTGTTACAGAATCAGAGAGTCACAAAATGGTTTGGGTTGGAAGAGACCTTAAAGAACATCCAGTTTCAACCCCCTGCCATGGGTAGGGACACCTCCCACTAGACCAAGCTGCTCAAGGCCTCATCCAGCCTGTCTTAGGGACTTCCAGAGTGGAGGCTTTGCAAAAAAAAAGCACCACAGAGATCACTCAACTAAATCTCCTACAAATCCCCCCAAGTCCTGCTCACCAGCAGCTTAACACCAAAGGCCAAAGGGAACACTGACTTTGGAAGTGCTCTATTCATAGCCAACCCATCCTGAGGTGCAGCAGAAGACACCTTTTGGAGCTGATTTAGTTGGAGGCATTTAATTTACTTTGTCTCTACCAATAACATAAGAGAGTTTCACTTTTCCCTGCTCCTCATTAATGATACCAACATCATACTTCAGCTTTTGTATTAGATTTACAGACTGACTGCTGAAAACTAACCCAGTTTCCAGTTAACTCGACAGCACTTCTGCAGAGCTATTTCTTTTTTTCCCTAAAATGAAATAAAAATAGTTCCTCTAAATTTGCTGGTGAAAGCTGGATGGTAGCCTTACCACCAGGATATCTGTCCCTTCTTCCATTTCCCATCCATTGCCAGCTTGTCCTTTATTTTGACCAGCAGGTCCCAACTCAGCGATGGTGGTTAAGGCTATCACGTCTCTCCTCAAATGTTCCCCAGTTCCAGGAGTCCTTCTCATTTCCCACCAACTCTAATTTTGAAAACACTTCACCCCACATATTCAGATTTTTTAAAGCCACAGAAGAAACATTCTCTTCTTTCTTTCCAACAATATTTTCCAGGCCACTCACTTCAAGAAGGACCCCAGAGACCTGCTTGAAAGAGTCCAGTGCAGAACCACAGCTGCTGAAGGCCAGCGGAAGATCTTTCTTATGAAGAAAGACTGAGGGAGCTGGGGCTGTGCTGCTTGGAGAGGAGGAGCCTGAGAAGTGACCTCATTCATGTTGATAAAGATGTGCAGGGTGAGTCTAAGAGTCTGGAGCCAGGCTCTGCTGGATGATGCCCAGTGACAGGACAAGGGGCAATGGTGGAAGCTGAAGCATAGGAAGTTCCATGGAAACATGAGGAGGATTTTTTTCCCTGTGAGGGTGACAGAACTCTGGAACAGGCTGCCCAGGGAGTTTGTGGAGTCTCCCTCTCTGGAGATAATAAAAAACTGCCTGGTTGTGTTCCTGTGTGATCTGCTCTAGGGGGAGTTGGACTGGATGAGCTTTCAAGGTCCCTTCCAACTCCTGTGACTGTGGTTCTGTGATTTTATGGCAACCAACATGGTTGCAACCATTCTCCCCACAGACACAGCTCTTTTCCCAGCAGACAATTTGGTTTGAATTCGTGCTGCTCCCAGTTCTGTTGTAGGAGATCAAGAGTAATGGTGTGGCCTGGAGTGCCGTGGAGGTAAAAGTGCGCGAGATCCAGGCGTCTGGCAGGGGAGACACTCTGCTCCCAAGCAGCCTCTTCTCTAACTCACTTCTCCTCTGTACCCAGGCAGCCTTGCAGGTGTAGGCAGGCTACTTTCCTTGTCACGTTTGATAGCAGAATGCACTTTCTTTCCAGAAAAAGAATGGGTTTGCTTGCAGCATTTTACCACTCTGCAGTTAAACTAGTTCAAACCACTTCTGTCTGCAGGCAGCCAATGTGTGCAGTTTGTCCTTGCCTACACTTGATCAAAACTGCAGCTGGCACTGATTGATGCTACTTATTTCAGCCAGAGCATAATAATGTAGGCAACAGGAGGGAAGAGTAAGTGCCCAGGCTCACCAGCTCTGCTTCACTAACTGCTGTCCTTAGCATTACAAACGACTCTTACCTTTTTTTTTTTTTTTTTTTTTTTGCCAAAGAGCTTCCCAAATAACCCCACTGCAAGAAAGGGAGGGCACATGAACAGATGGTGACCTGAGAGAGTCACTGAGGGCACAGCAGAGCAGATATCCTCCAGGCTTCAGGGCTCAGCTTGGCAGGGCTCAAGCCTGCATCTCTGCCCCTGCATTGTCCACAGTTAGCTCTGTGGCTCCTCTTACCATTGCCCTTTACAGTCACTGAATCTGGGACACAACTTACAAATAAATAAATAATCACAAGAAATATCCTGAAAGATGATTTCTCTCCCAGTCCACTGAGTGCTGTGGCCTAGAACTGAATAAACATTGGACAAGAATATTCATGCAATCAAAGATATTCTTCTCAGTTGTTATAACTCCTTGTTTGGCTTTACTAGCTCATCTTCTTCAGAAGTTCTTATGAGTTGCTGCAAGCAGTCAGTGCAAGGCTGTAGAACTTATAATCTGGCTATTCTTGGCCTTCAAAGGCACCAAAGTACCTGCTGGTTGGAAAGGGCAATTGCTTAGCAAAACTGAAAAGATTATTTCTTTTTACAAAGGCTTGGATGAAGCAGCAGAGGGGCAGATGCCTCCAGGAAAGTCAAGCCTTGTGCAGGCCTGTAAGCTGTGTGCCTCTGGGCAAATTCCCTAAGTTGAAATCTCAGTGAATTAATGGTTCTTAATTCCCCAAGATTTCTCATTACAGACAAGAAAAGGTAACAAGATGTCATGTAAATGTTTAAATTAAAATAAAGGAAACAAAAAGCCTATAAAAAATACTAGTCAGGTGCAGCTTCCTACATGCTGAACACCCTGGCAGGTTCCCAGATCAACTAACTGATTCCACAGACATGGTGACAGAAGAGGAAATGAAACAACTCCCAAACCACCATTCCCACACCTCATTAGCGGCTGTCTCCTTACAGTTTCCTCTTTCAGTCCACCTTTGTAGGGCTGACAAATTGCAGTGACTAAAGTAAGGGGTATCCTGGAACTTCCCTACATTCCCGTGAAAATCTCCTCCTTCCCATCACAAATCTCTCCATGTGCCAGCTCTCTGCCCTTCTCCAGAGTTTCCTTCTATCTTTGGGGATTGCTCATGGCCTCCCTGCCTGCCCCATCCTGCAGGGGCACATGGGCACAGGGGCACATGCACTGGGAGCTCTCAGTCAGGGCCATGTCTATACTGGGAGCACTGGGGGGAAGCAACCTTTCTCCCACTGCCCCACAACTGCTTCTACTGCAGAGCACCTGGCACCCACCCGGGAGCTGCTGCCAAAGCAGCCTCCCCTGCATCACCCTGCCCCTCGCTGCCTGCTCTCCAAGTCACATAGGACAGCAAAAGCACAGGGAGAAGAGAGGCAATGTGTTAAATGCCATCACTGGGGTCTTGACTACCCCAGCAAACGCTGTCATTTCCCCCTGGCAAGCTGGAGCAAAGATTCCCACTCCAGCAGGCCGAAGGTCCTCATGGCAGTTTGGGGAATGCCCGTGCTGCAGAGCACAGAAGACAAGAGGACAGAACAAAGATGGAGAACTCCACTGCATGTTTCACAGGGAAGGGACAGCAAAGGGCAGTTGGGCTTCAGCACTGTGGTGTGAGCAAGGTCTGCTCCAGGGCTTTCAGCACATTAATCACTGGCTTTTATTTTTTAACATACACAAGGATCTTGCCCTTCCCTTTTCCCTGTTTGGCATAATTTTTTTACTATACTCTCAAAAAAGGGTCTTGTGAATGGAAATATCACTAGCAAGGAACAAGCAAACAATCTTGTGTGCAGCCAGGATCTCTGCAGACAAAAGCGGCTGTGGAGAAATCCCAGCAGGAGCCAAGTCTGGGCTGCACCATGACAGTATGGCATCACTGGCTAACCTCACAAACAGGCCAGAAGGTGTTTCCATCATGGTGCAGCAGCTTGCAATAACATCTCCAGCTCCTCTGCCTTTGGGTTAACTTAGGAGGAGAGGAAGGAGGTCATGCTGCACAGCATAAAACTCAATCTTGGTCTTCTGTGCTGTACTGTAAGCACAAGCCACAGCCTATGCACGAACAGAGCTGTCCCCTTGCACACCAGAAGAGGGGAAATTCCTTGAACCTGTAGCATATGTGAAGATGAGGCACCCGAGAAAGAGGTACTATACACAGAGTCGTGTCTGAGTGGCCTCTGGAAATGACCCTACAGGCATGCATGCTTTGTGCTAAGAGCCAGTATTCTCAGATAAATTAAAACAACATCTGCTAAAAACCACACTGCTAATTATGGCTTTAGTTAGAGGTTTGGCCCTTTTTTCCCCCCTTCTTTTATTTTTTCCCCTCCAAACAAAGTTTTTGCACTCCTGATCATGTCAGTCTCCTGTCTCAGCACCCTTCTAACTTAACACCACTCAAATGGTTGAACAGAAGCCACACTGGAGCACTGCATGGGGTGCATGTGTGTTGCCAGGTCTGATCTGCAGTTTGCAGATGTTTGGTTGTTTTTCAGACAAAGGCTGCGAGGCACTTTTCAGAGGAGCTTAGGATTGCCCAGAAGAGTAGAAGGGACTTTTGTAAACCACCAGCAATATTCCTTCTCCCTGCTTCCCAAGGAAAGGAGAGGAAGCACATACATTACAATGGGGTTCAGCATGCAGGCTGAGCACTGAAGCATGCCACAGGTCACAACTAAAGCAGGTGCAAGGTGAGGATGTGCAAGAGGAGAAGGGCAGCATCTCCACTGCATCCATCTCCTATAAATCCAACCTGTGTGAGACTGTCTCTGAGGGGTTAGGCTGGACCACTGGGGAAGCCAGAGTTGGACAAGAGGATGAATTTGAATAAGCAAATTCAGCTCAGGCTTCTCTCTCTCTTCAAGCCCTGTGAAGCACTCCAGTTGCATGACAGACAGAGCTGGCCCAAGCCTTGCCCCTACCCGTAAAGTGAACAGAGGAGAAAATGTCCTTGAGTGCCTGCCAGCACTTGTCACAAGAGGGACAAAGTACTCAGGGCTCTGTCAGGCATTCTGAGATCTCTGGATTCACACATTTACCCATCTGGGATGAAAAATACAGCTTTGAGCAGCTCTGAGAGTATGCTGTCAGTGTTGTCAAGATCCAATGGTCTCTGACACCTGTAATGCACTTACTCTTCTTCACCTGCTTCTGAGTTATGGAAGAGGTGATTTAAGTCCAGACAAGTTCGAAGCTGAACTTTCTGCTCACAATTTCTGAACCTGGCACAGATATAAGAGCTGGTTCAACAGGGAGATGCTGCCATTGAATCCCTGGTTGCTTCTCTCAAGTACAGCATGTGCTCTACTGCTCACCAACACAGCAGCAGACGGAAGTCTCCTGGATGCTGCTTGCTCTCCTTGCACCACAGAATATCCCTAACTGCATCTTACCCAGGAGCCAAATCCTTTCTGTCAGAGTGGAGAGAAATCAGATGTCTTACTTCCATCTAAGTCTCAGTGTGCCCTGTTGAGACTTGAACTCACAAGGAGAGACTGAGGGAGCTGGGGCTGTGTTGCTTGGAAAGGAGGAGACTGAGAGGTGACTTCATCATTGTTTATAAATATATAAAGCTGAGTGCCAGAAGGCTAGAGCCAGGCTCTACTGGGTGATGCCCAATGACAGGACAAGGGGCAGTGGGTGGAAGCTGAGCCATAGGAAGTTTCATTTAAATATGAGGAGGAATTTTTTCCCTGTGAGGGTGCCAGAACCCTGGAACAGGCTGTCCAAGGTGGGTTGTGGGGTCTCCCTCTTTGGAGATATTAAAAACTCTCCTGGTTGTGTTCCTGTGTGATCTGATATAGGTGATAGTGCTCTGGCAGTGGGGTTGGACTGGGTGAGTGTGTTGGTTTGAGCTAATTGGAGAAT
>VWZI01007056.1:1086-13910 GCA_013396835.1 Psilopogon haemacephalus | reverse complement strand
AATTTCTCACACAAATTCTCCAATTAGCTCAAACCAACACATCCAGTGGTTCAGTTGTGATGACAGTTCACCCAGGTATTTTACCAGCTCACAATTATTTCACATAAATCATCTGCATGATTCTACTGTGGCAATGCTGTGGGCAAAGGGGGGCAAAGGCGGGCAAAGGCTGAAAAGCACAAATATTGTTTTCATGGTGTGGATGGAGAAGTTCAAAAAGATCAAATGAAGGATCCTGCACCTGGATGGAAACAATCCTCACTATCAGTACAAGTTGGGTGAAGAGGTGACAGAAAACAAATCTGAGGAAAAGGACTTGTGGGTGCTGGTGCACGAGAAGCTGGACATGAGCAGACAGTGTGAGCTTGCAGCACAGAAGGACAATGGTATGCCTCAACAGAAGCGTGGCCAGAGACAGAGAGAGCAGTTTCTGCCACTTCTCTGTTCTGGTGAGAACCTACTTGGAGTGCTGCATCCACCTCTGGAGCCCTAAACAGAGGAAGGACATGGAGCTCATGGAGGACATTCAGAGGAAGGTGACAAAAATGACCTGGGGATTGGAGCAGCTCTGCTACAAAGACAGGCTGAGGGAGCTGGGGGTGTTCAGCCTGTAGAAGACAAGGCTCCAGGAAGATCTAGTAGCAACTTTCCAGTACCTGAAGGAGGCCTGCATGAGAGATAGAGAGAGACTGGATATGCAGTTGTGGTTGTTTGGGAGTTCCACACTGTGAAATTACCCAGGTTAGGCTCAGATGGCTGGAAGTTAAGGAAATTAAGTTTATATTACAGTTTTGCACAATATACAAGCAGATATTCACATTATATTACAGATAATTATAGAAATAGACAGTAAAAAAGTAGTACAGAAACACTGCCGGTAGCTGTTAAAGTTCAATTGTAAATGACTGACGGTGAGCGCACCAGAAGCAACGAGGCTGTTTACCAATACGGTTATACACTCGTCCTCCTTTATTCTTCTTCTGTTACCACTATATACACATACAAGAGCAGCTGCTACTTCTACACTACTACTACTTCTACTACTACTACTACTCAATACAAGTTCGTTAAGCTTATCTCCCCCAAGATGGGGTGGTTACAGAGCAAGCAAGGTGATTGGCACAAAAGATCATATGTGGAAGACAGTAATTGGTTATTGTACAAAAACAAGTGACTTCACAGTTATCCAGAAACTTCTAGGTAACTTTTTTAGAAGCAGGAACTGTCCCACTCTGCATCTCTGTTTCTCTTCCGTTCCAGTTCCGGCTGCACGTACAGTTCACAGGTGTTCCGCTGTACTTAACACTCACAGCNTGTCAGATAAGTGAAGGTAGATCAGCCAGGGAGGTTAGCAGCAGGAAAAGTAGTTAGTGAAATTATACACATCCAGCTAAGAAGACAGGGAGAGAGACATGCATCAGCCAGCATGGCTCAAAGCGGTCTGCCTTATCTTTGTTTGGGTTCTAACTTTTATAAATTTTTCAGTAACCTTTGAGTGAAGTAGAATCATCAATGTTTTCCTTTCTCAGCCTAGAGTCTAATTTCTCACTAAAATCTTCAAACTGGTCCAAACCATCAAAATCCACCACTACTTCATCCAGAGTATACTGAGAATTATCTGTCTAATCTAAAACAATATTTACAATAATTAATACTCCAAACTCAGTTCACACTTCATTCTGGCTATCTTGGATGCAGGTGATTCAAAAGCTCAGAAAACAGGAAACCCTTCATCTCCTTACAGATGAGATGAGACCAAGGACTCCCAGGTGACATTGAGTTCGTGTTCACATACCGTAGATTCTCTTGCATTGGACACCAGGCAAAACCTAGAATAGAAAACTCCTAACAGCTTGTATTATACAATCTGAATTTAATCTCTCTCAGCTAAGGTTAGATTTCTCTGTGGAATACAGTGGATTTCACGATTCTCCTGCATTACCCAGTATGTATGACCAGGACCTTCTGCAGAAATCTTCTTGCCCAAAGGAGAAAATACCCAATTTCCCCTAACAGATTCTTTTCACGTACAACAGGAACTCTATCACCATCCACTGTTTGTACCAAATCTGATTGGGCAGGTCCTGCTCTGATTACAGAACACCTACTGTTTACCAACCAGGTTGCTTGTGTTAAATGCTGGTCCCAGATTTTAAAAGTTCCACCCTCCATGGCATTTAGGGTGGTCTTTAGCAAACCATTATAGTGTTTGATCTTTCTGGAAGCTGGTGCATATTAGGGTATGTGATAGATCCACTCAATATCATAGTCTTTGGCCCAGTTTTTTACAAGATTGTTCTTGAAATGAGTGCCATTGTCTGATTCAATTCTCCCTGGAGTTTCATGTCTCCACATGATTTGTCTCTCCAAGCCAAGAACGGTGTTACGTGCAGTAGCATCTGGAACTGGATAGGTTTGCAGCCATCCAGTGCTTGCCTCTACCATCGTTAGCACATACTGCTTGCCAGAATGAGAACAAAGTAAAGTGATGTAGTCAATCTGCCATGCTTCACCATACTTGTACTTTGCCCATCTCTCTCCATACCATAAGGGCTTGATTTGCTTAGCCTGCTTAACAGCAGCACAAACATCACAGTCATGTATGACTTGGGTGATAGTGTCTGAGAATAAGTCAATTGACCTATCACGTGCCTATTGGTATGTTGCATCTCTGCCTTGATGTCCAGAAGAATTGTGGGCCAACCAATCTAAGAACAGTTTGCCTCGGTGTTTCCAATCAAGATCAGGGTCGCGGTCTATGTCAACTTGAGAAATCTTAGCAGCTTGATCTGCCTGATGGTTGTGTTGATGTTCCTCAGCAGCTCTGAGGACACACGTGTGTGTGTCTATTTTTCACACGTGTGTGTCTATTTTTCACACATTCACTGGAATTCTCTCCAGTCGTGCATCAATGTCCTGCCACAGATCAGCACACCAAATAGGCTTTCCTTTACTCTGCCAACCACTCTTTTTACAATTCTTTTAGCCAACCCCATGAAGCATTGGCTACCATCCATGAGTCAGTATATATATAAAGGATAGGCCAATTTTCCCATTCAACCACATCAAGAGCAAGTTGGATTGCATTTACCTCAGCAAATTGACTGGATTCACCTTCTCCATCTTTCGCTTCAGCCACTTTCCTGGTAGGACTCCAGACTGTTGACTTCCATCTTTGCTTGTTCCCAACAAGACAACAGGAACCATCCGTGAACAAAGCATAGTTCTTTTCCTGATCAGAGAGATCACCATAGGGAGGAGCTTCTTTAGCACAAACTGGCTTCTTCTCTGGAGGTTTTGTACAACCTGTGCCTTCCAGCCAGTTGGCAATCACTTCTACTAGACCAGGTTGATCAAGATTACCCATGCGTGCTCGTTGGGTTATCAAAGCCATCTATTTAGACCAGGTTGCATCTGTGGCATGATGCGGTGATGAACCTATGCCTTTGAACATCCAGTTTAGAACTGGCAATCTAGGAGCTAAAAGCAATTGTGACTCAGTTCCAATCAGTTGAGAAGCTGCTTTCACTCCCTCATAGGCTGCTAGTATTTCTTTCTCTGTTGGAGTGTAATTTGCCTCTGAACCTCTGTAGCCACGACCCCATAAACCCAGTGGACAACCACTTGGAACTCTCTGCTAAAGAGGGTTCCACAATTGGAACTCTGCCAAAGACTCCAAGTTGGACCATTGGCACTCGCAGCTGTATACATAATGTTGTTAATGTCCACACCAGATCGTACAGGGCCCAAGCCCACAGCATGGATTACTTCTCGCTTTGTCTGATCAAAGGCTGCTTGTTGTTCAGGTCGCCACCCGAAATTGTTTCTCTTATGAGTCACACCCTGCAGAGGTTTGACAATTTGATTGAATCTAGGAATGCATAGTCTCCAAAATCCCGCAGCACCCAAGAAAGATAGTGTCCTTTTTATTTGTGGGAACTGCCATGGTGGAGACTTTGTTTGTCCTGTGGAATGTGATAGTGATCATCTTGCCACCACACTCCCAGAAATTGAATTTCTCTGAAAGTTCCTTTGACCTTGTCTCTCTCGATGGCAAAACCTGCTAGCAACAGAATGTAAATTATTTTGTTACCTTTCTCAAAGACTTCCTCAGCAGTTTGGCCCTGCACAATGAAGTCGTCACTGAATTGTATGTGTTCTAGAGCTTTACCTTTCTCCAACATGTTGTGGATCACTGAGTTAGAGATCACTGAGCTGTTTCCACCCCGGAGTCAGACAGTTGAACTGATACTGGATTCCTCTCCAGGTGAATGCAAACTTATGCCTGCATTCCTCTGCTGTGGTGTAGTGGGTTTGCAGTTACCTGCCCCCCCACCTTTTTAAAATCCCAGCTGAAACTCAGAAAACACTGGAAGTTAATAAATGAAGCTTTATATTTACAGCAATGCAAATGTACAAGCAAATATTTACACGATATAACAGATATTTACAGAAATATACATTAAAAAAGGTAATACACACACCACACCCCTCCCAGAGACCAAAATCCCCAAGAGAGGGTAACCAAACTCCCCCTACCACCTTTCCACCCTTCCCCAGCCTTATCTCGCCACCTGATGATGCTGCAGATAAGCTGAAGATCAGAGAGATTAGTAATAGGAGAAGTTAGTAGTTTTAGTGATTTTACTCTGAATTTAACCAGCAAGTCTGAGAGACAAAGGAAAGAGCAGCCACAGCCAGACACAGACTGAGACAGACTGGCTATCTGGATGTTTTGAGAACATCTCTTAAAACAACTTTTTTTTTTCCTTTCTCAGTGTAACGCGGTGCAGTGACACAATGTGTTTAACTCTCTCTCTCAGCCAATAGTCTAATTTCTCACTCAAATTCTCCAATTAGCTCAAACCAACACATGTAGGAATAGAGAAGAAAGCATTAATAATGTCTATGGTAGCATACCATTTCGCTTACTTTGATTCCAGCTTGTACTGGAGTTCCAGCACGTCTGGTACATCTGCGCTCATGGGTGGAGTCACCTCATCCAGGGCACAGAAGTCCACTGTGGGGAGCCAGTCACCATTATCCTTGTGCATGGTCCAAATAGGACTGTTGAAAGATGAATGAGCTTTCTCAATGACCTTTTGACTTTCCAGCTGACGAATCAGCTGATGAATGGGTAACAAACAGGCATGGTTAATTCTGTACTGTCTGTGATGCACAGTTTCAGTAGCAATTGGCAGTTTCATGTCCTCTATATTATGATTTCCCACAGCTGCAGATTCATCTGAAAGTTCAGGTCTGATGGACAATTTCAGTTTATCATCCTCAATTTCTACTGATGCTATACCAAAAGCCCATTTATGACCCTGAGGATCTTTGAAACAACCTTCTCTCAAAAAATCAATTCCCAGAACGCAAGGCGCATCAGGACCAGTTACAATAGTATGCTTCTTCCCCTCATTACCAGTTAAATTTATCTCAGCCTCTAACTTAGTTAACTCTTGAGATCCACCAGTGATTCCAGAAAGATTTATAGCCCCTGTGACTTTGCAATTTGATTGAAACAAAGTACACTGAGCACCTGTATCAACTAAAGCCCTGTATTTCTGAACTTTTGAACTACCAGGACACCTAATGAATACATTCCAATAGATTCGGTTTTCTCCACTATTCCTTTCCTCCTCCTGGCTAGAGGAAGGTCACCTCTAATGCTGAACATGGCATGTAGGGTGTACACAATGATTGGTCTTGTTTTCAGAATTACAATTATTAGAATAATTTCAATTGCTGTGAGGAGCTTAAGAAGGGACTGCTACTTTTCTGACATTGCTGCCTCTGTTTCTGCCACTCTGCAGTTCCCTGACTCTCTTTGAAAGGACTGAAGTAGGTTGACCATCCCACTTGTTCATGTTCTCACCAAATTCATAACACAGGGTTATCCAGAGTGATGTATGTTACTGCTGATATCTAGGGGAAATTTGTCTCCTGGGCCGGAATTGCCTTGCAGGAGGTGGGCATCTATTCCTGATAGCAGAAACATGCATCCATTCAGATGATGATGGAATTGTATCCTTTGCCAGATTCGATATGAAGGTTTTGAGTTCCTCCTTCAGTTCTTTCATGCTATCTTTAATCTCTGTAGTCATATCCTTTAGCCCTGTAGTCATAGTTTCTATAGCAGAGACTAGGGTAGAATGTGATGAGCTGTCCTCTATCTCCCTCAGTTGGTCAGTGAACTCACCAACAGTGAGCAGCCTCCCATTATAACTCTCCGATAGAAACTTTCTAGCCAAGATGTTAGAATAGGATGAAGGCTCAAGTTTAATAATCTTTATGATACCTGTCCCAAGAGGAATATTATCAGGCTCATGTGTGCATGATCTCCATGAAGCACTGCCTTCACACCAAACTCCTTCAGAAGCTCAATTCCCTGATCAACTGCGTTCCACTTCCTTGTTACCCATGGCAAGTCGTCTCGGGAGGTGTATCTCATACCCACACCCAGCAGAAGATGTGTCCACAAGCTAACCACACCAAGATTGGTTGCCAGGTGTTTGTCCACTCCACTTTCCTTTGCAAGTGTGCCTAGTTGCTTTTGAGACTTGTCTCCTATCTGTAGGGCATTTGCACCAATAGTACGGCATCTCACCATCCATCTTAGGATTGGCTCTCCTGATTCCCTTGGATATTCCTTTCTAACATCGCTAACCTCCCTGAGGGGATTATTGGAGCGCTGGATGGCATCTTTCTACTCTTCCTCTGGTTGTTGGTCTGTTGGTGCCTGGCCAAACAAAGCCCTCCTAACAGCATTCCTAATCTCCTGAGAGCCATCGTCCCTCTTGGTAGCTAATCCCACATTGTCCTCATATTTTGCTCTCAGTAAACCGGTAAGACTAATTTTTTCCTCTTCTTCCTCCTTCTCTTGTGAACCAGAGGTACCTGCCCTAGGTCTTCCTTTGAGCTATGCTTTAATCCAAGGTTAGGTTTAATCTTTGCAGGGGCCATCTTAGCGGTAGATTTTCCTTCTAGCGGATCTGAATTTTGGGGGATCTGCACTGCCACTACCTTAGAATAAGAATTCAGGGCAGAATTAGAAATTTTTGTCTGAGAATTGAAACTTCTAGGAGAAGTTGCAGAAATAGAGCTCTGGGAGTCCTTGACTGACTAACTTGTTTTTGTCAACAACTGCTGTTCCATCAGCATTCTTATAAGAACATTTTCTGGGAATGTTGCCAGAGATCTCACCTGTTTGAATAGCAATGGTTTTGTTCCTCTTTCTGGCGTAGTCTATCTGTTTTTTTTAAAGTTGTGGAAGACATTTTCAGGCTTAGAGCAGAAATTAGGAATAAAATTATAATTAATAGGAAAATGATGACACATATTAAATATATTACCGTGTTCTTTGAGTAAAAGTTTTGACAAGGATCAGGAATGCTACTTTTTGGTAGAATTACTCTTCCTAGAGCTGTTGAATACCTCATATTGTTAGTAATATTTTCTGATGCATTAAAAGCATCAAAAACAGTGCTGGTAGCAATCTCAGTAATATTAAAACCTGCCCAAGACAGAATATAGTCACCGAAATTCCAAAATATCATTTTAAGCTTCCTCCATGCCACATCCCATAGAAAAGTACCAATTTAGGCCACAAGCCATCTATGTAAAAACCACATTGTTAATGGGGAAAATACTGTAAAAAAAAAAAAAAAATCTGTTCAGCTTTATTTTTAACTTCAAGTATTAATTAGCAATCAAACAGAAGGTGGGTTCCAATTAAAAAAAGGATGTGGTGGTTTGGGAGTGCCCTGTCCCCCAACACTGGGAAGTTAACCAGGTGAGACTCAGACAGCTGGAAGTTAAGGAAATGAAGCTTTATATTATAGCTCTGCACAATACACAAGCAGATATTTACAATATACGAGAAGATATTTACAGAAATACACAATAAAAAGTAGTACAGAAACACCACATCCCTCCCAGACATCAGAGTTCCTAAGAGGGGTTTCCCACCACGCTACCATCTTCTCCCACCTCCCAATCTTATCTCACTATCTGTCTTACATGTCAGATAAGTGAAGGTAGATCAGCCAGGGAGGTTAGCAGCAGGAAAAGTAGTTAGTGAAATTATACACATCCAGCTAAGAAGACAGGGAGAGAGACATGCATCAGCCAGCACGGCTCAAAGCAGTCTGCCTTATCTTTGTTTGGGTTCTAACTTTTATAAATTTTTCAGTAACCTTTGAGTGAAGTAGAATCATCAATGTTTTCCTTTCTCAGCCTATAGTCTAATTTCTTATTAAAATCTTCCAATTATTTCAAGCCATCATAGCAGTGATAGGATGACAGAAAATGTTTTGAAATTAAAGAAGAGCAGATCTATATTGGATGTTAGGAACAAATTCTTTACTATGAGGGTGGTTGAGTACTGAAACAAGCTACCCAGGGAGGTGGTTGAGGCCTCATCTCTGAAGATATTCAAGGCGAGGTTCAACAGGACTCTGGGCAATCTGATCAAGTTGAGGATGTCCCTTCTGGGTTCTTCGCTTTGGCCACAACAACCAAAAGCAGCACTACAGGTTGGGGACAGAGTGGCTGGAGAGCCATCAGGCAGAAAGGGACCTGGGGGTACTGGTTGACAGCAACTGGACATGAGCCAGCAGTATACCCAGGTGGCCAAGAAGGCCAATGTCATCCTGGCCTGTATCAGGAATACTGTGGCCAGCAGGACCAGGGAAGTCCTTCTGTCCCTGTACTCAGCACTGGCTAGTCCACACCATTCCAGGGATCCCTTCCAACCTTCTGCATGCTGGGGTTCTGCAAGATGTGGATGCTTACCAGAAAGACCTTAATTTCCTGAACATGTCTTGGCATAACAACTTCATGAAGGTGGCATCTGAAGCACTCTTAGGACAGCTCTGACTTTCTCTGCAGAAGTCTGGCTGATGTCAAGTTTTCAGGGTGATATTTGAAACTTCACTTTGAATGCTTCAGGTTGTATTTAGAAATGTTGTGTAACAATGGAGTTGAAAATTTAAATTATGGGTGCATTTTCCATCTTTTCAAGTCCTTGAAGTGTAACATAGCATGATGAGACAGAATTTCACTGAGGAGATGCAGTGATGGGTTTTGGTGTTCAGATTTTTGAGAAATACATTTCAGAAAAGCTCTAGAGAAAGGTGTCCCTGCCCGTGGCAGGAAAAGTTGGAAATAGATGATCTTCAAGGTCCCTTCCAACCCAGGCCATTCTACAAACCTTTGAATTATTGTTCCTGTTGAGCAGCTGAAGAAATGTCTGCCGAGGACCTAGGACAGTGGTTTTGTGTTCAGATGGGCTGAACAGCAAAGAAATAAAGGTTCAAGTCTTTCAGACTTTGTAGACAAGATTGGTGTGGTGGCTTAAGAAATCTCTTCCCTCCCCCCCCTCAGACTATTTCAGATGGCTTGGAAGTAAGATGACGCTATATTTACTGGCATACATACACAATATATTTACAAGTATTTAAAAATAATAGACTAATTAGAAATAATATAGAAAACCAAAATCCCTCCCAGACAAAGAAAACAGAAGGGCTTAAAGCTACTCTTTCTTTGTCTCTCTACTTTCTGAGACAGGCAAACAAAACAAGCATCAAAGTTTATGCTGTTTTCTGCTAGTGGAGAGATTATTGCAGAGTGAATAGGAACAGTGTTGCAGACTTGGCTTTTTAAATCTCTCATTAAACCAGTGAATGATACAAATTCCATCATTGTTTTCTTTTTACAAACAATGATCTTATTTCTCTCATGAAAACATTCCAATTAGCCTCAAACCATCACAATTGGTAATGACCTAAGAACATTCATGGTGAGGCTCAACAGGGCTCTGGGCAACCTGAACTAGTTAAGGATGTCATAGAATCATGGAATGGTCCAGGCTGGAAGGGACCTCCAAAAGTCATCCAGTCCAACTCCTTCTGCAGTCATCAGGGACATCCTCAACTAGAGCAGGTTGCCCAGAGCCCTGTCCAGCTTCACCTTTAGTATCTCTAAGGATGGGCCTCAACCACTGGCCAGTGTTCCACCACCCTTATAGTACAGAACTTGCTCCTAACATCGAATCTAAATCTGCTCTTTAGTTTGAAGCCATGTCCCTGATTACTGCAGAGGGAATTGGACTAGATGACCTTTGGAGATGCCTTCCAACCCACACCATCGAGCCTATGATTCTGTAATTGTCAGAGATGTGTAGCTGGATTTCCTATATGTGCAACTAGGAGAGGTGTACCCCCACAAATATAGACCTATACTTGTGTAATAAAAGGTAAATGAATACATGTTTAAAATTAACCACTGCAACCAGCTACTTACTTCCAGGCAGTTTTATGGCCCCTGAACAATTTCAAGAAAAATTGCGTGTGCTCTAATTATCACTTACGCTATACAGGCACAATATTGCCCTTATTTCTTTCATGTTAATGATTTTAGATAATTTTATGTTGTCATAATTTAAAATCCATACATAGTAATCCCATTCCTGTTTTGTTTCACAGTCTAAAAAATGCTATTAGCATTTAGTCAATCAAAAATTTCTTCAAGTTCAGATTACCACTTCCAGAGTATTAGGAGGCAATGTACCAGCTCAAAAATAATACTTGAATATGAAATTATTAATATGCAAATGAAGCAAGAGCAAATAAAACTACAGATGAAAATGTTAATTTCTATTTCTAATTTTGTGTCAATTCTGTCTTTTCTCCCAGATAAGAAAGTATTTTACTACTTTAGTCATTATAGCTTATCCTTCTTACTGTTCATCTCCTTCATAAGCCTTAGCTTGGATAAAATACTTGAAGGCAGAGATTGTATGTCACTTCTGCAATTATCACTCCTAACGCTAGAGAAGTCTTACTTCTCCAATGACAGAGTGCATCGAAAAATCAAAGTATTTAGACAGAAAACAGATATGTACAATTTAAACATCACTTCTGCTTCTGAACTGAGGTTAGAAGTACTGAATATTCATATTCTGGTCAGCAATGTAAAGTTTTTCTGACATCCAGAAACACTACAGACATAGGAAATAGGGGAAAAAAAAAAAGTTCATCTAGCCAAACCTGAGAAATTAAGTTGGATTTTGTCTTGAATGAAGTAAGCAAGGTCTAGGTATTTCCTTAAATAGAAATACTTTTGCAGCTATTGCTAACCTATCTTCATGTAAGCATGAGTGGAATACATTGCCTGCTGTTTGCGTGTGTTTTCTGGAGGGCAGTCAGAAGGCAGACAGGTGTTGTACAGTAGAGGAGCAAACCATCCTCCTGTGCCATATAAAGCTAGAAGAGGCAGGGGAGAGATGGAGCAATGGATCTGCTGAAGAGGGTTCAGAAGAGGGCCACAAAGATGGTCAAGAGGGCTGGAGCACTTCTTTTCACACGATGGGTTGAGGAAGTTTGGGCTGTTCAACCTGGAGAAGAGCAGGCTTTGGGAAGACCTTATGGCAGCCTTCCAGTACTTGAAGGAGGCCTACAGGGAAGCTGAGGAAGACTGAGAAGGGATCTGATCAATGTCTATAAATATCTGAGGGGTGGGTGTCAAGTGGATGGGGCCAAGCTCTTTTCAGTGGTGCACAGTAATAAGACAAGGAGCAACAGCTACAAACTTGAACATAGAAGGTTTCACCTCAACATGAGGAGAAATTTCTTTACAATGAGGGTGACAGAGCCCTGGAACAGGCTGTCCAGAGAGCTTGTGGAGTCTTCTTCCATGAAGGCTTTCAAAAACTGCCTGGTTGCCTTCCTGTGTGGACTACCCTGAGTGATCCTGTCTTGACAGGGGGATTGGACTGGATGATCTCTGGAAGTCCCTTCCAACCTCTAAAGTTCTATGATTCTGTAACTGCTTGTATAGGCCTGTGGTGATAAGACAAGTGACAATGGTTTTAAACTTGAGCAGGGAAGATTTAGATTAGACATTAGGAAGAAGATTTTTACTATGAGGCTGGTGACATACTGGAACAGGTTGCCAGGAAAAGTTGTGGATGCATTATCCCTGAAAGTCTTTAAGACCAGTTTGAATGAGCTTCTGAGAAACCTGGTCTAGTGGGAGATGTCCCTGCTCATGGCAAGGGTGTTTGAACTAGATGGTCTTTAAGGTCTCTTCCAACTCAAGCCATTCTATGATTCTATGGTCTTATTTCTCAGAAATCTGAGTGGTCTCTCCAGGGTGCAGGCAATACATCTGTTTGCCTCTGCAGGAAAAAAAAATGTAAGCAGTAAGTGGACTTAGGACAAATTACCTGATCACTCACATCAATAGCTTTGCTCCAACAGCTAACAAGCAATGAATTATGCTATTTAAGAAGCTGTGCTAAAGCCATTTAACACAAATAAAGAAAGATTCAGTCCAAAGTATTAGAATGACTCCATTCATGCAGTCAGAAGTATTATTTATGTAAATCCCTAACTTGAATTCCTGCTTGGGCTTGCTTTTGTTGTTGGTTTTAAAAACAGCTTCCGAAACATTGCTGACTTCTGGGAAATATTTTTGCTTCACACTATGGTGCTAAGAAACTAAGTGAATCCTGGAGTGGGTTTTGCTGAGACAAGGGGAGAACATGGTCTCATTAATTACAAGAAATTCTATCACCTAAGAAAATGGAACTATTTTTAGGCTGCTTAACATTTAGGAAAGAACTACTGAAGTCTTCTCAAAAAAGTTATAAATAGATTTCTGTGAAGGTTTAAGCCCACCTGGGACCCCCTGTCTTTTCCCAAGGAATGGTTTCACCCTTTTCCCAGGTTGCATGGTTAGACACTCCCACTTCCTGCTAGGATTTTGGGACTATAAGAGGGGGAACCCAGTCCCCCCCTTCTCTTCTCTCTTCTGCT
>VWZI01007055.1:512544-566032 GCA_013396835.1 Psilopogon haemacephalus | reverse complement strand
AAAGGGACAGAAGTTATAACTATTTCTGGAATCACTGGTGGATCTACTCTTCCTCTGCTTTCAACATATAAATTTATGCAGACAAATTATATATTATATATATTATACATATTATATTACATTTATATTATGCAAGTAATACAATAATTATAATGTATAACATATAATAACTTGTGTGTTGTATATGTATATAATAACTTGTAATATATCAGTTATAATATCACTGTAACTTACATAATACTGGTTTCCCCCTACAGCATTTTGGAGCTAAATATATTGGTGAGGTGTCACCTCACTGCTGCCGGAAATCCCCGCTCTGAAATGTTTGCCCAGACTATTATTATTTTCCTGTTTGTGGATTGTCCTTAATTCCCAGAAAATAGCTCAGACAAAAATAAAGTATTGAGAGAATTTCTGAAACTGTCTCCTTCCCTGAGAGTGGTGGCTGGTAGGAGATTTCCCTGGAAGTGATGAGATTTATGTCCTGGGATGGAGCTCTACCCTGCTCTGCTGAGGCCTCTCCTGGAGTACTCTGTTCATTTCTGAGGTCCTCAACACAAGGGTATGGACCTGATGGAGTGGGTCCAGAGGAAGGCCACAAAAACAGTCAGTGGGCTGGAGAACCTCTGCTGTGAAGATAGGCTGAAGGAGTCGGGTTGTTCAGCTTGGAGAAGAGAAGACTCCAGGGACACCTAATAGCAGCCTTCCAGATCCTGAATGGGGCCTACAGGAAGGCTGGGGAGGAATGGTTTACAAGAGGCTGTGGCACTAGGACAAGGGGCAATAGTTTTACACTAGAGAAGGCAGGATTTAGATTGGATGTTAGGAAGAACTACTTTACCATGAGGGTTGTGAAACACTGGAACTGGATGCCCAGAGATGTGGTGGAGGCCCCATACCTGGAGACATTCAGTCAAACTTGATGAGCCCCTGAGCTACCTCATCTAATTGGAGATGACCCTGCCTACTTGCAGGGGCGGTGGACAAGATGACCTTCGAGGGTCCCTTCCAACCTGTTCCATTCTCTGATTTTATGATAATGGCAATGCATGGTGCTCTGCAGGGCCATGAAGCTGACTCAGTACCACCACTTGAAGAGCTGATTACTTGAAGTACTCAGAGTGTAATTCTTTGGTAGAATGTGCCGCTTTATACTTTCAAGATAATACCACTGCATTTGCTTCTTACAGGAACAAAATAGTCAAAATTCTCTGGAAAACCCAAGAATGATAGTTATTACACCAAAGGCAGTGCAGCAGTGGCAGTCACTTCATACAGGCATTTTGAAAAATAGTTTTGAGCATCTGGGCACAGGAAGAAATGTGCAGAGGCAGCCAAAAGCAATGACTGATTTCCCAGTCTCCAACCACACTGACATTCATCTGATTGCATCAGTCTTTGTGTGTGTGTGTGTCTCTGTGTGTGTGTGTTTTCTTTCCTCTTTGCTTTTCCACAGAAATGCTTTGGCTGAATTTTATGACAGAATTTCCAGTTTTTTTCATTTAAATTGGCAGGAGTCAGGTTTCTTGGGGTTTTGGTTGGTGTGGGTTTTTTTTTTCTTTTTAATATTTTTTGTTTGTACTATTACAAGAGTAAGGCTTATAGCATGTAAAATATAGATTGCAAAATAGCATCTCCCTTTTTTTACTTCCTGATACTCAGAAAAAAAACCAAAACCTCTACAGTATAAGAAAAAAACAAATCAGTCTGAAGAATCCAAGAGTTAGGACCAAGTTATGGATTTCTGTGATGTTGCTTTGATGGCACATTTGTGTGAATTTAGATCTGTGCTGGTTTGAACTAATTGGAGAATTTGTATTGGCTGAGAAAGGAAAACACGGTATGTCACTTCATCCAGAGCTTTACTGAGAAAGAAAAAAAAGTTGTTTTAAAAATTTATAACCAAAATATAGATAAGGCAGATGGTTTCAGACCGCTCTGGCTGTAGCTGTTCTTTGCATGGTCTCCTTTGTCTCTGCCTTGGTAGCTAATTCTCAGTAATACTACTAATTTCTTTCTACTCCTAACCCCCCTGGCTGATCTACCTCCGCCTATCTGCAGCATCCACAGGTGGTGAGATAAGATTGGGGAAGGGGGGAAAGGTAGTAGGGGGTCGTTGGTTACCCCTCTTGGGGATTTTGGTCTCTGGGAGGGGTGTGGTGTTTCTGTATTACCTTTNAGCAGGTAACTGCTTAAACCACCACAAGATCCTAAGCCTTACTTGTTCCTGGCTTGTGAAAGTTTCCCGATTTGGCAAAACTAATTATACATGAAAAATGAATTATTTTTGTAAATACATGAATTTGCACAGGTGGATTTGTGAACATGTGCATGTTACATGGATGGTTTAAGGACCTTGTCTTGAAATCTGCACTCACATACTTTGCAGTCATGGATATTCGGATTCAGTTATTTCAAACCCATGACACGTGGCTATGGGGCACTAGAGATTACTTCAAATGAAATATGTACAGCATTCATATGTAAAAGCCTCAGTAGGCAACATGGAAAAATGATGTACAGTGACTCAGAACAGATCCTGAGGGCTTGCTGAGCTCCAGACTCTCCTTCTCATTATACTGCTGGTTGTGGGATGGCCTTCCTCACTCAGAGGGCTCATTTATACTGACTTGATGGTTTCACGAGGGCTCACATGAAGCTAATCACCTTCATCAGGGCAAGGGCATTGACTGGTTTTTGCAATGAGTGGTTTTTGTGATAACATTATGCTGGTTTTGACAGTGAACATTTAAATTTAAAGCTCTCTACATGTCCACATACAAAAGGTGGCCAGCATTGTGAGAGCATTGGTGTCTGGCCAAGTCCTTTTAGTTGTTCTAAAGCTGGTCAAAAGAAGAGTGAGATTTTGACAGGGGATTACATTATCACAGAATCACAGAAAGGTATGGATTGGAAGGGATCTCTGGAGATCCTATAGTTCAACTCCCCCCTGCCAGATCAGGTTCACCTAAATCAGGTTGCACAGGAACGTGTCCAGGTGGGTCTTGAAAGTCTCTGGAGAAGGAGATTCCACAGCCTCTCAGGGAAGCTTAGTTCAGTGCTCTGTCACCCTCACAGTAAATTAGTTTTTCCTTATATTCCTGTTCCTGTTGCCCCTTGTGTCACTGGGCACCACTAAAAAGAGTCTGATCCCACCCTCCTGACACCTGCCCTTTAGATATTGATAAGTATTGGTAAGATCTCTTCTCAGCCTTCTCTTCACCAGGCCAAACTGATCTCTTAGCCTTTCCTCATAAGACATATTCTGTTCCTTTTATCATCCTTATAGCCCTCTGTCCAGAAGTTTCCTATCCCTCTTGAACTTGGAAGCCCAGAATTGGACACAATACTCCAGATGAGGTCTCACTAGAGATAAAAAGTTTTTTAAAAAAATAAAATTAAATAAGTTCTACTTCCATCTAAATTTCTGAATGAAATATAATTTCTTTGCTCTTTTGATCTTCATTCTTTCCCCATTTTGGCCTACAGGGACAATGCAGTGGAAGCCAGCAGTAACATTTTGTCTCTTGGTGATCAATAATATCTGAAATAAAAGCTCTGTCCCTAAAAATAAACTAAGGATTTTTGCTCTCACAATTTTACCTTAGGTATATAAACTGTTATTTAAGTTACATGATTTTGAATAGTTGATTAAAAAAACAAACAAACCAAAAAACCCCCCACCCCAAAACAACAAAACAAGCAAAAATCACCTAAAACTCAGGCTGGTGAATTAGACCATGTGTGACAATGAAAATAACAGAAAATATTACATGTATTTAAAGTCAAACCCTAGAGCTGGGAGTAAGATGGACATATGGAAAAAAGTGAAATCTCCAGGATGGGAAGAAAAGCAGTACTGAAAAGAGCATGTATTTGCATAAAATGATTATGCTATTACCTAAGAAAAAGGACATCTGGGTAGACAGTTTATGATGTTTCATAGCACAAGGGTTATATTACAAGTCACTGATAGCTTTCCAGCTGCCACTCAATGTGCTGTATATGTCAAAAGCATGAATATTTTTGCCTACATCTCATGTACCTGAAGTTGGTCTCCTGAACCAAAGCTGAACACCAACCTCGACCTTCTTGTCAATGGGGCAAAGTGAGGGCTTATCAGCGGAGATCCAACTGACGTTCCCTGGGACAGGGCTTGCCATGCAACTGTGCAGCTATTGGCTGGTGAGACCAGAGATTCAGTGCTGAAGTCATTCTGTGCAGGTCACAATTTCTGCACTTATTTTTGTTTCTTTCCTCTGAGCTCTCTTTAACTAGTCACAGAAGAACAGGGCTTGGAGAAGACCTCTGGAGATCATCTAGTCCAGGTCTCTGCTGGAGAAGGTTCACCACTGGACATAGTACTCCAGATGAGGCCTCACTAGAGCAGAATAGAAGGGGAAAAGAACCTCCCTTGACCTGTTGGCCACACTCTTCTTGATTAACCCCAGGATGTCATTGGCCTTCTTGACCACAAGGGCACATTACTGGCTCATGGTTATCCTGTTGTCTGCCAGAACTCCCAGGTCTTTTCCCATAGAGCTGCTTTCCAGCAGGTTAGCCCCTAACCTGTACTGATACATGGGGCTATTCTTCCTTAGGTGTAGGACTCTACACTCACCCTGGATGACATCTCCCTTGAAGGGTGGTAGCCAAAACAAGACACATCAGTCTTCCTGGCCTGCCACCAGCATGGGGCAAAGCAGGAGGACTTCTCCACATGTCTTCCAGCCTGCACTCTTGAAATCCCCATGAGGCTGCTTCTCACCCACAGTGGTGCTGTGATCCACTCCACAGATCTTGCACTGCTCCTCACCTTGTGTAAACACAGCTGATACTTTTGCCAAAACATCAAGCTTTTTGTCTTTGTCCTCCATGAATCCCACCACCAATCTGTGGGCACTTTGCAGATCCTAGATCATTGTGAATTCTGCTCCTGTCTTTCAGTGCCTGCAGACCTTCTGAGCTTGATGTTTTATGCATACCCACTCTCAGCACGAGTCATTAGTAAAAATATCAGGCAGCCTCTGTTCACAGCAGTGTGCAGCAGCCCATTCTGTACTATTTTTCTCCAGACACTCTAAGAATACTGTTCATTCTTTGAAGCTTTCCAGACAAGTCCCGTTATCTCATTACTGATCTTCATTTAAGAGTACTTGCATATGAGACTGTAATTTGTGACCATGCCCTATGACGCTTGCTCACTTGCTAGTCATGTTGTCTCAGGAGACTGGGTTGGCTGCACATGACTTATTCCTGGTAAACATGTTAGCTGCTTTTTAGCCTTTCATTTTTCTGTAGGTTTGCAGATAGATCTGCTTATTTGTTTAGTACTGATAAGTGTTGAGCACCACTGAGTAGCAAGCTGATGCTAGGCTTTTTCATCTGAAAGGTATTTACACTTTTTTTTTTCAGTCCTCTGGGAACTCTCCATCCTTCATGAACCTCATCTATAACCATTAATGACTTGGAGACTCCTTCAGCTGGATTCCAAAGTACTCCAAAGTGAATTTCCTCAGGTCTACCTGATAATAGGATAGTTATTAGGTGAATGCTTGAAATCTGGCTGCATCTCTTAGCTAATGGAAGCAAATAGATTGTGATACTAAAGTATAACTTAAAATAACCACATACTGATTGTATTTGTTAGAAGTCACAGCTTTTAGATATCGCTATTTCAGACTTGATACGTACAAAGCATCTGAGGTATTGGTTAACTCCCTTTCAACATTATCTAATATAGCACAGACATTTTCAGTGAGGATGATGGTCTGAGACATTTTCCCCACTGCTTTTATTAGAAGCCACTGGCAAAAAAACACAAACAAACAAACAAAACCAACCAACCAACCAAAAAACCAAACCAAAACCCAAACAAACAAAAAGACCCCAACCAAAACAATAAAAACTATTACCCACCTTTGACTTTTCAGCAACACTAACAGGTCACCAGAGCAGAGTGACCTGTCAAACTCCACGTCTTCCTTATTTGCATGGAAAGCAAATTGGGGTAGGAAGTCATGTTTAGGGTTGGTACATGCCCAGCACAGTTGTAACTTTCTCTTGCCCTCCCTTAGTAAAGTGGATGATTGTGAGTTCTTGGCACTACCCCAACTCACGCAGCACAAAGCACACACAGCACTTTATTTACAGTACAGCATGGGCCTGCAGATAATTCCCTCTCAGCAATATTACACAATCACTTACAGACACCTGTGTTGAAAAGAAATGAAAATTATCATTTATTGAGAACTTCTCAGCAGTCTCTGGGATTAAAGAATATAATAACCAGTAATATTTAATGCCAAACATTGTGTTAACAGAAAAAATACTATAGTGTAAGTACTGACAAAAGAATATTTAATTTAAAGGACTGTTAGACTACAATGAGTACATGAAGTCCAGCTTTAAAGGAACCATGAAAATTGAGGCAGAGCACAACTCACTTTTTAATAAAATGTTAGAGATGATAGTGAAGTTCATGAGCAATGCAAGATGGCCCAGTGGTGGAGGGAATTCAGTGCTGATCATGCAAGATCATGCTCCTTCACACCCTTCGAATGTGCATCACACTGTGGTGGGGGTGCAAGTTATCTCCAACTAACTGTATTTCTGTCTGAAATGAGATATTAGGAAAGATTCATGTACTAAAAAAAGTGGTCAGGCACTGGAACATGCTGCTCAGAGACCTGGTGGAGTCATCATCCCTGTGGATGTTTAAAAAACATGTAGACATGGCGCTTCAGGACATGGTTTAGTGGTCATGGTAGTGTTGGATTGATGGTTGGAGTTGATGATCTTAGATGTTTTTTCCAACCTTAACGATTCTGTGGAAAAGACAGTAGGGTGACACCAAGGAGGATGGTGCAGTTGATATGCTTGAGGAGTGGGCCTGTGTGAACCTCATGAAGTTCAATAAGCCCAACTGCCACCAGGCAGGGGCAGTTCTCATTATCAGCACAGACTGGAGGATGAATGGATTAGATCACTGGGAACTTAAATGAGATGTCCACCTTAGAAGCACAGGCACAGTAGGCTTCCTCCATAACCAGTGGAAGGAAATAGGCCTTTGGGGGGTGGACTGATTCACCCAAGAACTGAAAAACATTTAATGACTGTAAGAGTGGGAAGAATCTAAAATAGTTGTGTTTGTACGTTAAACACCTCAGATATATAATGTTAAGTCAGTTGAATGTGAACCTTCATATACCAGTTGCTCAGACAGCAAGATAATGATGAACTAAATAAGATGCTGTCTTTGAAGGGTGTTTTAACACAGAGTTTTCAGCTTCACTTTCCTCCTCTTCTTTGTTTTCTTTGATTGGGAAGCTTGTAAAGTTGTTTGTATGTCAAGTTAAGTAGCTGCTGTGGGGCTGCTGCAGCAGCACATGGGCACCACCTGCTTTGGCCTTGCCTCATTCCATGGGACCAACAGAAGTATCTTCTGGCTAACGGGCTTAGTTCTGGCCTTCAGTCTGCCTGTGGCCTACAGTGTCCCTATGATCTCCAGCCTCCAGCCCTTAGGCTTTGCCTATGCTTCAGGGGATGTGGGAGGTGAAACAGCTCTTTGGACTTTGTTGCTGAGGAGGGTCATTTCCCTGGAAGGGCAGGTGAGTTTTCTCTGGAAGGGCTGAGTGTGGTGGATCCTTCAGGGCTGTTGTAGTTTCCTGGGTTTCTTCTGAAGAGGGCATATTGGTGCTTTCAGGAAAGACATTCAGTAGACAGATGTCAACCACCTGTCTAGTGGGTCCAGCTGTAGCACAATGACAGCACCCAAGGAAATATAGAATTTCCTTTGGTGGGCTTTTACTTCCCATGTGGATGTCTGGACCCATGCACCTTCATTGCAGCCTTCTTCATTGCTAGTCAGTCCTGCTACTGTGATACACACTGCTCCATACACTGCTCTGGTGCAACATGTTGCTACCCATTGATGCTCCAGCTTCTGTTTCCAGGTGGTTCCATGCAGGACCTGAGCTGCAGTGGGGCTGTCTGTTCCCAAACTTTGCTTCCTTGGACCCAAAGACAGCATCCTGCAGCTCAGTATCTTCTGAAAGCTGCCCAGAGCCTGACAGCCATGCCTCTGAATTCTCTGACTGATTAGCTCAGTGTCTATCTTCAGTGGGGAGTTGTCATTATTGGAACAGGACATTTTGCTAGAAATAGGGACGATTTGTCTCTGCCACCTTCAATGTTCTAAAAGTGAGTTGTCCAGCTCTAGTCAGTAAGGAGAGAGGCACACATTGTGAGGGGAATTGGCCTGTCTCTTCTAGACACATCCTAAAGGGGATAAATTGGTCTCTGGAGGTGCTCATTATTTGTACAGTGGAGAGAACCTCTGGAAATAGCTCAGGCTTAATATTTCATGTGCAGTGGCTAAGGTTTAGCAACACAAGGGTGCAGCATCACACTCCTGTATTGACATCCTTGAGCATACTTTGGGTTTTTTAATGCACTGCTCAAAATTTGATTTGATGGCTGACAGCAGCTATGAATTGGGATTCAGACAATGTGATTTAAAAAAACCCACAACCCAAAAGTCTGTTAGGGACTGAGTGCTTCATATTTGTTCTCCTGTCACATTGGCATAGACTTGTATTGAGACAATTAGAATCATAGAATCATAGCATTTGTTGAGTTGAACAGGACCTTTAAAGGTCACTTGTCCAACTCCCCTGCAGTAAGCAGGGACATCCCCAACAAGATCAGGTAGCTCAGAGCCCCATCAAGCCTGACACTGAATATCTCCAAGGATGGGGCCTCCACCACTGTGGGCAACCTGTTCCAATCTTCCACCACCTTCGTAGTGAAGAACTTCTTTGCAATGTCCAGTATAAATCTACCCTGCTGTAGTTTAAAACCTCTGCCCCTTGTCCTAGTGCTACAAGCAAGCCCTTAAAAACTCCCTCCCCAGATTTCCTCTAGTCGCCCTTCAGGTACTGGAAGGTCTCTATAAGGTCTCCCCAGAGCATTCTTTTCTCAGGGCTGAACAGGCCCAGCTCTCACAGCCTGTCTACATAGCAGAGATGCTTCAGTCCCTGATTCTTTTTGTGGCCCTCCTCCGGACTCACTCCACCAGTCCTTCTTCTTTTGAGGGCCCCAGTACTCAGGTGTGACCTCAGCAGTGCAGAACACAGTGGCAGAATCACCTCCCTTTATATGTTGGATAGTTCGATTACATCTAAAACTCCCCAGAGCACAAGTGAGACCCCAGCTTTGTTAAATGGCTGCAGGAACTTCAGCTCATCAAAGCCACCCTGGCTTCAGCATGATCCTGCTTTCACTGAGAGCTGAGATTTACAGCTCTCCTCAGCTGGTGGGAGGGATGCTCGCTTTGCATGGCTTATTATTTATTGAGTGATACCTCTTTTCCCATTGCACACTGTTCTGCAAGCTGGGGTCAGCTGATGCCTCAGATCCCTTCTGCTTTGCAAGGGAAGGGCAGGTAGATGCAGGGACATGCACACACGAGCAGAATTGTTATTGAAAATTGACAACAAGGAGGAATGTAGTAAAAAAAAATGCAGATACGTTTTCATGGCAAACACTCCCTATGTTTCTTTAGTTTCCCTTCTTGATACTATGCTACCAAATTTGCAGTCAGATTCAGTCAGTGATGAAACACTGCAAATCCCTTAGGTGAGCTCTGGGGCTAACAAATGTGCTATGCCTGCCAACTGAGTGAAAAGGGAACTCTGAGGTACCTGATGAAAGCTCTTGCCAGATCTCTGCTGCAGATGAAAGCTAAGACCCAGTGGAAGACTTGATGATGCCTCCCTTCTCACACCTTTTATTTCCAGCACCTGCTCCAGCCTGAGGGTCAGAAACTGACTTGCCTTACATATACAGACAGAGAGACAGACAGACACAGAGCTGGGCACAGCTCCACATACTTCAGAGGAGTCAGAAAGCAGCTCTGGGAGCAGGAGGCATCAGTCAGGACTAAGGCACCAGCCATTGGGCCTTTGTGCCATCAGAGGGTCATGCTGAAGCAAAGGTGTCAGTCCATTCCTCCATCCTTCTTCTTGCCTACAGCAAGGTTCTTCCCCAGTGTAGCTGAAGAACTTCTAGGGGAGCTGAGCCCAGTCCTATGGACTTTATTTTTCCTTAGGCAAAGCTTGTTTTTAGGAAGGCAATATGGCTCAACTATGACAGGGGCATGAGTTTGAGTTCTTCCTGGGCAGTGACAATTCTCTTCAAGCTTTCATGCATTTTGGCTTTATGTGCCACCACCCCTGTTGGGCTGAGAGTTTCAAGTTCCAGTAATTCATTACTGAAGAAGACAGGGTGAAGGAGAAACCAATTTCATGTTTGATCCTTACTCAGTAACAAGATACAGCCCCTTCCCCCTGTCAGGAAAATGACACAAAAGTAAAAGAAATCCCAACTATTAAGTGCTTTCATCTTCAGGCCATCTTGGAGCACCTTTACACCACTTCAAGGTGGCCTCCCCAGGACCTGTCTGTTATCTGCAGAGGGAGCTAAGGGTATTGTCAGACTCAGTAAACTCTTCCATCACTCCTGCCAGCTGAGCTGAATCTCACCTATTGTTGCTCAGTGGAAAGATGCAGAGACACCCACCTAGAAAGAATTCAAGCTGTCATTCCACTTGGCATCAGACACTTCCTTTAATCACCCTGCCTCCAATGCCTCCCTTGCAAGAAGGACTTAGGTTTACAAAAGCATGTAGTGACAAGACAAGGGTAACAGCTTGGATGAGGCCTTGCACAATCTGGTCTGCTAGGAGATGTCCCTGCCCATTGCATGGAGTTTGGAACTAGACAATCTTTAAAAGGCCCTGCCAACTTGAACCATTATACAATTCTATGGTGGGGAGTGGTGGATTACATGAAGTTCCTAAAAGCCTTCAAAAAGGCATGGACTATTGGTTTTAAAGCACTTTGAGTTCTTAAAAAATCTCACTTACAAAAATGCTGCAAAGGTGAAGAAACATCTTTTTTGGGGGACCTTTTGATGCTTATAAACACACTCACTGCAGGGACAGGGGCACTATGATTAAAAGCCAGCAACACAGCAGAGCTCATGATTACACGCTCAGTTAAAAAGTGAAGCGAAGATAGCCCTAGGAACCCTATTAATCTCCCGTTTGATTAAACTACCTTTCAGCTACCTTATTAAATTGTGATAGTTGTAGAAGAGTAACAAGAAAGTCATATGAAAGACAAGACTGATTTAGGGAGTTATTTTGTGTTGCCTTTGACTGCTCATAAGTAAGAGGGGGAAAGACAAGGTAGGAAAAGACATGACAAAAATGAATATATTTCTTTGGTTTGTTTTATCACTAATATATTCATAGAGAAGTGTCACTGCACTGCACATGTAAAACCATTTCCCAGTTAAATCTCTGTGGTCGTGTTCAGCTGAAGCTAGAGAGGTGAATTACTGCCAACACAGGACTCTACTGCGGATAAACCCATTGTACAGCTTGAAATTCCAAAGGAGATCCAGACACAGAACATTTTAAGAATGGAGCTCCCATGCAGTGATGGTGCCAACTTTCATCGATGGTATTAATTACCATTACAGCAGCACCAGGAAACACAGCCAAGGCCAGAATTCCAGGCGTCTGGCATGATTGAAGATGCATGGTGTAAAATGAAAGGCTTCTCAGCAAGGTGCTGGTGGGATGAAGGTTATGCTGCCAGAAATCCCAAGCTGTGCAGTACCTCCATTGACGGCTGTGGCAGATACTTTATAAAGTGGATGACATGAAACCTCTGGGTAGCTAAAGGGCAGAAGACAGCCCACTCAAGTCATAGAATTATAGAATGGTGGGGATTGGAAGAGACTTCTGGAGGTCATTGAGTCCAACTTCCCTGCTAAGGCAGGATCACCTAGAGCAAGCCACACAGGAACACATCCAGGTGGATTTTGAAAGTCTCCAGAGGAGAGACTCCAGAACTTCTCTGGGTAGCCTGGTCCAGTGCTCCATCACCCTCACAGTAAAGAGGTTTTTCCTTATGTTCAGATGGAATGCCTTGTGTTCCAGTTTGTGTCCATTGCCCCTCATCCTATTACAGGGCACCATTGAAAAGAGCCTGCCCCCTTCTTCTTGATGCCCATCCTTCAGATATTTGTAAATATTAGTAAGATTCACATTCAGCCTTCTCCAGACTAAAAAGCCCCAGGTCTCTTAGCTGTTCCTCATAAAATAGATGTCCCTGTCCTTTAATCCTTCTCATAGCCCTACATGGAACTCTGTCTAGTGTTTCCTTGTCTCTCTTGAACTGGGGAGCCTAGAACTGGACACAACACTCCATATGTGCTCTCACTGGGAAAAGACCCTCCCTTGACCTGTGGAATGCATTCTTCTTAATTCAACGCAAGATGCCATTGTACTTCTTGGCCATAAGAGCACATTGCTGTCCCATGGATAACTTACGCCAGGCCTCCAAGGTTGTAGTCTTTTCCAGAAGGTTAACCTCTAATCTGTATTGGTGCATGGTCTACAGCGTATTTGGAGATGAACAGTCTGCAATTCTGTAATCTCCAGCTTTAGAGATGAATCATGCTCTAGACTGGCAATTTTTATGCAGAAACATAATTTCCAGAATATACATGAAAAGCTGTTAGAGGTGTTTGCCTTTGTTTGATAATTCCCTTATTATTAAATGAGTGTTACCTTGAGAAGTTGCCCTAGGCTGTTCATCCTGATGGAAGAAGACAGAAATTCTGCTTTAGACAACTGAGTAATATATATGTGAAAGAGCTTTTCATAAAACATGTGAGTGAATTTATTCATCTCTATTTAGCACAGGAGATCAAGCTTGAATGCTCCTATCTGCTAGCAATGCCATTTATCTCAGGCAATTCTCCAGTCTACGCTACATCTATTCAGACAACACCTACCATGTTTGATTTTCTGATTATTTAATACTTCATTTCATTTGCCTTTGAAAGGTGGACTCGGGCAGACAAACCAAACAGCTACAAAATCTCTTTGGATTCCTTCTTAAAGATTAAAGCAATTAACTTGAGGAATTAAGGCATAATTCAAACTAGAGATGTTACAGCTGTTAAAAGTGGATTACTTTAGTTAGAATTGTTGGGTGTCAGGAGATATTAACCTGTATTTGCCTGATAGTAGAGGTAAAGCCAATCCAATAAATTCAATTAAATGGCTTTAAAAGTGTGTTTTTAAAGAAGGTCTAATATTTACTAGCTTAAACGCTACTTCTATTTAATTATTTCTACAAGCTAGGGATGGTAAAAAGTGATTCCTGGATTATAACTCCTCAACTGTAACAATTTATGTGTCACATGTAATCCATTGGTGGTTTTTCTTAAAAGCTTTACAAACTAAGTAAAGCAGCATTAACCTCCCCAAGCTCACCAGGCTCCTGACTTTCATCAGCATTCAATTGTTGATAAATTGCCAACATTTTTGAAGTACAAGCCATATAAACAAAAGTACAAATATGTTTAAAATGTAAATGATTTTGGGGGGAGATCAAGGAAGAGATTAAATATCTCAGTCTGGCAAAGGATATAAAGATGTTCTTTAAATCCCCCTTTGACTTCAACAGGACATAAACATATGCTTGAAGTTTGGTGTGCTCAGAGCTTTGAAGACTATATTCAGGGGCAGATTTGGGAATTGCAGCACGGAGTGGTATCCTGCCCGTATTTTGGGAGCCCAGCCACACACAGAGCCTGCAGGGTAGACTTAGATGTCTATAAATATGGCAAACTTAGGTAAAGTCCAAGCACTTGTGACACACTGAGCACAGGGAGGGGGCCAGGGGCTTAGCAAGTAGGCAGTTAGAAGGAAAAAGTCTTTAGCTTATCCTAATTGTGAATTCGGGCCCCTAGCTATAGTGGATGGAGAGCTGGGACAGGTTCATATGGCCAGCCTCCTTTAGGAGTCAGGATCCCATGGTGCCATGCTGCTCTTTTTCAGAAGAATGTGCAGAAAGAAGGTACAGCACCATGAGCTCCTCTGTAGGAGTTGCTGTGCAGGTGCCTTTCCTTCCTCTGTTGAAGAATGTTCTAACAGCAGACAAAAAGGGCCAGGGGGGTATTAGCTTCCAGTCATTTTCTGTCAGTCCTCAGTCCACCTCTGATGTTCCAGCCAGAGGGAGGATGAAAACATGGGCATGTTGTTGCACACCCCCACAAGGTTTTGATGCCCAAGCTTCACTTGGATGAAAGGAAGCCTGAAGCAGACTTTCCAGGGAAGAGACAGAGCAGCAGTGGAAGAGACGTGGCCATCGCTGGTGCCCAGTATGAGGTGGCAGTTGTACTTCAGAAAATTGAAAGTTTAGATTTAGATTTCTAAAGGAGCAGAAAGGTTAGCTACAAATGCCTACATCTTCTGCTGGATGCAGTTCCAATTTTTCATCTAGAGGTGATTTCCATCTTGAGCCCAAATCATTATAATCAATTTAAAATCTATCTGTTTTGTAATCAATTTCTACTACACCTTTCTGGTGCTTCACTGTATATTCCTGAAGCTCCTAAGGCCAGTACCTTTTCTTAGTCCACACTCAATTTGTCTCTTCTCTGTGCTGTTCTGTGGTGCCAGGTAAAACATCCAAAACTATTCAAATTGTTGTACAAAAATACATATTCTTTATGGGCAACATTTCTGTGATACAGTAAAATGCAAACATCTCAGTGGTCACATTATCATTTATGTTATTTTGGTATATCCTTTTATCCTTTTAAAATTAAAGTGTTATTACACTTACCTTTTATCTAACAGAAGAGTTTGCATTAGCACAGTACTGGCACTGAAAGTAGTTGATGATCTTCCATTCGTGTTCCATGGGGGCAAGAAATCAATTAACAAAAATGAAGCTGCCCAAATCACAAAAAAGCTAGAAATAAGGCATATTGAGGATGGCTGTGGGGTGTCACACCATAGAGCTTCCATCAGTGTAACTAAATGCTTTCCAGAGATACCACTCTTGATTCTGGAAAAGGGACCAAGTATTTTGTTTTATTTCTTGTAGGCAAAGGCAGAAGATGAGATATTTCTTTACAGGATTTAAAAAACAAAAGGCTATACAAGATGGATGCAATTTGTGATCTGGTACACTGTTAAAAAATGACCTTTAAATCCTGATTTTTCTCATCTTCTTCAATTTAACAACAGTTGTGAGGGAAGAAGAATGAGAACAGTGAAACAAGGACAAGAGCAATTAAAAAGAAAAAATAAAAGGTAAAATCAACCTGATTCTGTTTGTGGTTTGTAATGTCACAACGAGCAATGTGAAGACTTCAAAATATTCATCTGTGTAGGATGCCCCTTAGTGGCTGAATATAAACACTGTTGACAAAGCAAACAATTTTAAACATTTAAAAAAAAACCAAACTAAAAAAAAAAATAATTGTATTTAGTAACTCAGAACAAAGGACTTTAAAGGCTACCATATGCACAGAAGGGCCCACAAAGGCATGTTTACACAAAACATCTGAAACAGCTGGGAAAATGCAAACCAACAGTAAGAGAACATTCCTGAATAAGCTGGTGCATGGAGTGAGAAGAACAAGAAAACAAGGGACAAGGAGGGAAAAAAAAGTCAGTCTCTAGTTTTATTTTAATCAGAATGTGTATTATGGGATGAATGGGCTTTGTAGAGGAGTATGGTCAGATATTGAACTCAGCATTAAACCTGACACAATACTTTAGTTTACTACAATAGAGAGTTTCTGTACAGAATTACAAAATTATCTAGTGCCACAGTGCCTTCCCAGCACCATATGGATGATGTATCCTGAGGCCATCTCTGTCGTTACAGGAGCCTACCAGAAACATTTTTACACAAAAGGCATCAAGAAATGTTGAAGATTCATTAGGAAAGGTTAGAATGAACACAAATGTACAAATCTAATTAGATATTATATAACAACACAAAGAGTCTGTGGAAGGTTATTTTTATTTGGTCTAACTCTTGTCATGAGGCATTTACTGGTTCTAACTTTTCCTCTTTAAAACCACATTTTTCATAGGAGTCAATATGCAAAAGCTACAAGGTGACACTAGTGAAAGTGACACAGTTTTTACACCTACTTCCATTTTAACTGTATAGTCTACCTTTAGCTCCCTATGTATACATTGGGTAAGAGAAGTCCATTGTATGTGCAGATAATTTGGAAATCTGATACCTCCGCTAGCTGTCACACTGCTTTTCTTTCTTGCAGGAGTCCATAATTCTTCCACCTTTTCACCTTTGCATGTAGAAAACAGGGCTGCAGAGTGTTTCATGACCTCCCCACCAGTAACTGAGGCAGAAGAGCCATTCCTTAGCACTGCTGACACAAGCATTTACTTCTTGGGTCACTTCTCAACGCATTTTGAAAAGTCAAGGGAATTCTCTTATTCTGAGTTAGCTGGTGTGTACTGTAGCTAGATATACTGATCCCAAACATTCCCAGCAGCAATGCCGTTCGCTGCAGCAGTGCATCTGAGGAGTTGATAACGATTTTCCCTGCAGCTTGAGTCTGTGGGAGAAACAGGGCAAGTTACTTGCTGATTCAGCTGAATGCAAACAAAACAGGGGCGTGGGAACCTACAAAGCACTTTTATTCTTCTCCAAGTCATTTAATACAATATGGCTCTGCTTTCTGCTGAAGAGTATTTGGCACATATTACCACACATTTTGGAAGGCCTCCCTTTTTATGCCTCTGTAAAAGAAAGGATGCATTTCTGATTCTTCTGTTATTTGTAACTCTTCAATTTCAGTGACTTCAGTGAGGTTTCCTGTGGCTACTTGGCTGAGAGGGAGAGCTGAATGAAGCCTGGACGCTTAGGCACAAAGGAGAAGGGAGTTTCTCCTTCTGTGAAGTACAAAGATCTTTTCCTTCCTACGGATTAGATACTAAAGCAGCAATGCTCCCTTCTATGTTAGCCATTAATTCAGGAAAGCAAGGCTAAAAGGGATCAGTAACAGCTTTTATTAGCTCCACAGGTAGGACTAGACCAAGCATACAAGTTTTAACAGTCTCTTTATCAAATGCAACAAAGAAACAGGAAATGCCAATCAAAGTAAAGATAAAAATTTAATTATTTCCTGATTAACTGACTACAATCAGAAAATAAAGTCACTGCTGCTTAACTAATACATGATACAGGGACGAAGAAGCAGAATGGACTCCCTGGACAGCAAACAAGTTCCTATACTCACTGGCACTGTGAATTAAAACATATCATGTACTAGGCCTCAAATAATATTTTTTTTAATGCTTTCCCTTGCAGCCCATGGCACCATAGATGGAAAAGATGGCACTAATGACAGGAGTAACAGATTCCAAGGAGTCTTACTTTCATGTCCACACTCCAACTCTTTTATATAAGCTTAAATAATCAGAGCTGAGTACTCTGACCTCGAGCTGACAGTGTGGCTACTTCAGCAGCAGAATAAGTACAGAAGAAATTCTAAATAGAATTACTGTGTAAGTTGGTATCCAAAGATATGCAGAGAGGCATGACAGAAATTCACTGCAAGGACTGAAACATGATATCCTTTGAGGTGAAACATGATATCTTTGAGGTCTCTTCCAACCTGGACCATTCTATGATTCTATGATCCTTAGTTCAGCCTCTCAGCTACTCAACCATCACCTCTCAGGTTTTGAATGCAGACCACACTGCTAAGGTGTCAGATTCTCCAGTAATAGGATATATACTCTGTAAATATCAAACTATGGAGTACAATAAGTAAGATGTTCCACTTTGGTACAGATGTCTTTTTGGCTGGTTTATTTTCAATTATTTAGCTTATTTAAAACATTTTCTTTCTATGTATATTTTTATTTTTTAAATTCATGTAACTATCAATACCCTGGTCCTTCAATGTTCCAAACATCAGTACTCTTTGAAGTTTCTTTATCATAACCATAGAAGCTGTTTGAAGTGTTTCACTGACAGCTCATTTGAGTTGTGCAGGAAGCCATCACTCTCTTTATCATTAATGTTTTCCTACTGCCCCAAACACATAAAGCCATTGCCAGAGAAAATTATGGAGAAGTAGTTTCTGTTTAAGCACTGCATAAACATCAACGCTTCCAAGCATTCTGCATTCAGTATTCTACCATGATACTATTTGTCAGGGGTGATCATAATTCATTCACTTTTCAGCAGAGGCTTAATTAAGACAT
Source organism: Psilopogon haemacephalus (assembly GCA_013396835.1). Classification (NCBI taxonomy): domain Eukaryota; kingdom Metazoa; phylum Chordata; class Aves; order Piciformes; family Megalaimidae; genus Psilopogon; species Psilopogon haemacephalus. The sequence continues at coordinate 547,908 of VWZI01007055.1, read as the reverse complement.
CTTTGAATTGTTATGCAAGTTAACCCATGAGAAGCTAACGTTCCCTTGGGTTGATCATGCAATATTTGAAATACAATCAGTTTGAGCAAGAGAAATAGTGTCCTTTTAAAGATCTAATTAAAAGAGAAGAAGAATTAAAAAAAAAAAAAAAAAAGAAAAAAAGAAAAAAAAGCAGAATTTCCATACCTGCAACAACCTTATATACCCAGGTGTCATTCTCCGGAGAGGAATAACCATGACTTCTGAGTCGCTGTTGAATTTCAGCTCCTACAATTTCAGAACACAAACCCCATTAATAAATTCCAGGTATGTTTTAGAAGTTGACCTCTTAATGAAATATAAGGTTAAGTCTATCATGGCTTGCTACAAAAGCACTCCAGGAAGTAACATATGCAAACGCCTTTTCCTCACCTGATGCTCTTTCCCCTGCAGCCCTTTACAAGCTTGAGGCCCTGTAGGTATATAAAGCCCTGCTCAGTTGCATAACCTGTCACATGGGATCTGTCTGTACCACTTAGGCATTGGCAGAGCCCTGACTGTCCTGCCTGGGGCCAGGTATGTCTTTCAATATTGGAAACCTCTCTGTGAATGCCTGAAGCTCATTAAGAGAGCACCCGGACTGATGACCTCCTTAGCAACAAAAAGACTTAAGCCTGCTTTAAAGATAGCACTGGACATTAAAAAAGGAGGTCCTGATAAGCATTTGGTGTCATAGACTGACAATGCAAATAGGATTAGATGGCTTTTATCTAACTTAGAGCATATGTTTATACCCATAGGATGACCTGACTGGATAGGAAGCTTAGTGCAGCCATGACCTGAGTTAAAAGGATGTGCTAATATAACAGGGTTATTTGGAGACACATTTTAAAATAAATTCTTTCTTTTCTGATAGTGTTCTCTTTTCCTCGGCATTATGCATGTTCTTGCCCCTTGTGCTGGTTTGAACGAATCGGAGAATTTGAGTGAGAAATTAGACTATAGGCTGAGAGAGGAAAACACATTATGTCACTTTACTCACAGCTTTACTGAGAAAGAAAAAAAAAATATTCTAACAGTTGTAATCCAAATATAGATAAGTCAGAGTGCTTCAGGCATCTCTGGGCTGTGGCTGTTTTCTTGTATGGCTCCTTTGTCCCTGCCTTTTGTAGCTAATTCTCAATAATTCCACTAACTTCTTTTCTACTGCTAATCCCCCTGGCCAATCTACCTCCACCTATCTGCTGCATCAACAGATGGTGAGATAAGATTGGGGAAGGGGGTAAAGGTGGTAGGGGTGATTGGAAACCCCTCTTAGGGATTTTGATCTCTGGGAGGGGTGTGGTGTTTCTGTATTACCTTTTTACTGTGTATATATATTACCTTTTTACTGTTTTCACTGGAACGGGTTGCCCGGGGAGGTTGTGGCTGCTCCCTCCCTGGATGTGTTCAAGGCCAGGCTAGATGAGGTCTTGAGCAACCTGATCTAGTGGGAGGTGTCCCTGCCTGTGGTGGGGGGTTGGAACTGGATGATCTTTGGGGTCTCTTCCAACCTAAACCATTCTATGATTCTATGGTATCTGTAAATATCTGTTATACATTGTAAATATCTGCTTGTATATTGAGTATTGCTCTAAATATAAAGCTTTATTTACCAACTTCTAACCATTCTGAGTCCTAGCCTGGGTCATATCAAAGGGTGGAGGGCAGGTAACTGGTAAACCGCCAAACCCCTTTATCTGCTGCTAAAGTTTTACCACTAGAAAATACTTAACTTAATTACTGTTATTATTATTTCCTATTAACAGTAATTTCTTCTCCCTCTCACGAGCTTGGATTCAGTTCTGATCCTGGAGTCACTACGGTTCACAGTGTGAGAAATGGTGTTGCAATCTAATCTACAAAAGTAATTTATCTTTCTTTTAGGAGTGTCCATGGACAGACTGTGCCAAGAAAGCTCCTATTTCCCATTATCAATACCCACAACCTTGAATAAGGAGGTCAGTGCAGAATTTGGCTCCAGTTGCAGTCATATTTCTAAACATGCAGGGTAATAAACTTCATGTGGTATAAGTCAATATAGCACAGAGAGTCCACATTGGTTTTCACCACAAGTGCTCCATAGAACAGCACTGATTTACACCCTCTAGTCTCCACTACAGCAGCCTAAAAATCTCCAAGAAATATTCCTGCTTGTGAAAGAGCAGAAACATAACATGTTTCTACCTGGCAGTATTCCACAATAACACCTATTATCAAGGATTCTCAGGACTCATTTACTTTTAGGCAAATCCTTAATTCATGTTATATAAAGTCATAATGCTGTTTTCTTCCCAGACTCTGGCTTGCCTAGCACACAGCAGGCACAGCTCATTTTCCTCTCACCATATCATGTTTATACCATGCGATCCCTGTTGGCACCAGAGGAGCAATATCTCATTCACAACAAAGTTAACTTGAACTGAATTAGTCCTACAGCATCAGCCTAAAGTAAGAGACTGAGAACCTGCCAATTTGTTGTTTTAGTTTTCGTTTTTATTATAAATATGTAACTTGCACAGTGATCCTATAGTAAACCGTAAGTATAGCCCATAGTAAGCCTTAAGTATACCTTAGCTATAGGAAATACTGGATTAAACAGAAACAATCAACATAAAATTGGAAACAGCCTCAAGTTGCACCAGAGGAGGTTTAGATTGGATATTAGGAGAAACTCTGGACTGAAAAGGTTCTCAAAGACTGGAATAGGCTCCCCAGGCAGATTGCTGAATCTTCATCTCTAGAGGTGTTTCAAAGATGCAGAGATGTGGTGCTGAGGGATGAAGTTTAGCATCAGACTTGGCAGATTTAGATGATAGTTGGACTTGACGATATTAAAGAGCTTTCCAAAATGAGTCTGTGATTCTATAAAAGCTTATCAGTAAATACAAGTTACTGTACCTGCCCACAGACATTTGGCAGAAAATCCATAGTATAAAAAATCAATTTTTTTTTCTTGTTATTATTTCTTGCTGTATGCCCCACCTAACTTTCCTGCACAAACAGAAGAGTACCTGGGCTTGCTGCTCAGAATGGGACATGGCTAACACTGCAGAGGCCAGGTTCTTCTGGAAATGCAACAGAACACTGAGAGTTTTTTGCCTGCATTCAAAGAAAAAGCCACTTACTGCAGTATTACACTTTCAGGAGCTGCAAAAAACATGTGTTGCTAGCAATTTTTGTCATTTTGTGTGTAATTCTGTTTGGAGAACGGCGGTGAGATTCCTGTGGCATGCTATTCAGAATGAGAGAGCCTTCCAACCAACTTTCTTTGTGTGCAAAATAAAAGGTAAGGGAAAGAGTATGCCTTGAATGCCAGAGCTGCCTTACTCAACACAGCTGAATTGCAGAGTGCTTTCTGTAATTGCAGGTGTTGCCAAAATCTGTATTACTTTCCCGAGGACTCTGAAAGGAGAACCTTCCCAGGCTGTTTCAGGAGAACTTTGAGCAAAGGAGCTGCCTTCATTCCTTTTGAACTTCAAGTCTCTGAGAACTGAGTCCTGACTGCCACAATGCAGAGATGAACATGCCCCTGCTGTGCAGGGGACTGGTTAACAGAGAAGGGAAAGCACAAGCAGCAAAGGGCTTTTGTGGCAAATCCACGGAGACCCCAAACACAGTGTAGACTGCTCACCTCACTTATCTACTAATGCCTTCACTGCTTGGTGGAGGCAGTTTTCTAACAGGTATCAAGCAGAGAAGAATGCGAACGACATACTGACATCCTCCCTGGTTCCAAATTAAAGGCAAGGGACACTTTGAATGCAACTGTCAATATTCACCACCTTGTGTCTAATTCCACAGAGGAGAAATCAATAATTAAATGAAAAGTTTCTTTGCTGTAATCCTGTGCCTTTGGGACCAGTGAGGGCTGCTTCCCCCAGTGCAGCAGGAAACAATGAACAGGAACAACTTCTTTTCACACCTAGACAACAATAACAAAATGTAATATTTTGTAGACTTAATTTTGAAATAAATCCAGATATTTAACTAAAGATGTACATTCCAAAAGTCATTATCTTTAAAGAGGCCAGGACAGAGGAATACAGGCAGAATTCTGAACCTTCCTATGCCTTCCATTGTGGCTCTTTGTGCTGGATAGGAGTAAACACAAAGTACTGTCATTGTAGGCAAATAAATATAACAAATTATACAGAGAAAACAATTCCAGCAAATCTTCCTCTATACACAACCATATGACTAATTTTGAGCTATTTATTTCCAACAGTTATTAGACCTTTAAAATATATCCTCACAAATCATTCAAAGGAATTTTGCCTGAAACAAAGGAACACAGGTAACTAAACTATCAGCTCTGTAGGGAAGAAAGAGATGCTCCTGCCCCAAAGCACCAACAGTCCACAGGGAGGCAGATGGGTGCCACCAGAGAGAAGAGCCAAGCGCAACAAAGAGAATATATCACTTGGCATGCAAGGCAATGTTCTCAGCTCACTCACAGTCAGATTGTTTCCAAATTTTTGTAGGCGTTGCAGCAAAGCACAGTGCTAAGGAGGGATGTGAAGGTGGTTAATGAATTTTAAGATGCTAAGGCAGGCAAGGAACAGGAACAATGTTAGTCATGTTGCATGACACAGTAATATCTTTGCAGAGCTCAACATCACGGAAATGTATTGGAATATGTTGATGACAGAAGTAGGAACTTCTGTCAATAGAAGGCTGCAATACGGTGCAGATGAACTGAGGCTCAGACAGACAATTGCAGATAGTTCAGCACTCAAAGTCATCTAAGGTTACAGGTAGAGAGCAGCAAGAGATTGTATTGCTGAGTCTTACAAAGTTACCACTGCAGCAGCTTAAACTACTCATTTAGGTCCTGCTGAGAACTGACTCGTTCACTTCCCACAGTTTCACTGCCAAGTGTGACTCCTGTGTTTGCAACCTGCCTACCCATAACTGCTTTGATGTCACTGAGGGACAAAATAATAGAAACCAATAATAACAGCAAACTCCCGTTAATTTCTGCTGTGCATAAAGGAGAACTTCTGTCATAACAGACAATATTAGAAATTGCTGCAATTTGTATCTGTTAAAAGGCACAGGGGGAAAAAGTGATCCTGGATTTTAAGTATTTGCAAAGCAAAGGTCAGTAAGTGCTACTGTCACTGGCAGCAGCATGGGTACAGTGCAAAAGCACTAGTACAGCTCATCTGGAACCCAGTTCTGGTCAAGCAGGGCTGGATTCCTCTCTCCTAACCAGCACAGATGCCTGCCACTGAACTCCCACTGTAACTTACCTGGTTTAGGTGTTTATGTTTAGGTTAGAGAAAGGAGTGATGCTTGATAGTCCAGTCAGTTAATGCAGCTAGCAGACACAGACATCACAGAACCACAGAATGGTGGAGAGTGAAGGGACCTCTAGGGATCATCTAGCCCAATCTAGCTCTGCTAGAGTAGGATCAAACAGATCAGATTGCACAGGAACACATCTAGGTAGTTTTTGAAAGTCTCCAGAGAAGGAGACTCCACAACCTCTCTGGGCAGCTTGCTCCAGTATTCTGGAATCCTCAAAGTATAGAAGTTTCTCAAGTTCAAGTGAAACCTCCCATGTTCTAGTTTGTACCTGTTGCTTCTTGTCCTTTCTCTGTCCACCGCTGAAAAGAGCCCAGCCCCATCCTCATGACATCCACCCTTATTGATAAGCATTGAATCTCCTCTTTTCCCGGCCAAAGAGCCCCAGGTCTCAGCCTCTCCTCATAAGACAGATGCTCCAATTCCCTCAGTATCTCTATTTTCCTCCAGACTCTATGGTATTTCTTGTCTATCTTGAGCTGGGGAGCCCAAATCTGGACACTCCATGCGTGGTTTCTCCAGGGCAGAGTAGAGAAGAAGACCTTTCCTTGACCTGCTGGCGACACTCTTCTTAACGCACCCCAGAATACTGTGTGCCTACTTAGACATGAGGGCACACTGCTGGTTCATGATGAACTTGTCCACTGGCACTCCCAGGTCCTTCTGCACAGAGCTGCTTTCCAGCAGGTCAACCCCAACCTGTATTGGTGCAGAGGGTTATTCCTCCCCAGGTGCAGGACTCCTCAATTTTTTTTGAACTTCATGAGGTTGCTCTCTGCCCAACTCTCCAGCCTGTCCAAGTCTCATTGAATGGCAGCACAGCCTTCTGGTGTGTGAGCCTCCTATTTCTAACAGTGCAAATGCAGCCAGCTAGTCACCAGAACTGCTGTCCACTGATCAAAGCATGAGATTGAAGTGAAGCTGCTACTAAGATGACCAAAGCAGGTAGCTAGGGACATCTTTGATTTGTTTCAGAGCACAGGCATAGCATGAAAAATAGCTGTACGAGGGATGTTTGGGGTACAAGGACTCTGGAATGGAAAAGTATTAATTCTACGAAGCTAACATAGGCAGATTTTTCAAAGCATGACTGCAATTTTGGTTCCAGTTCTCAAGTGCTGATTCGCAACAGAAGAAACCAGCTTCAGTCAGTCATTTCACTGGCACATCTCTGTTTTTTCAAACAAAAATTTCAGACAGAATGTGTGGGTTACTATACTCCATATGGCTTTACACATTGTGAGTCATGAATCCTACACAGGCACTTGACCCACCTTCTAAACCAACCTGTAGAATCTTCTTTTTGGAAGGGTTGGAATTTGTTCTACATATGATAACAGTTAAAATTATCTGGAGCTACTATCAAAATGCAGAATTTTATTGACATTTACCATTTCTGCATAAGCAAGTATGTCTAAACATGGAGATTTTCTGAAGTCTTCCTTAGTGCTCTGCCAGGGAAGTTACTAACATTTAGCAGTAGTGGATATCTAGATTGGTAACATCCAAAAATTATTTCTAATTTAGAAACTATTACATGCTTTGATCCACACCTGCAAATGCAAAGGCCTGAATATATCTTACTGTACGCTGCATGTTTCCAATGCAAAAGGCTAATGAAATAGCTTACCAAATCCACAAAAGGTCTGTAAATTGTTTTTTAAGACTTTAAAATTGCAATAGGTGAAGATATAAATCACAAGAACCTTCAAGTATGGCCAAAAACACTTCAAAGCTTTAAATTAAATTGCATGGCTCTAGTGGGAACCTTGCTAGTTGAATTGCTGTTCTAACACACTTTCTGACATGCCCCCTTGTTTTGTTGCCTGGTAATCGTTGATTATAGACAGTTCCCCTCCCTTACTATCTGTGTTCCTATTTCAACGTTCTAATCCCTTCAAGAGATATTTATTCCTTCTGGCATGGCACTCTGCCAGCAGAGTTGTGGCTATTTAACACGATTTGTAACCTATTTTTAGGCATAATCTTGAGTAAAAGTACCTGTCTTATGTTGTGAACTCTAGCTGAACACTGTAAGATTCTTTCATCAACTTAAGAAGAAAGTAAACCAATCTGTTCAGGAAATAAAGCCTCAAAACCACATTAACAAAAAGAGAAGTATTTCTCAAGTGTTTATTTTTTCATGAGGTGGGTTTTATTTTGATTAAGTGTTGTACCTCTCTGACTGTGAGGCCAATAGAAATTATCAAAACATAATTCAAATTACCTAGGACTGGAAAACAAAACAAGAGGGGAAAAGCAGTGAACACAGAATCACAGAACTGTTTTGGCTGGAAAAGAAATATAAGATCATCAAGTCCAACTGTTGACCTAACATCACCATGGTCATTAAACCATATCCATTAAACGATAGAATTGTTTTGGTTGGAAAAGAGTGCTGAGATTATCAAGTTCAACCATCAATCTAAGACCATGAGGGCCATTGCACCATGTCCACACCTTTCCTAAGTATCTCCAGGGGTTGCTACTCCACCATCTCCCAGGGCAACTTACTCCATCTGCACTTCACTATCATGTACTAGACTTCTCCCTCCAGACATCGTATTTCCCATGGCACTACACAATCAGCTCACTAGGACCAGATGTGTTCACCTAAGAGCTCTAAACCAACTGAAGGATGAAATAGCACTGCTGCGAGCCATGGTGTGTAACCCCTTACTGGAACTGTTTCGGTGTCAGGGGATGGGAAGGTGGTGAAATGGCTAATTTTGACAAAGGATGCTAGGGCTGATCTGAGGAACTACAGACCACGTAACCTGATGGTTGCTTTGTTCAGCAAATCAGTAGTAGTCACTGCAAGGGGCAGAATGGAGATGCATTTGAGAATATACTTAAGAAGCCCCATTAAGCTTCTTCTAAAGGGACAAGAGACTTCAGAAGCCTACTGAGAAATCAACAAATAAGTATATGGTACGCTAGAGTGCATCTTTAAAATTCACTGGGAAAAAAAAAAATTAAAAAGGAGGTTTCATGGGCCTAGAAGGCCCTCATTGGAATGAATAAGCATTTGAAAGATACAGAGGAAGAAGCACGAATGCAGAGCTTTCCCACTGGAAGGAAATCATCAACACAACCCTATAGGACTTCGTGCCAGGATCTGTGCTGCTCAGCAAAGTCCTAAATGACCTGGAAAAGGTGATGAATAATGTGGAGCAGAGACTGCTGATTCCACTACACACAGAGGCTAAAATTGAAAGCTGACAATGCATGGCTGCAGAAGAGCACTGTGACCAAGAACAACTTGTGATTAAAACGGCAGGTGAAATTCCATGTAGAGCATTGCAGTGGTGCACATAATTACTTAAACTGGTAAGGGCTGTTTGGGACTGAAGTAACAGTTACATGAAAATGCCAACTCACTACCTCATAAGGGGTCAAACAAGCAACTGGGTTATATCTGGAAAGAACTAAAGAGCAAATTACACTTCAAAATTGTATGGTCAACCTGAATTTTTAATAACATGGACACTTTTGTGCTCTCACCTCTGAAAGGATGAGGCAAACGCAGAAAAGGTACAGGAAAGGGCAAAAAGGGTATAAAGAAAAGTAGGAAAAGTTCTTTTATGAAGAACGAGCAGACTGGGCTCTTCAAGTTGGATGTGTCCTTTTACTCTTCTTGTCTCCTCTCCATGTCTTCCTCTCTTCTTCATGTTATTGTGCTCTTACATAGTCTTCCCAAATCTGCAGACAAATGGAGGGTTTGAAATACAAGCTGTTGAGATTTCTTTTGCTCATTCCTTCTTCAAGGCAGGATGCAAACAAGGTTTTATTGTCCCTGTGCCTTGATACACAAAGGAAAAATAAACCCCTCTTTTCTAGTCTTTTTATCTCCTTCCTACATCATAGCCTTGTCAACAACATTTTTACTCATTATCACACATTGACTCCTCTAGTTTGGAGGCAGAGAGACTGCTTTCAGTGCATGGCTTCCCTGTGAATTAGGAACTGCTGTGACAAATTGTTCCACCTTGTAGCTACTTTCAGAGTCCTCCCATTTCACAGCTTATAGAAATCTCAGCCAACTGCTTTTCCCTGATGGCCAGGTGTAACTAGCTAACCATGGTTCAGTTGTATCTCTCACTTATGAGAAACCTGCGTCAACTTTGTTTGGAAACTGCAGCACAGGTACTACAACTGCTAAGGTGTGCAAATGCCCTGTCTGCTTTGTATTAAAAATTAGCTCTTGACCAGTTTTTAACTTTGATTGAAAACTCACTTCAACTTGAGAGACATGTTCATGGATTCCCACTCATTTTACCTAAAGACAGATATTCAGTTACAGAAAAACAGACTACCTCAGTCTTTAACTCACACTGAAGACCAGTGCACAGTTCAGTTAGGAAGAATAACACTGATGGGCTGTGGGCTGGAAGCTGCCCTTTGTGTGTGCTCTATACTTTCCATGAGGTGCATATCAAATCATTCCTGTGAACTTCTACACAAAAGCCTTTCCCTGCAAGAAGCAATTTGGTTTTTACAATGGTCTGTGGGGAGCATCCAGTTATACAGATTGTGCAGAAACTCTCTTTGCTTGGTTCCTGAGTCTGAAACACTTGTCCTTGCAAACTTTGTGAGCATTAAAAAACGTGGAAGGCTGTGTAGCATTGTGGGAAAAAAGACTGCCAGTCACCATAAAAATGCAAAGCACAACCAAAGGAGGGTGCTTTAATTTTGGACAGACAGCTGTAAAATTGCTTAGCAAAAATAGTTGGAAATTCGTTTGTATTTCTTACCAACTGAACTACAGAGATGAATGGCTGTGTACTGATAAAGCCATCTGTCTTGCGGGTGCCTGGAGGAAGCCTTTGCACCAAAGCAATATTGCCAGTTTTACAGTTAATATCCTGATGCACAATACTCTGGAGCTGGAAGCTAGACCACAGTCATTTCCGCTGCCTTGGGACATACCACACCAAAGAATGCTCAGATGGAATGACTCCTGCTCACAAGTACAGGCTGCAAGACCGGGATGGGGAATGAATATCCCTGCAGGGTGTAAAGGCAAATGCAAGCACACCATTCCATGCACTGAGACATTATTTAGGACCATGGCCTCTCAATTTGAACCCTAAGAAGGAACAGCAACTGCAGGAACAGCATGCTTTTATTGGCTAGTTTTTTTCAGATAACCTGCTTATCCTGGATGTTCACAAAGAACAGCAACAATAATTTAGGGGATAGGGGAAAAAAAGTTCACAGAGATGTGGTGCTGAGGGACATGATTTAGCATCAAACTTGGTAAAGTTCAGTAACAGTTGGACTCTACGATCTTAAAGGTCTTTTCCAACTGAAAAAATTCTATGATTCTACTACATAGTGGTCTAGTTTGGATTTCTAACAGTTTTTTGATTGTTTGTTTGTTTTGTTTGTTTGTGTAGTATTACAAGGTTCTTTTCAGACTTTTTATGGCTGGGTTCAAACAAAACACCATGCAAGACACTGCTTTATGAAGCATTATGATTTCTGGATACCAGTAATTCCTGTGATTGGGGATAAGCCATGGACAGCCGGAGGCTGACAGAGAAGACCCTTAGTTATTATTCAAAAGACTAATCATCCTCTTTGAGATAATTGCTCAACACTATTTCACCTTTGTGACTTTTATCTCCCAAGCTTCCCCCCCCCACTTCCATTTGAAAGTGCAAGTGTTCAAGAGAACATTGTTGAGCACAGAACGGGTCTGCAAATCACCACCACAGCTTACAAGGGAAAAGCTACATCCCCAACCTTCTTCCCTCCTGTTCACATCATCTAAGTCACTGGTGCCAGTTGCTTCTCACGATTTGCCCGCCTTCAGATACTTACCCTATGGTATCTGCAAGGTAGTTTGACACTGGTTTTCAGTCCTTGTAAGTTATGCAGAAAGTAGATGGGCATGGAATGTCCAGAAACACAGTAATTATCTAAAATTTTGTGTTCCAGGTGCTCTGACAAGGACATCTGAAATGTTTTTGGCTCGATAAATAACTTTGATGGGTTTTGGTTATGCATAAGTGAACCAGACTGTCAGAAAACATGCTGCCAGGACATTTTGGCATAAGCACTGCTGTTTTCCCTAAGGTTTCCACTGTAAGAGAGACTTAAGGAACTCTGAAAAGTGTGTTCTGTGTTAGCACAGAGCCAGCACCTGGAAGCTGGAGACTTACTAGTTTATATATGAGGGGTTTATACAGCCACAGGTCAGATTCCAGCTGAGACAATTAGACTTTTCTCAAATAAAGGAGCAGAACTATATTCATCAGCTTTACTCACACTAAAAACAAATCACTGTGTCACTCTGTACATCTCCTATCTTTGGCTCTTTTGCAACTTCTAAGACAAAACAGTTTTTTCTTATGTCTTGGAACTGTGGGCTTTTGCAGCTGGTGCAGGAGTGGTACTTATAAAAAGCTTTTCCTTTCATGATTACCTCTTGTACTAACTGGCTTTGCTGTGACTTTGCTTGTTACTGTTATCACTCCATCTTTCCATTGTGTAGCTTTGGGGCCAGCCTGTGACTAAAGTGAACCATGAGGGTGATGAAGCACTGCAATAAATTGAGAATCCAACTGGTGGTTCTGGGCTCCTATAAGGATCCTCCTGAGAATTTGCTCCTGCTTCTTTCTGGATTGTGATGGCTATCAGCAAAGTGTAACTTGGAATCCTTTCTACCATTTCTAGCTTCAACAGAAAATGGTAATGCTGCCTGCATTTTGATCTGTGATACTAACGGCAGCTTGGCATGAGCAGCAGAAGTTGAGCTGCAGCTCAATTAATATCTTTGATGAATCCTTACACTGGTTTCCAACAACACCTTAAGGCTGAGGAAGGTAATGCTGATACTGACAGTCAACATGCCTGTATTGTGGCCTGGGAATCTGCTCAGAGAACTGCTTCTCTAATGGAAAATTTGCATATCCCACTACAAAACTGCAACTATGCAGTTTCCTATGCAAACTTCTAAAAAAGCCAAACCTGTTTTTTTTTTTTTTTTTTTTTTTAAATTAACTTACTGCAAGGACCTTCCTGCAATTAACAGCTTGAGGAAATGTAACATAATAGATAATACACATACAAGACACTTTCACAACTAAAATTATGGATAGCACCTTACAGGAAAAGAAAGAAATACGAGTTTTCTTTTGATGTTTAAAAACAAGGACTTTTTTACAAGTCTTTATATACTAATCACTCCCCACATAGCAATAAATCCGAGTGTCTGTTTACTCTGAATATTGTTCAGTTATTCTTCTTTCACATAAACACACTTTAAAACACAATCCTAAAGTTCTTTGTTCAGTGCCATTAGTCTGGACTCTTTTCCTTACCTAAAATTTAAAGCTTATTCTTGTAGAACACTGAAAAAATACTGGTTGGCAGTAGTGGACAACCATCACACTGTGCGCTGTTTAGACTCCTGTGAAGTTATGCAGTGCCACTGACTTTCTGATCAAAACAACAAAAAAACCCCAAATGTGTAAGACAATAAAGTACATGTTAAATACATTAGAAATCTGCTACATGATCCGAGTTTCAATTTTCTAAAGAACAAATATTCTGGAGAACAGGTCTTATGATGAACTGTTAAGAGTTTTTAGTCTGGAAAAGGAGGATGAGAGAAACCTTCTCACTCTCTATGACTTCCAGAAAGGTGGTTGGAGTGAGGTGAGGGTGATATCCCTAGTAACAAGTGATAGAAAGGAAGTGGACTTAAGTTGCACCAGGAGAGGTTTAGGCTGGATATAGAAGAAACTTCTTCAAAGAAGAGGTTCTTGAACACTGGAATCAGTTGTCACAGAGGTGGCCGAATCACCATCCTTGGAGATGTTTAAAAGATGCAGAGATATGGTGTTGAGGGACATGGTTTAGCATCGGACTTGGTAGTGGTTAGAACTGATGATCTTAAAGGTCTTCAAACAAAATGATTCTATGATAACAGAGAATTGTGCCTGAATGGTGTTATTTTTCTTTGGATCCCATAAGGATTAGTGCTAGTACTTTACACCATTCAGCAACTTTATTAATGATCTGTAAGTAAACATTTAATAATTTCTGCTAAAATTTGCAGATGACACCAAGATTAGCAGATAATCAATACTAATGAAAACTGTACAGGCACAAAACCAATCCATCATTTACTAATACAGGCACAGTGAAGGAAAAGGAACATTAAGAATGCCAAAGTCAGACATTTAAGAATATGAAGTATGAAGCTGGGGATTAAATCTTGGGAAGCAGTACATTTTAAAAATAGTTGTCTAATATGACAAAAAAAAAATTACATGACACTCTATACAACCCTATGGCAAAATGTGGGCCTAACAACAGTGGAATGCTGAGTATGAAAGCTGGCATTGCTGAGATCTGAAGTTTCAGCCTATTCATTCTTCAAATAGTGGGAGAAAAACAGAGTATACAAGAGAGCTATAAAACCAATTTGAAGCCTGTAGAAAATACTTTAAATCAAATAATTTAAAGAGAGAACATTTAGGGTAGTAAAAAGGAGGCCATACTGTAGCTTCATTATAGTACTCAAAACCTTTCACAGACATAAAAGGGGATAGCAAGGAACTACTTAATCACAGGAAATCACAGGATGTCAGGAGTTGGAAGGAACCCGAAGAGATCATCGAGTCCAACCCCCTCTGCCAGAACAGGACCACAATCTAGCTAAAGTCACAGAGGAATGCATCCAGATGGGCCTTGAAAGTCTCCAGAGAAGAAGACTCCACAATCTCTCTGGGAAGCCTGTTCCAGTGCTCTGTGACCCTTACAGTAAAGAAGTTCCCCCTTGTATTGAAGTGGAACCTCCTGTGGTGCAGGTTATATCTACTGCTTGTCCTATCACAGGGAGCAAATGAGAAGAGCCTTTCCCCCCGACTCCTGACCAGCTCTCATATATTTAGAATCATAGAATCAGCCAGGGTTGGAAGGGACCACAAGGATCATCTAGTTCCAACCCCCCCTGCCCTGCCCAGGGACACCCTACCCTAGATCAGGCTGCCCACAGCCTCTGCCAGCCTGGCTGCAAACACCCCCAGGGAAGTGGCCCCAACCATCCCCCTGGGCAACCCGTTCCAGGCTCTCACCACTCTCATGGTGAAGAACTTCCTCCTCACATCCAATCTGAATCTCCTCACCTCCAGCTTTGCTCCATTTCCCCTAGTCCTGTCGCTACCTGATAGCCTGTAAAGTCCCTCCCCAGCTTTTCTGTAGGCCCCCTTCAGATACTGGAAGGCCACAATAAGGTCACCTGGGAGCCTCCTCTTCTCCAAACGGAACAGCCCCAAATCTTTCAGTCTATCCTCATGGGAGAGGTGCTCCAGCCCCCTAAGCATCCTCGTGGCCTTTCTCTGGACATGCTCTAGTATGTCCACATCCCTCCAGCATGTCCACATCTCATTTATAAACAGTGATTAAATCCCCTCTCAGTCTTCTCTTCTCCAGACTAAAAAGCCCCAGGTCCCTCAGCCTCACCTCATCAGGCAGTGCTCCAGTCCACTGATCATCCTCGTAGCCCTCCACTGGACTCTCTCCAGCAGATCCTTGTCCCTCTTAAACAGCGGAGCCCAAAACTCAATGCAGTACTTGAGATGGGGTCTCACCAGGGCAGAACAGAGGGGAAGGGGAACTTTCCTTGATCTGCTGGACACACTCTTCCTTATACACTCCAGGATCCCAATGGTCTTCTTGCTCACAAAGGCACATTGCTGTCTCATGGACAACTTGTTATCCACCATGACTCCCAGGTCCCTCTCCACAGGGCTGCTCTCTAGAAGATCACCTCCCAATGTGTACTGCCGCAGTTTATTATTCCTTCCCAAGTGCAGGACTCTGCACTTTTCCTTGTTGAACTTCATTTGGTTCCTCTGTGCCCAGCTCTCCAGATGATGGCCACGCAGCCTTCAGCTGTATCAGCCAAGCCTCCCAGTTTAGTGTCATCAGCAAACCGGCTGAGCAGACACTCCATCCCTTCAACAGTGTCATTGATGAAGATGTTACACAGGTAACGGGTAAGCTGTTTGATAGTCCTAGTAATGGTTACTCATCTGTCCATTTGTATTCACTTCCACTTCATTGTTACTGGGAAGAGGAATCAAGCGAAGAAAAGCATACCAAGAAGTAATGGCTGAAAGTTAAATATAGACAAATTAAAATTTAAAATAAGGCATATACTTCTAATGTGAGAGTGAGTGAGTAGTTGAATAAAAAGATCAGAGAAGGGGCTAAGTCTTCATTTCTTGATGCCCTTAAATCAAGGTTTCCTTTCTCCACAGAAGACTTGCTTTAGGAAAACCCACAAAATGTGCTGTTGTCAGACTTGAGCTACTTGTTCTTCACCCTCAAGTAGAAGGAAAATTTATGACCATGGATCTAGATGGGGTCAGAAAAGATAATCTCATGTCCTTTTTAAACTTACTCTCCATGAATCTATCACTTTACCGAGTACAAAGCAAAAAAAAAATGTTCCAAGTGACTTTTGCCATCTGGATCACAATGTGATCCATAGCAGACTGTAAATCATCCAGTAATAAATATATGTCAGAAACTACCAAGATGAATATATTCTTGCAATGCCTTCTCATTTAGAAACTTAGATTTATTTAATATTTTACACATTAATTTAATACGGGGTAACTGAATTAATGTGAAAGGGTTAAACAGGCTAATGAAACACTGTGCCATGTACTTAGCTTAATGTGGTTGGAAAAATCAATGCACTTAAGTCTGTCAGCTAGCAATCACAGATTTAATTGAATAACATGTCAAGTATTTTAAATTGTTTACCAATGTAAATAGAACCCAGCACTATAAGTATGGTAATAAGCTAAGATGCTTTCCTGAATTCCAATCAGATTTGAACATGACCTTCATTTTAAGCTCCAACATGCAAGACAGATCAAACAGCCATCATCATGTCCACATAACTTGGTGATTACTTCCGTGATTCTGGAAAAAAAAAATTTGCTACGGATTCACTCTCTAGAACACAGATAGTGGGTAATCAGTTTGATAATCCTAGTAATGGTTACTCCTCTGTGCATTTGTATTCACTTCCACTTCATCGTTACTGGGAAGAGGAATACATTATACAGCTGTCTTTTACTGAACCTGTCTGAGAAGTAGGGAGAACATTTTGCACATAATAACATGAAGGGAAAAAGAGGAAGAATAGGGGAAGCACCTCCTCAGCTTGAGATAGGTGAGTTCCAAGTACAGCTGCACAACAGGTCCTTATCCTTCTTTTCCCTTTTACAACTCCCAGGCTACCTTTTCCCAACAGCAAGGAGAAACAGCATTGTCCAAGTTGAAGGAGCTTGCCACTGCCAGACAAACAACAAGAGCATGTGGTGTATCACTCATGCAACATGTACATTCCTGTCTCTTTGTCAGATGCAGTAAATATTTTTTTCACATGAATCTGATGCCTGCAATGCAGCTGTTTCCACCTGACCTACCTGTGTATGCTCCCATAACAGTAAACGTAAAACAGAGACCTAGATGTAACCAGTTCTGTTGGGCTGTACAAGTATCAATTTCATACAAGAGATTAAAAAGTTCCATAGGATAGGCAGCTCAGATGGAAACATCTACACTGTAGACAACTGAAGTTAGAAGAAATGAATCCCACCCTGCATGCTTCCAAGCTCTCCTTGGTAACTGCAGGTGGGCACTGCCTCCAAAGCGTCTACTAGAAAAAAACAGGTTCCAGTTTTACTAGATTGTGTAATGTAAAAGCATTATGCCATTTTTAACTATCAGCAGCTTAATGTTCTAGCATAGTCTTGATTTTAGTGAAGTCTGTTCCATTTCCCCAGCACACTGGCAACTCGGAGGTAAAGGAAATTCCCTGCGCTGGGACCACAAACCCTGCATCAAACTGCTACTTGTTTAAGAGAAGAGAAAACAGGCAGACAATGTGGGAGTAGACAGATACAATAGTACAGCATT
Organism: Psilopogon haemacephalus; assembly: GCA_013396835.1. Lineage (NCBI taxonomy): Eukaryota > Metazoa > Chordata > Aves > Piciformes > Megalaimidae > Psilopogon > Psilopogon haemacephalus. The sequence continues at coordinate 530,628 of VWZI01007055.1, read as the reverse complement.
AGTCAGCGTGGCAGACAGTTGTCTTAGCACACCACTGACCGAGCTGTCGTCAAGCTTGGTCATGGCAAAATAAAGTTTTAAAAAGTAAAGAAGATAGTAGAAAGACTGCTCCAGAGAGCTGTAAAAGGCATTGTGGATAAAAAAATCATGAATGCATTAATCTGGAAATGTAGCAAATGGGTGATGGGAACTAGTACTAGAGGCTGAAAATATGAGGGAATCATCTGTGCAGTGACTAAGGGATTGACAAAACCAGCAAAGATGCCTATGGTTTATGTAATCCATAGCAGCCTGAAGCTGATGCAAAAGAAAAGAAGATACGGAACCACAGATTAATTTCTTCTTTATTTTTGTGTGGCCCTCTTCAGTATTAGGCAACACTTGTGGTTTGTTTTCCCCTCCATTATGTATCATCAAACAGTATATAGCATTACAGTAATAATGTAAAAGAGAACTACAGCTCGCTTATACTTTTAACAAATGCATATAGTTCAATAACATGAGGACAGACTATTAATTCTACAAAGTTATGCACCGAATGTGAAGAATGTCCTTATTAAAGCTATATATTTGACCTTGAGGAACTGAGGTGCATGTCGACTGTTTTCAAATAATCAGCTAATACACATATATTTTTTCCTGAGATATTTAGATATAGCAAACACACAGCATTTGTAATTTTTTGCTTCTTTTTTATACAGCGTAGTGCTTTTCCCCAAGAGCACAGATCAGCATATATATAGCTCTTAAAAAATACTTATTTTTTTCAACTAAGAAAAACATATTAACAATTGTGCAATATTCAGACATAATAATTATGCATTTCAACAGAATTTACACAGATGTAATGCAGAAGATAAAGTAAATGGTAAAGCTAAATTAGCTGTATAAACACATGCAGCGCAGCCTTCCTTAGCTGCAATCTTGGGCTGAAGCAATTAACCACCAAATCTACAAAGCTATAACCTGAGGCTGGCCTAAATCTTAAATACAATGTGTTTTTTCCCAATCTAAAGAGTGGATTTTTTTTTTCACTACCACTCTTGCAAAGACAGTTTAACAATTTTTTGCCTTTGTGCTGCCACTCACCATTTTTTCTTTCCTTGTCTTTACTACAAAAGTGTAAAAAAATTTTCTCAGATGTCATTTAAGCCTATTGAGTAGTACCTCCCTGCACTGGTGCAGGAGAAAAAAGCTAGTTGTCATGGAAAATACATTAAAGAATTTGTAACTCCACATGACGTAAAATACTATATAAAATATTGCACCACTTACTGAGCAGTAAAAATCTGAACCGTTAGAGGCTGGTTCCCACATTACATATCCACAAAAGAGAACAAAGGTCTTCCAGGCAATTTTGAGAATAAAATATGTTCCTATATAAAGGTATTAGTTTTGAACTCATACCCTTGCATACAAGTGTGGTCAAGTTACTCACTACTATGGAAGCTTGAAGCTACTTCAGTCTCTGTGGTCTTCTTTGTACACCGAGCCTAGGGAAGGGACCACTATCTACTCAAAGCCCAATTTCTCTACCACTGTGCTGCTCTTTCTTCCCTATGTGTAATGCTGAATTATGCAAAATACAAAGTTAAATCCTGAAGCCACAAGCAGGCTACTTTCTAGTTGATCCTTAAGTTCTTCCTTCTGTTGGAGTCCATTTAATTTCTAAATTTTAAAGCTCTGTCTTACCAGAAGGTGATAATAGTGTGTGTACAGTTCAGTCTGAAGTTTTCAGACATGTCCATCCGAAGCACTCTTTCATGCCTCAGAAATGCCATGATAATGCACATTCATTAGACTGAATGACACAGGAGATGCAAAAACTCCATTATGAGTTTAGCATTAAAATGTTTCATTGCTATGTTAAAGGAATCATGTACACTGAAATTTAAATCACACTGTTGTTCACATGTGGCTATTAATTCCACTGTTTCAGTTTTCATATTCCAGCCGTGTTACACTGCTGCTGAAACAAACTATAAAGGGTGCAGGGAGATTCAGCACCATTTGTTTTAGATAAGAAACACAGAAAAGTCACCAAATATTAAAATTCCTGTGTGGGAAATCTTTTTGACTGCAAATAAGATGTTAAATATGGAACCAAACAATCCTCTGTCCCTGCTCTTTTTTGTACATTACCTAATTGATACTACTATAGGATGAGTAATGTCCATTTCTTTTGCTTTTAAACCACATCTTTCTGCTGTGTTCTTTCATGTATCACCATGTCCTGAGGCACCCATTGTTTGGCGTGCTTGTTTCAGAAACAAATACACCCCTATGTGACTGCATTTATCTACACCAGCAATCTACAATTCGTCTGGTCCAATTTTCTGAAGTCCCCAACATCTCTACTCTTTATAATCCCCGTTAGCGTAATACGGCCGGTTTGATAAGTGTAAGATTTCAGGTCCTATTGTAGGTCATTTACAAAGACATCAGATACCACAGACTCCAATAAGCTATACTCTGAAATTGTTCCCAGGCTTGATTTGTTAGGACCAGCTGATTTCTAAATAAAATAAAAGGCTCTTAGACAGGTTAAAATGAAGGGGGGGGAAAAAAAGAAACTGAAAGCAGTTTTCTTCCCATTGTTATTCAGTTCAAGCAAAATAAATATTTGACCAGAGAAGTTTTACTCACATTCTGGGTTTAGCTACTGATAGAACAAAATATTTCTGTTTGGTCAAGGTACCTAACTCTGCCTCTCTGTACGCCTAATTTAAGAAATCACTTACTATGAGAAATCACTGAAATAATAAAGAAGAGAATTTAAAGCAATAAACAAAGCTTTGAGATGAGTGTGTGAGTGCTTGTGAGATGATTGTGTGAATTTGTGGTAGTGTGTGCTATGCTTGACTTGCTGACAAGAAGAGGTCTCCAGGTGAACCACTCTGGGATCCAGAGGGTAAGGAATTCCCAGGTCCTGGGGTCCACCCAAGGCAGAAGCCTTAGAAGATCCCTCAGCACAGTCACTTAAGAAATGCAGGCAATACAGCTGTTTATCTGATTTTTTTTTTTGTACCTGTGATTCAAAATGCTATCTTTAATTGCATGATCTCATTTTTTTCCACATTCAGCATATAGGACAGGTGATGCTTATTCAGTGAGTTTATGCATCTCCTTTTTGTGCATGACATTTACTCTAATTTACTGTACAACATTCAAACCTCAATCTGATGATGAAGTGATTAATTTCCTGTGAGTTCTGTCAATAGAGTTTCAAGGTGCTTCATGGGCAAGTGAGATTTTCTTCATTCTCCAGCTGTGGGACTAAGGCACACGGTACCTCAGCGAAAATTCACAGTACTTACATGTTAGCAGTTCAGGAGCATTAAATCAGGGAACACACTTAGTTTGCCCCGTGCAAAGCTGTGTTTAAATATCTTTCCTAGCAGATACACAACTAAATGAAGTTCTCTAGCACTGCACACAGCTGTTTTAGCCATAAGACCATTTGTTAAGCACTTCCAATTCTTTGGCATGTTACCAGATCCCTTTTAAATTCTTCAATTAATGAAAAAGAGGTATGAGACTATTTTTATTACACATTTTTGAGCATCACTAAAATAAGAGTTATCAGGCAAAGGAACAAAAAAGTAAAGAAAAAAAAACCAGGTAACTTTTATATAACCTCAGTAATGTATCCCCAAGCACATGCTGGAGGAGATAAGTATGTTGCTGTATGGTACTGATGAGGAAGACGACACACTAAGACAAAAGAAACGGTTTGCTGTCTATCACCTACTAAGTGAATGACTCAGCTGAGAGAAGAGCCTCTCACTAATGAAGTATTTTTTCTTCAGGATTCCAAAACATTTTACACTATGAATATTATTTATTGTACAATCTACACACTGATAAACTGAATTGCAGAAAGACTGCACAGTAATCAGTAAGAGAAGCCCATTCCACCATTCTGCAGTTGATGAAGCCCACTAGATTGCATCAGGCAGGGCTGTGGAACAAAAATGCCAACCAAGTGTTTGCGTAACTCTGAACAGTACCTATATGACTGTTTCCACAATTTAGCAGTTTATTCAGCTCAAAGCCATTCTTCACATGTATTGTTACTTAGATTTAAATATTAAAAAAAACATTTTTTTCAGGTAAACAGATGTATCAGATTAAAAAACAAAGCAAAAAACCCCAACTTTCAGAAACCAACAACCCATTTATAAAGAAATCCCCAACAACTGCACTATATCAACAAAATATTTTACACAGATTTTATCATTCCGGATAAGTCCATTATCCTAAAAAGTGAAATGTACCTGCTAACCCAGATGAAGAAGCAGCACACACAGCATGTGGATATTCCATTTATTGTCTTTGGAGTTTGCAGTGCAGAAAAACAAGTCGTTTACCTGAAGATGTAGTATGTGCATTGACATTGCTCTTCCTCAACAATTCCTACTTGGTTAAGAGTCTGTATATTGAATTTTAACCCTGCACATATGGACACAGGCAGGGCTTTATTTCCTGTTCTTCACAGGAAGGATATCTGTAATCCAGTAGTGAAACAGAGATGTGACTATCTTGGTATGATCTGAAACAAAGAAAAACATTCCTCCTCAAATACCTCTAGGACATTTCTGAATTAAAGAAAAGATTTGTGCAAACATCTGTTTCCATTAGATATTTCCAGTGCAGATAGTTGTGCTTGATGATTTTTACATATATATATATATATTCTAGTAAACAAGTCCCTTTTCTTTCCAGCTATTTTTATGAGAAACTATTTAATTTCTGCACTTTGGGATGCCCTATTTGTTATGATTCAATAATTTAGGGAAAAAAACCAACCTTACAACTGAAATAATATGATCAAATGTTTAAGGCTAAAAGAGTGAAATCTCTACTTCCTTCTGTGAGGAGAGTAATTTCACACATTATTATTTAACTTACAGTAGCACCCAGAAGCCCCAGCAGAGGAGGAGACATCTTGCACAGACAGGTGCATTAAAAAGTCTCAAAATGCCATGACTTCTGTCTTAATTTGGAGATTATCTCTATGACTATATTTTTTTCCAGTGACAGAACTTTCTACAGTACTTAGCAAATAATACCACATTTAAGGTGATTCTGCAATGCTATGCTAATACAGCTTCCACATTTCATTTCCTTTTCTTTGAATGGTCATTCATCCATTAAAAAAAAATTAGGGCTTCTATGTACTCTGCCTGTGCATTATTGGCACACAGTGACTGCATTAATTCTGGTCTGGAAATTGTCTCCTCATCCATTCCCCACAATGGAGATGTACATAATGGACAACTCTCCCAAAAAAGGCAGTTGAAAGAAGCTTCTGCCCTTCTGTGAGTGATAATTTCCTAGGCAACAAGGGAAGAGCATATTTGAGACTTGATACTAACCAACAAAGGGAAAATGTTAATAGATAATGAAATGAAGTTGATGAGTAGAAGCTGAATGAGTTCATAAATTAGAAGAGATAATGACTTTTTTTTTTTTAATTAGGCGATCACCTATGCTTTAATAATTAATGTGAAATGGGAATTAAGTAGCCCTCATTTCAAAAGATAGAATTTCCAAACAGCAAATGGAGCATTACTTCAAGTCACAGCTCTTGTTCTTTGCCCACTGCACTATGCAGGACCAGGAAGGTAACTGGCTTTTCCTTTTGCAAACAGCCACTGACTTTCTGACAGAGGTCAGCCAAATGCTCATCATGAGAAATATATCTATTTGACTGCTAAACATTGTCTTCCCTGCATTTATAGAAGACTGTAGGTAGAGGTTAAGTACTTAACTTGTTAAAGACTATCAAATAAATGAAAGTAGTAGTAGGGCATTTGGGGTTTTCATACCAAGAATGACAACACTTTAGCCACTTTGAAACAAAAACCTGTGACCAACTTCAGTTTTGAAGTACAAGGTCAAAGGTAGCTTTATGGAATAACTTCAAGAACAAAGTACAAGGTAACTTGTAGGAGGATGGTGACTAGATAGAATAATCAGTATCTCTCAACCAGAAGTATTTTCTTGTTCAAGTAAGTTTTCTCATTTAAATGAAAGGTTAAAGATAATAACTTGATGTTGATATTTTTCTGTTTCAGTCTCTTTAGGAATCTCCCCTTCCTGCAAATTTTTTCAGACCCTACCACTGACCTTGTTAGACATTTCTTTGACACTGCAATATTTGTAAAATATTTGATACTGCAAATATTGTGATCTAAGAGTGTAAGATAAGTCAGAAACTTTTTTCTTCATATTTTACTTTGGTTGTACGAAGACTTCCAATCTGAATAATATGCTAAGAGGTATGAAGGCAATGGCAAAACATGGTTTTGAGACAATGGTTTTCAATTTGTGGTCTGCAGACCTTGGTCAGTCCATGGCTTTACTCTAAAATTTTACTAAGAAAATAAAATTTATCATCACTTGGCGTAACCTTGCCAAGTGGGACTCTGTANAAGAGACTGATAATTTCTCATTTATTTCCTTCCTTGAATTAAAGACAAAACTGAATCAAGCATAGCACCCATTATTATTCCTTTAATATTAACATCTTAAAGGGTTAACATATTGCTTCTTGAACTAAAATAAGTTTATTTTATGAAAATTGTACACCTTGCTCAAATTAAGAAAAAAAAATCTTATCATGCTAATGAAGAGTGACCTTTTCTTCTAGTACAACAAAAGAGAAAAAAGGGCATGTTAATCAGAGAAACTAAGAAAAAAAAAAGTGAGATTACTATGATGTATTGTATATTTTTATCTTCATAAACAGCCTTAGCCTGTATTTATATAACAAACTTCAGTTTGCTGAGACAACCTCTTTGTAATCGCTCTTAACTTTTATTACCTGTTCACTAGAAATGAAGACTAAAATTTAGAAAAAGTGGGCAAGATGACCATGTGTAATTAAAAGCCAAATTCAAGGTAAAATTACAGAGCACTATATTCTAATTTACTGGAATTCCTGAATTATGAATAGAATGTATTGTTAAACTGTTGAAGCAAATTAATATATATATATAGCAGGTGTTAACTATCCTTTAACAATTTGTAGCAATATATTTCCCTCTTGCTTGTGTTGTTGTACCTCAAGAATATCAAATCAACCACTATGGTTACACCACTGTGAATGAGATTAGAATTGAGCCTAGACTGACAACAGGTACTCACAAAAAAAACTAACTGGAAGGATAAACAATTTCAGGCTGCACCAGTGGAAACATAAGTGAATTAAAAAAAAAAAATCACTTAAAATAGTTTCCTGCTTTTTCAAGCGACAAACACATTTATCAGAAAATTAGGGCACTTGCATGGATTTGTTTCTAATTTGCTTCTGTTTTCTCTTTTCAATTTGACATTGCTGCTGTGTAAAAGTAAACAGTGCAGCTTGCCTCAAGGCTGCAAAACCCAAGAGATTTCCTACTGTACTGTGCAGAGTTTGGATAAGGCCTGTAAGGATTATCTTGAATGTGGTCACTTCAACAGTTCCATTTTGATTTAATCAATAAAGCTGCAACAGGTAATTGAAAAAAGGGACACTATTCCTGCTGAGCCCTACCTAGTTTGCAAATGTGTAGTACATCTGACAAGACTGTTTGATTAAAACTAAGGTCATAAAATTTCGTCCTGAAATTAATTATTGAATGCACAAAAGCATTTTGTTCCATCTGTGTGTGGATACTTGAGATCTATCAGGACCTTAAGGTCTGTTGTATTCTAAAAGTTCACTTTAAATATTTACATAAACTGTAAATAATACTTAAGTACTACTGCATGAGTGTTCTTTTCAGAATGTGTTAGCTATGTACTCTACAAGCAGGAATTCTCTCTTTTTCTGTGTTTTTACAATGCACAGCATGCAGTAGCCACCAGTCTTGACTAGAATCTTTAACCACTATTATGCTGTAAACTATTTCATGACGTTACAAGCAGTAGTCTCTTTTTTAGATGAGATGTCATTACTAAGCCTCAGATGGCTATGATCTTTATTTACTCTGTTACCACACCAAAAACAGCTCAGTCATTACTCTTCAAAAGACCTAGAGTATCTTCTAAAATAGTGAAAAATCTCCTGTGCCATAGCAAGTGTTCTCAACTCTGACTCTCAAATTCAGCCCATCCTGTAGATTTGGCTGATGCTGCAACAAATGTTCTAATGAGAAGTAACAATGACTGTCTAGATGAGGACTACTTGGAAAATTAATTCTGTGGACTACATGCTGATTCCACATTCACTTGAGGATCTACTAAGTGTCCAAGAAAAAAATCTACTAAAATTACAAGGCTTATAGTAGAGAATTAAAGAAGCATGAATGAAATCAGATTTTTGCCTTAGGAATGAAAAAAGATTTAGCAACAGAATAATTTTTCTTTTTATGAATGACTTTGTGATAGCATTCATTATAAAGACTGACTTTATATTTTTACATAATCAACAGTATTTTCTAAAAACATAATCAAAATTGAAGCTGTAAATCCAACTTACGCCTTTCAGAAATCTATGTTAAAGGCAGCACGAAGGTGATCAAGAAGAAAAAAAAACCCAGGGTTTTAGTGATTCTTACACGTGTAAAATTAACCCTTAACTAAATGAGTAAAATCTCAAACAAGAAGTCCTGTGATTTAAAGTCTACAAAGACAATGTATTAAAACTATGATTTAAACATGATTAAATCTTAAACCAGATTAAATTAGAAAATAATGTTTTAAGATGCAGAATCAACCTGTAATCTATAGTTGCTGTAACATACGAAGATTTTTTTTTTGTATAGACTGCAACCAAACAAGAAACAGGGGAAATCCTTGCATTTTTTTTTGGTAAATGATGCTTCCAAATCTTGTATATACATAGACTATATGATTAAAGCTTCCTAAGAAAAAAACCTGTGACAAATTGGATTTTTAATTCATGCAAGAAAGAACATCATTGAATGGATATAGTGAATGGTACCTACCAGGAGGCATCATGGCTTGTTCTTGGAATTGTTTCAAAGCATACTTCAGTCTGTCAATATCCTGTAGCAATACAAGGGATTTCAGCTGATGGAGAAGAGTCACATCTGAGGAAGAGACGGTGTGAAATTGAAGAGACTGTAAAAGTTCTTGGGCAGCTGCTGAACTCACAGCAAAATCTGTGCCTGCTGATTTATCTAGAAAAACAATTGGAAAACCATATTAAAAATACTCAGTGAGCATAGAGGATTTTCCTAATTATACCTTTACCTTCTTCAACATCAGCATCTTCCTTTTTAATGCAACTTAAAAATGAAGTATCAGATATTTAAGGAACAGCTTGCTCCTCCTTTTTTTTTTTTTTTGTTAAAGATAAAAATAATGGTACAAGGGGAATGCATCACAAAAAGGGTAGTAGGAGTCATAGTGTCAGGAGTGCAAGAGGAATCAAAATTTTCAAGATCAACACAGGAAGGTGAGCTGAAGAAACTGTACTCCGGTCAAAGCACTGTGGTTTTTGCTTCATACACATTTTGTACTATAAAATGTGAACACATATGAAGAGAGGGAACTACTCTGAACTACCAGAAAGCACTTTTGGAAGCATCCAATTATTTTGGTTTTGTACTTTCACACTTACAGATGCAGGTATTACAGAATGCAAGACAGCAGAGAAAGACACACATTGCTTCTATAGTACTGGAGCATAAATTTGTTCTTCCACTCCAGTGACTAAGAACTTGAACTACTTGCTGCTTTTCACCAGAAGCCATCAGAGAACAGATTTTTCCCAGTTCAGCTCACTGATCAAAGTACAGGAGTCATTAATCCAATATGACCATTTGAAAATGCTGCTAAAAGGCTTCCAATTTCTTTCAACAAAACAAAGAACAAAACCCAACCAACCAAATACCCATCCTATCCCCAAGAAAACAAACACACAGACAGTGTTAAAGCCAAAGAATGAGAAAGAGCTAACAGCTTACTGTTGTAACTATCTATAACCTGGGATTTGCCTAACAAGGTCTTCACTGGCTCAGCCACCCAATCTGCAGGTTTGACAGGAGGGTCAGTCAGCCTGTCAAATCACTGCTAAAGTCTGAACTTAACTTCCAGGAAAGCTGGAAGCTCAACACTTTTTCTTAAACTTCAAGGTGTACCACAACTGTAGGCAATTAACCAGGTTTCTGTTCCGGGTCATTTACTAACAGCAGAACTCTTACACTGAATGTGCAATCTTGCACAGTTGAGTTCCATCACAGGAAACGGATGAGGACTTTGGCTTACATACTTACATACACTGAAAAAGTAAAATTCTTGGTTTTGGTCATGGAAATACATCAACTATGAAGGCAGGATGGATTTCAAGTGCCAGGCTTAGTATAAAGACCTGACACAGCAGAAAATTTTAACAGTAAGCAAAGAAAATACTGTGTATAAACCTTGAGAAAAAAGATTAATACAAAATCCCTGATGAAATCTTAATAGGGTTTTAAACAGTAGTTCTGTGGACTAAACATGAATTTTATGGGACTAGGAGCTGACAGCTCTGATTTAAGATGGAGTCACAGTTAATCGGCTTCACAAAGACAGCCAAGGCCACGCACTTCGCATCTGTTTTTGGAAGGCAATGGAAGAAACATACAGTAGGATTTCCCCTGATTTTAGTTGGCATTCAATAGCCTGTTAGGGATAACTTCAACGCAGCCTCTTCTAAAGTGTTGTGGAATAAGCACTGAGCATCAGTTCACATTCACTTTATTCCCAAGTGCTTTATGCCAATACACTTTCCCTGGTGCAAACAATATCCTCGCCTTTCCTCTTGGATGATGTCTGTCTAGATTTCCTTATATATCACAAATAAGTCTCCTCCTGGGAAGGAGAACTTTATGAAAAGTAGGTTGGTTCAAAGATAGCAAGCATGAAAAGTAGTTTAGGATAGCAATTATTGCCCTCATTTGAAGCTCTCAGAAAGCAAGTGATCCTTCTACATGTTTGCCTAAAAGAAGGCAGAATTTGGTCCATTATAAAAACTACATTTACCCCAAAAAGACTGGAGTGTTTTGAAAAAAGAGAAAGGAATATTATGTGCATTTTCAAAGACAGAAACAAAGATAAGGAATAGTTTCTTTGTACTGATGTGGATCCTTACATATGTTCACATCAGAAAATGGGACAAATACTAAGTACCCATACATCTTACTGAGTTCAAAAGAGACACTTCTATAGTAGATTTGGCCCAATGTACAGCAAAACTAAGTGCATATCTATTTTCCTCATGTGGTAATACTCATGAAAAGAAAGGACAAAGAGTGGCACGTACTGTCAGCAAAATAAATTTGTTGTGTTGCCTGCAGGAAGTCCAGAATGCTATCTGCCTTTTCATCTATGTCTTTTAAGTCTGCTGCTTCTTCTCTGTTGTTTTTGTCAGGCTGATATGTAAAATCCACACTGGTGTTTTTTGATACCAAGCCAGCTGCTCTCATTTTTTCTTTACATCGCTTCTTTTTCATTTTCCTCTTTTTGTTTTTGCTTATTTTGGGACTGTCTATCTGCTGCAGCTGTAAATTTTCTTGAGCAACATTCTCTTGCATTCCAGATTCTGTTTGTTCTCCATGTAAATCATTAGAGTTTTGCAAACTGCTCTTTCGTTTCTTCCTTCGAATGCGCTTTCTCTTGGTTTGTCCTTGATATTCCTCCTCTGCAGATGCAAGAGACATGAAAGCTGTAAATAGGAACATCTCGAATGATCATTTCAGAACCATGTACAATGAAGTATTACACTCTTCAAACTGTGGGACGTCTGAGTGGCTCTACCCTTTAATGCTCAGAATGCCTTTCAGTATTAAAATGCCAAAGCCAACTGTTCTGAACGCATTATGAAGACAAGTTCTTCTCCTTCCCACCTTCAATAAAGACTGTATTCTCCTTCATGCATACATACTTTCCATCACATTTACTTAAGGGAGACAATATGATTTTATACAAAGATTTTGGTGAAAAAAATTGCCAGGGCAAAAATCAGTATGGGCAAAAGGGACAAAAGATGAGATCTACCATTAGAGCCCCACACCACCAGGTGGTAGACTAAACCAAGAGTGCAAGGAGAACGCACACAGTTTGCAATAAGAGACAACAATGCTTATGATGGTATATCTGCATGATAGTGCTGTGTCTTAAAAACACCAGGCATCTCTTTCTGATTCTTCTTTTCCCCCCTTAAACATCCTCCTCCTTTGGGATATCTTACTGCTAGCTCAGCTTTGGACATCAACTATAAAAGGAAAGCATGCAAGGCATCAGTGACCTTAGCAAGTTATCTCTGGTATCTTTTACAGTCTGTCTTCGTTCCGTCATTCACATTCTAATTTCCTTACTAGCTAATTCTTCAAAAGACTCAAATGTCAAGGGAAAGAAGTCTCTCTTGCTCTCTAAGACAGCCTTCATGCTTCTTTACTCAGATCTCATCTCTGTATGCAAAGCCAGGGTTCTAAACTCATTTCTGACCCTGAACTGACTGCCTTTCCCACACACTTCTGAGTGTAAACCCTTCTGGCACCAGCAAGGGAAGACTGCCAGAATTCAATCTCCTTTTGACTGCACTGCTGCTCAAGTCCACATTCATGCCTATAGTAATTCATGTTTATTTAACTGAAATTCCCTCTTTCATGGTGTAACAAAATATTCACAAGTTGAAACATCATGGACTGTGGAATGTCAGTGTTCTAAGATCTTGCTCTAGAAAATTAAGTAATTTCTCCTTTTCTCAACCTACCATAGTGCACAGCCCAGTGTTCTTATTTATCTGGTTTTAAGCCATTCCCTTAGGGCCAAAGAATCTTTGTTTGGCTAATGCTGGTGTAATGCAGGAAAGACAACCAAAGGCCAACACTTCTTTTTGGATGATCTGCACAGTCTCCTGAGCTGCTCTGGACATTCTCAGCTTTTTTGACTCTTTCATCATTCCTCCCCCCTACTAGTCTTCTTATATTTTCTCCATGGTTGCAGGACTTCTCTTTCATTTCTGTTTCTTTTTCAGTCTTGAACTCTGTCAGCTCTGAGCCACTTTCTCTCTTAAAATATCACTACAAGACTTTTAGTTCTTTAGCTGACAGATGACTCACTGCAAAGCAATTTTTATACTTTCTATGAAGATGGCTGCACAAAAATAAATTTACTGTATTGTAATTGAACACTACAGCATGTTAAAGACATACCAAACGTCACCTCATAACCACAGCGTGGAGTGTTTTGCACGCATATTATTTGAGCTAAATATCTTTATACAGGACTTGGACATATGGAATGTGGGAAAATAACGCATGTATCATCCTTTAGGAATAAAGCATGAGAACTGAAGGAAGATATGAATGGTAAAAGACGCTATAAATGCAACACTGATACTTCACTTTATAATCTAATTTGGATTTTCATGGAATATTTTTGTTACAAAAGGTGAGTTTAATTGTAAACACAGACACATTTTTACATAAAATCTGCCAACCTCCTGTTAACTTGAACCATGCTGGTTGCTAATAAACTACTCTAAACTGAGCTCTCAGCAAAGTGCCCTAATGTGTTTAAGTATTTAAGAATCATTAAAACAGTGAAACTACAGCAGTTGTTCAGTCAAGCATTCTCAATTGGTTTGAAGCCACTTGAAAAAAAAAAATGGTACACAAGGCAGAACTGGGCTTAAGATAATTGATGTTTTGAGCTAAATCCAGAAGTTTCCTTATCCTTGGTAGCTCAGTACAGCAGGTCTGAAAAGATCAGGGTGAAGCTGTCAAGTGGCAGAATGAGTGTAATCTTCCCATGTACGTGTTATTAAGATAAACACCTTACTGAAAAAAAGTTGAAACCACACTGAGTTTTCTTCAGCACAGAACTCAAATCAAGCAAAAGACTTCACCTAGCTCTCTTCTGCTGGCAGTCCTCATTCTTTGCCCCATGTTTTAACACCTCTTTAGTATCTAGTATTCCATGTGTGAGTGCTACTAGCAATTCAAAACCAGATGAGATGAAACTAGATGCTGAAAAATGCAAAGCAACACACACAAACGGGATTAATTAGAACAACTCACTGCTAGGGTTAGAGGAAATGCTAGCAGCTCAGAAAAAACCCACAAAAAACAACAACAAAAGCCAGACCTGTGCATGAGTACAGAAAGCTCAATGAAAACATTTGCTCAGTGGGTATCAGCAATCAAAACAGCAAACAGCTTGTTTGCATACATAAAAGAGATGGAAAACAACAGGAACAGTACTCCAAAGCTATAATACAAATTTATTGTCCTCTTCAAGCTTGTGATGCTATGTTTCCTAGCATAATCCCAGCACAGGAAGAATTTGGTAGACAACAGGAGCTACAAGATAAAGAAAAAACAAAAAGATTTGTACGATTTGACTTGAAAGTGAGAGTAATAAAATAGGCTGTTTCTCCCTCCTCAACCAAGAACAAGGTGAAATCTAATGAATCTAGGCAGTTTCACAAACAAATAGAAGAAAGTAATTATTTGCTTTAAAAATGGTACAGTTAGCTTATTGAATTCACATGAGTGTGGCACACATGGGAGCCAAAAGCTTAATGGGATTCAAGAACTGATTGTTTATACAGTTAGCAAGGCTACCTGATTATAACAGCTATGCTAAAACACAAGAGTTGTACAAGAAATATAAACCATAATGTGTAGGTGACAGTCTATGCAATGCTCTTACCAAGTGAAATGTTCAGTGGGATTCACCTTCTCAAAACACTTAGAGAGTGCATCCTTAGACCTGTGCTGCCTCTGAAGCAGCAAGACATGCTAGCATCTTCAGAAAACAAGTTACCTCATCTGAAACCAGTTGGATGGAAATGCCTCCTGAAGGTCTGTTTTACTCTCTCCTCTTCCACTAACTACAGGAAATATAAAAAAAAAAAATATTTGGACTAGATGCTTGCAACAATGGAGAATGAGTCTCTTCCACGACAATTAACAGTGTGGAAGAAGATGCCTCTTAATGTGAGTCTGCTCATCAGGCTGATTTTTACTAATCAGCGAAATTCACTGATTAAAATCTTGACTGATTGTTTACATTTCAGTCCAGTAGGGATGCTTGATAAAATTTCAGTAGATAGAAATTCTGTTTAAAATGATTCATCCTACTGACTGAAGAAGTTTGTTATATTGAAGCAGCACAATTACCACGAATTGAGAGAATGTATACAGCACAAGCAATTTTAGGAAACACTGAACAGCTGATAGGAAGAGCAGCTTTTGGACCACACTAACTAGAGCCAAAACAACTTGTCCTAATTCCACAATATGTGTCTCCTGCTCTTCCATAACAGCCTGTCACCTCTCTTTCTCCTAAGACCCATCTCTGCTCCACAAGTAGTTCAATTTATCACAGAATCCAATTATCCAGAAACAACTGTTCTTTAACCTGAGTAGTCTTAGTCTGCACTTGGTGCCCTCTCGGATTGAGCTAAGTGGTTGCCAGACTGACTGCCTGCATACATTTTCCAGCCACCATCATAATTTCTTAAGCATTGCTTTCATTCTTAATAAGAGCACCCTCCACAGGAAGCATTCAGAGTTGAAAACAACTGTGTTCTTTGGTTTGAGGTTTTCATTCTGCATAATTTTTAGTCTGTTACTTTCCTGATGTTGTTTACCATGCAGATACATAGTCACTCTAGCCTGGCTGACAAAATTATATGGAAGTGGGAATGAGTATCCCAAAAAGTCAGCACCAAAAGGAAAAGATCATAGAATTCTTTTGGTTGGAACAGACCTTTAAGGCCTATCGCATCTGGTCTGAATCAATGGAGGTTGGACCAGATGACATTTGGAGGTCCCTTCCAACCCAGACCGATCTATGAATTAAAAAAAAAAAAATTCTCCACGCAAACTGCATGTCTCCTTAGGAGAATGGAGACAGAAAAAAATCAAACAACAAAGAAACAAAAACTTTAAAATGAAACAGAGGTTAATAGATACTGCTTATCAACTCTTGATAATTAAATATTAGCACATCCAGTTTATATCTTCAGAGAAAAATAGGAACTAATAAAAATAAGTGTTTACATCAAGACTCTGAAAAAAGCATACTTTTATTTCTTAACTACATTAATCATCAGGGCAGCTTGAGACAGAGAGAGACTAAATACAAAGCTTAAAAGAGGTTAACAGAATAGCTGATTACTCCTCCCATCCAGAGAAACCATTGGCATGACGGTGGCAACTCTGTAACTGAAAAGCAGAGCTTCCTCGAGTTTATCTGTATTATTTCAGTTCCTTCAGGTAATGGCAGATGTGAACATTCAGGGAAAGGATGGCAGAAGACAATGAAAAATGGGATCCTCACGTGTCTGCAAATCTGAAGTATACAAAGTTCCATAGAATGTCACACTGAAGTTTAGTTTTGAGGAAAAAAAAGCTGATGACAGTACAGATTCTTAAAAATCACATTCCTAATTATTATTAGGTAAAAGCCTTCGGAACAGCATGCTAAATAAAACAGAGATGAAGCATGCTGAGGAGTCAAAGAACATCCTCTGAGCTTTAGAAATCTCCTCTGTGATGTGCTCATGACGACTCAAGTATGCAGCTGGCTCTTGTGCTCAAGGACCAAGTCACAAAGCAGGCTTTCCAGGCGTTGTTCATTGCAATTTTGTTCTTTTACTCAGAAGAAATAGGCCATGTGCCTCTCCTGATTTTTTATCCAGTTTAAATGCTTTTCTTCTCCCTGATACACCTGATGGGTTTTCCATGGTGTACCAAGCAGTCAAGGCAAAAAAGGTTTAATTTTGGCTTAGGATCTTACAAGGAAAAAAAGAATGAATGTTATTTTTAGTGCAAATTAAGAAGATATGAGCAGCTACAATTTGGTCAAGAGTGAAAAGCTGTGGCTAATGAATGCAATAAAATGTAATAGTTCATTAGAAAAAGAGCAATGCTGAAAGGACCTTGGGAGCACAAGATGATAATATTTCTACCTTTTAAAAAATTATTTTGGAGATAGTTTCAAATCAGAAAACACTTAAAATGTTTTAGTTATCTACAACACTTCTGATGTTAAAAAAATTTGTACGACTTTCTATCCTGAAGAGTTTTCATTCATACCATATATTCCTATAAAACTGGCAAATGTTGCATATACACTGCCTACCACAACACAGCACAGCTTCTGGGATTTAAAGCAAATCCAATTAACAGTAATGACAACAATACGTAAAGACAGGTATCACAATCTGCAATAGCCCAGAATCCTAAATGTTCATCTGACTGTATATATCACAGAATGTCAGAAGTTGAAAGTGACTTCCAAAGATTACAGAGTCCAGTTCCTCTGCCAAAAAAGAAGTTGGTCACAGCAAACATCCACCCAGTATAAGAACCTGCATCAAAAAATACCCAGTAGCCTCATACCACACTCAAAATAAGGTGAGCATTGGACTTCACTAGTGGTATAATAATGTGCCTTCTTTTGTACTTTTTATCCTAATAATTGCCATAATTTTATGGGCTACCCAGTGTTGAAATATTGTTTCCACAAGAGTTAATTATTACACTGTAAAATCTTACTCCTGCTTGCTAACAGCCAACTCCAAGCCTAGGTGAATTTTGACTGGCCAGTCTTTCAGTGTATCATTTGTCAACTATCTAAAATATGTTTCACCTGTAATCCATACGAGATTAACTCTACACCCAGCTCTTGCCTTTAGTGCAGACAATAACTGTGTAGCCATCAGGAAACTCTGCCTTCATTGCCACTCTTTTGACTTGACCATCTATAAAACAGAAGCCTCTGGTTCTGACCTCCTCATTTTGAGAAACACTGCATTTTCTTCATCTACTTACCTGCTCTGGGACTTGGTCTTTTACATTGTGCCTAAGTGTCTCCTTTGGTGGAGGGTTTTATCAATAACGTTGTGAAAATTCAAGGACACCACACCAGCTGTAGCACTCCTATCCATGTATCTTTCATCTCTTAATAAACAAAACACCAAGAAATGTGCAGATTTCCTCTTTGCAAGCTTTTGATCTTTCCCAAGCAGATCACAAGTTTTTGGGCATCCAAAAGCCTAATATTGTATTGTAAAGGCAAACAGCAGGATTACAGGTTTACAGCTCCTTAGATGATTTAAGAACTGTTTAAAAA
>VWZI01007055.1:442961-512480 GCA_013396835.1 Psilopogon haemacephalus | reverse complement strand
CCCCCCCCCCCCCCCTTAAATTCTTTCAGAAATGTTATGTGAATAATGCTGGTACCAGTCACTTAACCATTTATTTGCTACATGACCCTTAAATCCTTTCAATTTCACATATCCTTTGAGATAGTTCAAGGAGTGTTCCAGTATGACATTCTTCATATTTTCCCATGGATAACTTCAATGGAAATAATTTGTTCAACTTTTCTTTAACTTCTTCTTTAACAGGCCTGTTGAAGTATTCCTTCTACACCATGACCACTGTCTCAAAAGACTGATGGGCAGATTGCTCTGGAAGCATCAGAAGTAAGATCAGTTACAAGTTCAATTCTTTGTACCATTTACTCAAGTATTCCTTAGCTTGTCTTACCACATTTTCACATTTAAAACTGCTTAAAACATCATTTGGCTGTGAATTTAGCTTTTTAAAGGACACCCACTTCTTTCTAACAACTTCCTTTACCCTGTTGTCTAGCTCTGCTATCTTTCTTTTGCTTTTTCTCAAGCCTTTTATGACAGGTGGTGGGCGCTGGCCTTGAATATCACATATGGTGTCCTTAAGTAGCTTCCACACCACCTGGTACAGCTTCCTTCTCTTACCTGACCTTTTTTAGGTTCTTTTTAGTATCTTTATTTTTGTGTAGTGTCCCTTATTGAAATGGATCATAGTTGCCACGATTTCAGCAGGATGTTCAAGTTAACAGTTGTTGTTGCAAAGTGTCTCTTGTGAACCAAACTGCACTCAGGAAAAAAAAGCAGTCTTGTTTTCTCTCACAGCCCCACTAACCAATGCCTTGGTTATCGAGTGCAGCTAGAAACTCAGACTTTATACAACATTTCTGCTGTCCTCTGATCTTTCAGCACACAGCAATGACTATTCACAGTCCCAGCTGGATACATGATGAAGCAGACTCTAAGCTTGTTTTGCTTTTTGATATGTACACTCAGGCCACATACACACATTGATCTATGGCATGCAGCAGATATCTAAAACTATTCCAATGAATAAACTAATTTTGCACATAATGTTTTGGGCCTCATGTTACTTATTGTAAAACATTACGCTTGATGAAGCCTCTAAGTTGGTTTTCTTCGGTCACAACTGTTCTAACGTAAGTTCTGTAGCATTCAATGACTTAATTATTAAACAAAAGCAAGTATTTTGACCTTTCACTGATCTTTCTCATGGCTGCTTTTAAAAATTCAAGCTCACTGTTGGCTTCTTTGGGGTGATGTGAGAACAATTTGAGTCAGTCACCATTGCAAAGAAGCATTGCACCATGTCCTAAATAGGCTTCTTGGTGCTTCCCAAAGACACTGAGAACTATTATATTGACTTGGTGTCATGAGTTGAGCAAGGCAAATCAAATCAAGTCATAGGGCTGAGTACATTCACAATCAGTAACTGTTTTGAAGGCTACTAAAATCAGAAGTTTTCAAAGATCCTAAAGCCACCTTTGGAGTTTCTACAGCCACAAAGACTAACTGCTGCTAAATGCACAAATCTTAAGTCTTTGGCTGGTAAGATGGTGTGTCTTTGTATCTGAACAGGAAGCATCACCATCAACTGGAGAGAGAGATTTGTAACATTGACATTAAAAACTGAAGATGTTTTAAACATTTGATGTCACAATTGCATGACACAAATACACATCAGAGTTTTAACTGAAGTCTTTTCCTAGAGCAGTTTCTTAAACCAATGCTTTAAAAATCCAAACCTTTCCTTTTGTTCAGAATAATAGAAATTCTAAGAAAGGCTGCAATGTTAAAATCCTGTCCATCACTTAAAATGTTCTTTCCAAATATACCAGCTAAAATAGTGTAACATCTATCAAGTTATTTAGACTACAGGGCCACAGGCTATTAAATGATAAACAACCCAACAGAAAACTGGTTTTTAATTTTCCCCTGTGCAAAAACAGTACCAAAGAGCTGATCTAAACAACAAGTAAAACCTTTCGTACATGAGAGTAATCTAAAAGTACATTGACAGTAACACAGTAAAACTAAGACAGCAACAAAATTTGGTCTCAATTTATCAGTTACAGTTAACTCCTCAAACGTGATGCCTCAATTAATTTTTTGCAGTATTTCACATTTCTTAACTTCTTACACAGCATCTAATAACCAAGCCTATTTAATATCATATGTGAAAGAGCTGCCACAAAAACAATTTATTATATGGTTCTTTTCATAAACTCCATTTCCAAAGATTTTGTAAAAGTGAAGTCTGAAAGAATGCAAATATTTCAATTATTTTATTTTAAGCCATTTCCTTCATCCATTTATCTTTGGACCTTAACTCTGATTTGAATTAAATTAGTTTCTAATGAGTTTTGTAAAACCAGAGATGGTTAAGGGTCTGGGTTCAGCTTATTTCTTATTATCCTAAATTAACTACATTTTAAAGAACAGTTGAAAACACTAATGTAAGTAATTTCTTAATGACCAAGTGTGTGAATGCAATGTAATGCAGAGAAAAATAATGAGCTGCATACAAGAATTTGACCTTCATTTCCCACAGCTCCAGACTGCTTCCCACAAGGGAATATGATAGTGGGACACCTGGTTAGAGAGTAACAGGCTATCATGCATATTAATGAATGGGCTATCCTTACCTAGATTATGTTAATGCTTTGTTTGTATGAAGGTATAAAAAGAAGTCACCGTGAGGGTGGCAGGGGCTTTTTGGTCATCATCCTTTGGTCACTGGTCCTCTGTGCTGCACAGGCCTCATGCTTGCACTGGCCTAGAATAAGGAGCACCTGCTTCGATCCAAAGTGTGCCGTTGCTGCCAGCAACAAGTAGTGGAGAATGTGGGCAACGAGACAACCCAGCAGCTCACAAGAGCAGCGACAACCAAATGCTCTACATTAAGATAATCATACATATAAATATGCAGACAAGTATGCTGTAAGAAATGAGAAACACCACAGGTTAGATCTGGAACAGCTGTCACAGCTGGTGATCTGCCAGGTTATAATAGGTGGGAATTTGGTGCCACAGTCCTCCTGGTGATAAAGATTTGTCCTTGACTGCATGCTGTGTTGCTGTGGGGCTGTGCTCCAGTCAGAGTTGTGAGGTCATAATTTACAACCCTTTCCCCTCCCTCCCAATGGAGGATACTTTATTAGGACAGACACTAGATTAGGTGTGAGGAAAAAAACCACATAAGTAATGTTAGAACAATCTATATCTCCACCTTGCCTACAGCATCCTGGTAAATCAATCCTCTCTGCTTAGGCTTGCTCTCAGTCCAGTACATCAGCAACTTCCAGAGCTGCAGAGAAGTCTGCAGTCCATTTTGGGTCTCTAGGGAAAGTTCCTCTGTAGCCAGGGTTCCTGCTGTTCTCAGCAGACACCTGGTCTCTGCTACACTTAAGGGTTATTTCTTGGCCACCATAATTCCTTCACAACCTGTTTGTCCTTCATATTCTAGAGAATTACTCTCTCTCAGCAGTGTCTTATCTCCTAAGGGCTCCACCTTGGCTTCTCTACTGGGTAGCTACAGAATAATGATTGCTATAGAACCGACTGAAGTAATTTAACCGTTGCATTCTGCATATGTGCATAAAACCACCTCCAAAGCTTTTGCTGAGGTTTCAGTGCACATATATGGCTTCACACTGAAAGGGTGATGTTTATTTTCAAATGCAAGCATTTCTGATTATTAGTGGATGCTGTAGACCAACTACTACAATATCAACATATACATCAAAGAAAATACTGTAGCAGATTTTTTTTTTTACTTGGGGAAAGTAATTTCTGAGGTTACTTATATATCTAAATTCCATGCAACCACTGAAGTATGTGACAATCTACTTGAAATTAGAAACATGGATACACACATATGCAATACATAGGGAATACTGTACATTTCATTTGATAATTATCCACTTTTTCTTGATATATTCTTCTTCCCTTTCAGAGGAAAATATTCCACCATCTCCATCCAAAGCTGCAAAATACTCAGCATGAATGGGCCCAGACATCAATAGTATATTCAAAGTTATGGAACTTAAGTCCAGACGATCAGCATTTCTGAACTGACTAAAAGTAGCTACTTTACCAGATACATATATGCCTTAAAACAATCATAGACAAACACAGTTAAGAATCAGTGAATTGCAGAAGAAACAAAAGAGGCATCAGAAAACACAGGGAAGGGATGCAGGGAGAAGCACCCAAAAGAAACACAGAAAGCCCAAGAGACAGTGAGGTAGTAACACAGGTAAATGTGACATTTTCACTGCCAAGTGCTACAAAGGAGATGTCAAGGAAATCTGGGATTTTTTTCAGGAGAAAAATTGGGAAAGAACCCCAAGATTAAAGCTGGATTTTGAAATGAAAGACCTATATCATTGCTTTATACTTTAAGTATTCCTATTTATTCTAGGACTATGTATTTCCATTTCTTAAGCAAGCTGTAATAAGCAGAAATTAACATTTCTCTCCTCCACAGTGTTCCACTACATAAAGGAGGCACTGAATTATTTTCCCTGGCAGAAGAGCGAGAAGGATGGACACTATGTTATTTTCAGCAAAGAAGAACATTCTTTTAAGTAAAAATGCTGCAGTTCAGCTGAGGTATCCAACAAAGACCTATCAACTGCCATATTTACTCTCTTTTCTGCTATTACATCGAAAGACATATGCTTCCCCAAAGGCTAAGTCTTTCCATAGCCAGACTTGATAATCATAACTTGTTCTAGCATCACTAGATGCCTCACTCTTCTAATTATACCAGCAGCTTAGTAAGGTATTCTTATAACTTTCCATGAAGAGATGGAAAAAAATCAGGTCCTTGCACAAAGCAGTTCAGGATATGAAGTGTTACAGACCTGCAGCAGTTTTGGCCTCTGGGCTGATCTATCAACACTGTCTCATCTTCAACCAGATTACTATATACAATTTTTTACTCATGTCTTTGTATATATAAAGCCTTTTATATATACAAAGCCTTTGGGCTTCCACAGCAGAATCTTTACTATTTTACATAGCTTGTGATATGAAAAGTGCATTGATCTGAGCATTTTTTAAAACACAGTTCCCTGGGGAATGACTCCTAATAAAGGTGCATATTTCATTTAGCTGTCTTGTCTTTAAACCAAACACAATTGTTTATTACAATAGCAAGCAAATATACTTGATCTTATTGTGTCAGGATCAGTATGGCTGATGGGACAGAAACATAAAGATGCAAGGAATAGCTAAGACTGAAAGCAGATAAACAACAAACTTCAATCTTACCGGAAAACTAAATTTCTTAAATATGAAAGAACTAAGATTTTAAAGTATGTTAAATGAAGGCTGGAGAAGAATATATGCTATCGTTGAGCACAAAGAACTACTTATTTTCACTTTATGTGCTGCTTCTTCTAGAATGCTAGCTCTGTAACTACAGATATAATTCCTATGATGGAAGGCACTTTTCATAGTTTCAGAGTAAATAATTTTCCAATCAATTAAACAGCTCCATGCCTTTGTCATGCCTGGAAATAATATCTTGCACTTCGTTTTATAATCAGGATAACAAAGCATTCTATAATAAACTCAAAACCCACATATAGAAGACAAGCATTAGCTTATAACAACATCTTCAGAGAGACAACGATTAAAAAAATCCACACTGAGAGAACCTGTTTCCATTTATAAATGCTCT
This sequence comes from Psilopogon haemacephalus, assembly GCA_013396835.1. Taxonomy (NCBI): domain Eukaryota; kingdom Metazoa; phylum Chordata; class Aves; order Piciformes; family Megalaimidae; genus Psilopogon; species Psilopogon haemacephalus. Next base: position 506,824 of record VWZI01007055.1, on the reverse strand, counting down.
AGAAATGCTGATACACTAATGGAGTTCAGTGCATACTGAAGAAGAAAACCAAATTGTCTGTGGATACACTGCAAACCTAAGCCATCCTAAGTACCTAAGCTGGACACAATAAAAACATAAAAAGATTTAAGCTCATTGTGCATTAAGGATGCATTTTTTTTTAAATTAAATGTTTGCCAAACTCTCTTTAAGGTCCACCAACCACTACAGTTTCATTATACTTAAGATTTTTTCATCTAGTTAGTCCATTATTCAATCTACCAAAGGAAAGTTTTTATCTTTTATTATAGCTGGCATTGTGACAGTGCAATTTATATTTGCCAGTGAAAACCACAGCAAAAAAATACATTTATTTTTGTTGTTAGCTGTGCAAGGGTGCTGATATCCATTTCAGAGTTACACTCACACCTTGGTCCTGTGTCTCAGAATTCCACCAGCACATCATCCACTGAGACTAATACACTGAACACATTTGAACTGGCACAAACTGTTTCTAGCAGTCAGGATGCCAAGTGATACAGCATTTTTTATCCTGTTCTATTCACCTTGGAGTTGGTTTTACCAGTGAATTAGGCTTATGTTACATTATCTCAATGTTCCTACCCATTCATGAATTCAGCTTTTAAATAATCCCTTCTAAAAAAGCAAACCGGGAAACCTTTAACTCACAATTAATAAACTAGGCTGGTGAAAATTTGGTATAATCAGTCTTATGAAGCAAAAATATTTCCAGAAAACTATTCCTAAGTTAATTCCTTCTTCCTCAACAGCCAAATGCAGAAAGACTTTTTCCAGTGAGATGTACAGAAGTCTAAGTCAAGTATAATCAACACAGAAATAAACAGCTCTGAGAAAGTCAAGTAACTCATTCTTTGTGGAAAATTACAGAACATGTATGAACTCACACAGAATTTCACCTTTCATCAGGCCAGCTAGGCAGAGATTGGAGGCTCAAGACTATTGTTTAAAATACCTGCATCAATAAAAGAAGAGCTGGCACTGGCCCACAAGTCACTAAAGTTACACTCCCCACCACAACCACAGGTGCTCAGCTACCCTAAACTAGCAGATTCGTTCATGTCAGTACAGATGTGCTCAGCCAAGAGTTTGGGAACACTCAGATTTTTTTTGCAGAGGAGTCAGCTGGATACAAATCACCTAGTACTGTGAACCAGGGATACAGCTAGTGAAGTGATTTGCTCTTTGTCAGGAGAGACTGCATATTTGCCATAATGCCCACTCATGCAGTTGCATGCTGCAAAGGCAGCTGCGAAATTAAACAAATTGAATCTAAACTAATAGCAAAAGAATGCGTAACTTCAGTAGCAATAAGAAAAATTGCAGTAGCTTTAGTCAGCAAGAAGATGCTGTTCAAAGCAACTAGGGATCCTCGGAATGTACTTACACAGCCTGTAGTGCCATTGCTTTGTCAACATAACTTCGATTTATTTTCAGCCCTCCATAGACCACTGGACAGAGAGAGGACACGTAAGGGGGCTTCTTGGCATCTGCGATGCAAAGCCTATGCAATCATGGCCCTATAGTGAAGTGAGATTTCCTTCCTACCCATTAGTGTACTATACACTTCAAATTATTAACAGGACATACTCCAATCATGAAGCAATTTCCACTTGCAGAGACAAAAATGCAAGGTAGATAGCATGAAACTAGCAACACAAAGTTTATTTAGCAAATAGGAAAGTAAAATGAACAGAGAATGATTTTCACAGCTTCCTCACCACAAGATACAGTTCTTTAGAGGGTATTTCAGTACTTTAAAAGGCTGCTATCTATAAATTTTGCAGAGGACAAAACCCAAAGACAAAGGAAACAAGATCAAGAAATTTTGTAAGTGGAGAAAGAATGGAGACAGTCTACTGGAAACTGTATCAATGGACTGCTGCAAGTCTATAAACTACCATAAATTAAAACAGCTCCTATAACAGAATAACAGCAAAATGAAATCAGTGCATTGGCCTGGTTCTGACTTTCATCATTAGACAGCAGCATTTTCTGTACGTGATATAAATTGGCTACATAGAACTGTTTAAGCAAAAAAAACCAAAAAATGCAGTTACTACTACTCAGTCTTACTCCTGCCACCTTCATCTTCATTGTTCACTCAACCATATTCATCATAAACTGCTGCATATTAGAAACACTCTTTCTCCTCTGTTTACACAATGCCCAGATTATTTAAATAGCAGGATAATATACAATTAAAATTCTGTATTCAAATAGCTTTCCTTTTCCCCTGCTATTATTTTTTTGAATGGGAGAATAGTAAAGAATTGAAATAAAGTGAGAAAGAGCATCCCAAACATGAACCCTAACAATAGAATGATGAACCAGGGTCACATTTTCATTGACGCTTGGGTCTTGACATGCAGGACAGAGACACATCACTTTGGTTCAACACCAACATAGAATCACAGAATAGTTTAGGTTGGAAGCATAGGCAGCGACACCTCCCAGTAGAACAGGTCGCTCAAGGCCTCATCCAACTTGGCCTTGAACACATCCAGGGACGGAGCAGCCACAGCCTCCCTGGGCAACCCATTCCAGTGTCTCACCACCCTCACTGTAAAGAACTTCCTCCTAAATCCTGTTTAAATCTCCCCTCTGCCAGTTTAAACCCATTACCCCAAGTCCTGTCATTACAAGACCTTATGAATAGTCTCTCCCCAGCCCTCCTATAAGACCCCTTCAGATATTGGATGGCTACTGTAAGGTGTCCTCAAAGCCTTCTCTTCCACAGGCTGAAAAGCCCCAACTCTTTCAGCCTGTCCTCATAGCAGAGGTGCTCCATCCCTCTGATCATCTTTGTGGCCTTCCTCTGGACCCGCTCCAACAGTTCCACATCCTTCTTGTGCTGGGGGCTCCAGAACTGCACACAGTATTCCAGGTGGGGCCTGACGAGAGCAGAGTAAAAGGGGAGAATCACCTCCCTTGCCCTGCTGGCCACGCTTCTCTTAATGCAGCCCAGCACACAGTTGCTGTCTGGGCTGTGCATGCACACTGTTGAGCTTTTCATTATCCCAGACCCCCAGGTCCTTTTCCTCAGGGCTGCTCTCCAGCCATTCGCCACCTAGCCAGGATTTGCACCAACCCAGGTACAGGACCTTACACTTGGCCTTATTGAATTTCATGAGGTTGGCCTGGGCCCACCTCCCCAGGCTGCAGATGACACCAAGCTGTGTGTTACAGTCGACCTGCCAGAGAGCAGGGATGCTATCCAGAGGGACCTGGACAAACTTGCTAAGGGTGCACTCAATTCCTGTCTCCATGTCACTGACACAGATGTTAAACAGCATTGTTCCCAGCATTGACCCCTGAGGGATGCCACTGGTCTCCAGGTGGACATTGTGCCATTGATCACCACTCTCTGCATGCGACCATCCAGCCAACTCCTTATCAGGCAGTGCCCTTTTCCAGTCAGCAGGATCTTAGGCAAGTTCATAGGCAATAGCAGAGCAGCAGAGGGTTTAATTTTACATGCAAATAACTCTACAACTGGTAGCCAAAATGAAAATATGTGGGAGTGTTGATCCACTCCAAGGTAGGGAGGCTCTAAAGACAGGCTAGATTCATGGGCTGAGGTCAGCTGCATGAGGCCACGTACCAGGTCTTGCTCTTTGGTCACAACCCCCTGCAATGCTCCAGGCTTGGGGCGGAGTGACTAGAATGCTGATTGGAAGACAAAGACCTGAGGGTGCTGGTTGACAACTGCCTGATTATGAGCCAGCAGTGTGCTCAGGTGGCCAATAAGGCCACCACCTAGTAGGATCAGGGAAGTGGTCACACTGCTGTACTCTGCACTGGTGAAGCCACATACTGGATGCTGTACTCAGTTTCAGGCCCCTCAACCCTGGAGCAGTGCATTGCTGGAGGCTGAGGAGAGATGTTATTGCTCTCTACAACTATCTGAAAAGAGGCTGTATTGAAGTGGGTGTTGGTCTCTTTCCCCTAGTAATAAGTGACAGAACAAGAGGAAATGTTGCACCAGGGGAGGCTTAAATTGGTTATTAGAAAAAAAAATGCACAGAAAAAGTGATCAAGCTCTGGAATAAGCTGCCTAGGGAAGTGGTAAAATCACCTTCCCTGCAGATGCTAAAAAGAAACATGTAGACATGGTACTTTGGGACATTGTTTAATGGCTGTGGTGATGTTAGGTTAACTGCCCACTGAACCTGATGACCTTCAAGGTATTTTCCAACCAACCATGATTTTATGGCATTTCCCTGCTGCTCCATGATGATTTAAGTACAAAAGCTTAGTTCTTGATTATGTTTTCATTATGAAAACAGGAGGTGAAAGTAGTCAAGCAGTGTCAGATTTCAATAGTGTTCACTGGCTGCTTACAAGGCAGCAATTGTAACAGAAGTGGATTTTTGCCGGGATTTAAAGTAATTGTTATTTTTTATTTCTTTTTCTTCCCCACCAGCTGCCTACTGTCACTATGACAACAGGAAGCTAGTACAACAGCTGCAAGGGGGGAGAAAGGGGGTGCATGCCCCAGCTAAGAGAGAAGCGACATAGTGGGTGGGGTGCAAGAAGAGAGAAATGATAGGGGATGCAGTCAGAAAAGAAAACAAAAGGTGTTGTGCTTCCTCATTATGTAAAGCTCACCAACTAGAGGAGGAGATGGCTCAACCAACATGTCGGTCACCACTGTAGTTTAAAATAGAACAAAAAGAAAAACCCTGCAGAAATAAAGGCCCTAACTCACATACTGTCACCTGACCAGTGGAAACTACTTTAATCAAATTACTTTCAGACTTACAGAGGTGTAAACAAGAGAAGATTAAGTGTGAGACACTGATGGTATCAGAGGAGTAAGAAATGAAAAAAAAGATAAAGGAAAAGAATCACCACAGAAAATACAGGCAACTACCAGAGTAAGCACACCTCATTAAACATGCACTTCTCAGCAAAATCTTACTCTGAACATGCCTGCCCTCTGGGTTCCAACGAAGTGTTCATTGTACTTGGTTAAAATTTGAAGACATAACTCAGGATTAGAGGTACACCAGAGAACTGCCCGGAAGCAAGATCTCATTTTAAAGGTACATTTTTGTTATTCAGATATTTAAGGCTTTCTCAGAGGCATGCACAAAGTTAAGCACTTATAGACACTACAATTATTAGTTATTACCAGGTACAGAAATATAAATCAGAGGTCTTTAATAAACTATTAACAGGCAGACATGGCTAAAGGAAACCATTACCAGTATATTACATTACTATAATTAGTTTTTACTTAGTGTATTTTCAGCCCTTCCTAACATCACAGCAAACTTTCACTAAAAATGTGGGGTAGAATTCTTTGCTATTCCACTTTCAAAGACAATTGCTATAGTTTTTTTGGGGAGCTGTGCATATTTTTCTTTAACTGGATTGTCTGCCAATGCCTTAATGGTAAAAAATATCACTTGAAAATTACTGGAACTTCAGTGACATTAAACAACTCCTAATCCATACCACGATGTATGAATTCTTAAATAGTCTCATATGCTTATAGATATACTGGCATTTAGAAGATGAATCTAGCTATAGACAGTAGTTAGAAACGACTGGTTTCTATATTGTATATAAACCTGAGCTAGTGATTCATATTCACAGTTTAAATTGATGGCCCAATCTCGGTGTTCAAAAACCCTCAGTGGGTAGCAGTGAATTTCTTAGGTGAATTTCATAACCTTCAGGAGATTCAGAATTGTTTGTTGTCAAATCAAAAAGGCAAGTACTCAACTCTAGCTGGCTGCTTGACAGAAGACTGAAGTTGCTTATAATACTGCTGCAGGACACAAGTAGACTGGAGATGTTTTCTGTAACTGCCCAAGTTACACCTCTCTTAAATGTTTATAACCTGTTGTAGTGGGTTTGCAGTAACCTGCCCCCCCACCTTTTAGAACCCCGGCTAAAACTCAGAAAAACACACTGGAAATTAATAAATGAAACTTATATTTACAGCAATGCAAATATACAAGCAAATATTTACAAGATATAACAGATATTTACAGAAATATACAGTAAAAAAGGAATAGACACCACACCCCTCCTGGAGACCAAAATCCCCAGGAGAGGGAAACCAAACCCCACCTACCACCTCTCCCTCCTTCCCCCAGCTTTATCTCACCACTTGATGATGTTGCAGATAAGCTGAAGATCGGTCAGAAAGATTAGTGGCAGAAGGAATGAATGGTTTTAGTAATTTTACTCTGAATTAGTTCAAAGGCAGAGAGACAAAGAAAAGAAGCTGCTGAAGGCAGCCGGGACCCAGAGCCGACTGACTGCGCAAGCACACTGGCTTATCTGGATGTTTTGGGAACATTCTCAAAACAACCTGCTTCTCTCTCAGTCAAAACTGGGTGAAGGGACACAGTGTTTAATTTCTCACTCAAATTCTCCAATTAGCTCAAACCAACACACCTGTGTTTTATGCAGAAGACTAAATAAAGATTTCCAAAAGAAATATTCACAGTAGTAATCTAGCTTTTGCAGTACAGTACATCAGCAAGTATCTTCCTTTAAGGCACACATATAATTCCTTGGAAGTCAGTATAATAACAGTTGAACAGATGACTAGAATTCTAGATGACTTAAATCAGGACTTAAAAATTTTCCAAAACAACATTAAGCCACAGAAATTGATTTATGTCTTTCTTTACCTTCAAGTTTCATTCCAGTGATGTCAACTGGTAAACGTGTCAGCGTACATATGAGCACTACTGGACCTAGATTTTTGTGTTATAAAGTAAGCCTGAGATAAATTATTAAATACTTCATCTGAACTTTAAAATTTAAAAAAAAACGTTATTTAATCTCAGTAATTTTCAGAAAGAAATCAGTGGTAATTTTATTTATGAAGGAATGTTGTTGCATCTATCGACAAATACAGGGTGAGTGGAAAGGATACTCAAGGAGAACACACCTGAAGTACAGAGTTCTCTTAGTTACAGCTGTGCAAACTCTCTACTTGTTCGTGGCATCTTTCGCTGTAACTCATTCCAAAATGTCAACTATACTCAAGATGAGGAAGAAACTGGCTGCAGAAGAGAAAGTTGATTAACATCGCTCCTTCCAAGTTATTGATTAATCTATAAACACTAGCAACATGTTGAAAAGACTTATATTAACAGCCTCAATAGAGGTGTCATTGTTGCTGTAGCTTGCTTTCTGAAGATGACGTACCTGTAAGAATGACTGAAGCTGTAGGGAACTCAGAGAAATCTGCCACTCACACACTAGAGTCACACAATTTCAGAAAAAATAGAGCTAAATCACCTGCAATTATCACACACAAAAACACTGTTTTAATAATAAACAGTGACATCCAAACCAGCAGTGAATATTAAAACCAGAGCATCCAAAACTAACTAGGGAAATTCATTAACACAATTTAAGAAAGACTTAGCCTGAGCATTAAAAATACAAAAGAGCCAAAACTATCAACTACTTCTTCCCTGTCAAATTATTGAAAAAACACTTTTTGAAGTAGTAACTGTTTTACAAAGAAGTTTTTAACCTGCAAGTACATACTATCCTCTCAAGAGGAAAGACCCATGATAACTCAGAAACAAAGAGACAAAAGCTTTACAGCAATAGTTCTAGACATAGCTGAATGCAAGACAGGAAAATACTTTTTCTCTGCAAGTCACAAGAAAAATCTGGACATAAGTATAGCAATAGTAAATGATTATGACTGCTATAATTTGAAACAGGATTTGTGGATCTGTGTTGCAAAACACTGACTATAACACTAAATTAAGAGTTGTACTTAAGCATGTCATTAACTGAAGATTATTATTTAGCATCTATCATGATCCAGCCATACTTAAAGTCATAAATTAGCTATGATTTTTATCTGTAACCATCCTTCCAGAGATTTGTTGATTTTTTAAAAAAATGGAATAAAACCATATAACAGGAATTTTACTACTACTTCGTTTGCAACCACAGAAACCTCACCCACAAATCACCATCATTTCTTCAATATGTCCCATTAAAAGCTCTAAATATTTGGAACAGGAAGTTGCACAAGACTTGGGATAGTCTGTCTAGGAGCAGGATAGTCTGTCTAGGAGCAATTGACAGAACACAGAATCAGAGAATCATTTCAGCTGCAAAAGACCTTTAAGATCATTGAGTCTAACCATTATCTAACTCTGCCATGTCTGATACTAAACCATGTCCTTCAGCATCATGTATTTGTGTGTTTTAAACACCTGCAGGGACAGAAATTCAACCACTTCCTTGAGGAGCTTATGAAGTGTTTCAGAAGTCTTTCAATGAGACGTTTCTTCTCATATCTAATCTAAACCATCCCTGGTTCCATTTCCTCTCATCCTATTACTTCTTACTAGGGAGAAGAGACTGACCTTCACCTATCTTGAAGGTGACATACAAGTAAACACGATTCAGCAAGTTTCTTCATAGGTCTTTTTCTAAGATACCAGAATTAGTCTTCATGACACGTAGAGTTGATGTCCTGTTGAATTCTTTCCTGAACTGAAACCATTATTTTAAAACTGTAATTGTTTTTGCATCAGTTAAACAAGTTATCAACAGTCAGTAATGTCAAAAATTTTGATTTACAGTTAGGAAATATCACACAGACAATACATACTGTAACACCTTTGAGATACTTGTATACATAAATGAACTGATACGGCGTTCTAAGAGTACGAATTTTTAATGCAATATTTCTTTTAATTTTCTTCTACTAGTACCCTTTATGATTAATTTGAAAATGTTTACACTTTGACCTAGTATTAATTTCTTAATTGGTAAGGAATTCTGGGAAATCTGTTGTGATAGGGATATTGAAGCTAGGATGCTGGGTCATGACGAAATCACATAGTATGACTACTAGACTAGCAAATACAAGACATGAGTTATTAATAACACAGGGAAAACAAAAATACTTTGAGCATTGGATACCATATTCTTGCAACACAGTTTATGAGAACTCACAGCATTGAGATTCTGAGATATGGTTTGAGACAAGTTAGAAAACCAAACTATCAACCAAAACCCAAAAGGTCCAGTTTTGGCAGGAAGATTATAACTATTTGGCTTTTTCAGTGTTTAACACTAAAGTTACTGCTGATATTAAAAAAAAAAAAAACCAACAACAAAACCACCAACAAGAAGAACATGGAAGTTACACATAAGCCTAAATTAAAACAACCAACCAACCAGCAACCAAAGCAAAATCAAAACAACCCTCAACCAAAAATACACTAAACCACAGAAATTTTAAACATGAATGCAGCTTTTTATCAGAACACATTTTCCAAGAGACTGATTTCTGGCAACAGCCAAGGTATCAATGTAGTAAATAACAGGAGTTCATGGTGGAATCCTGTGGCAGAAAAATGTTGACATACAAACCCCCAAGGTAGTGAGTAGAACTACACAGATAATTTTATTTCAACACATAGCCTTGTTGAAACTAAAAATACTGCATGCAGTACTAAAAAGGAGATAGATGTAAGAGCTACAAAAGGGACTTTAGTACTGAAGTAAGTTTTTTGGAGCAATACACAAACTAATCTGCTTAATCAAAAAGATTGATGGTGACAATTGTTGTGCTTCTTTGTGGGAAGAAAATACTGCTTCATAAAGACTCTTCACTCAAATGGAAGAAGGCAGAAAAAAAGCAATTATAAAACTGCATTTTATTTTTTTTTTAATAGAGGTAGGCCAATTAACTATTAGGACAAATCAAAGGGGAGTAGCAGGGCCTCCATGACTTCTTTGAAACATACAGGTTTTTTTGCTTCTTTCGTTTTCTGTGGATTTTTAAAAAAATACAAACTGCTGAGATCAATATAGGATAAGAGCTCCCTTAACAAGTAGAGAAGGTTAAATTACACAGTCGCTCTGGTTTGAAGGCTATGAAAAGATTCATAATACTTGAGTTTCACAACTGGTGCTACCTGCTACCTCACCAGTGCAAAAGGCTTACTACCAGCCTTAGATGCCTAAAATATATTGTTCCCTTGGTGTGCTCAATATCACTTCTAAAATGTATCACATATCCAACCACCTGCCAAGAACCTAAGCAGTCAACAAATGATTTATACCAGCATCTCCTTAACAACAAACACAGGCTTCATTGTTATTAATTCCTCTGAAAATGGTCACTTTCAACAGTTAAGTGAATCACAAAAGTACAGGAAGAGATCATGCCTTTACCAAATGTATCTTCTGCTGATCAGTAAGTCCAAACGTTTGAGTATCTTGATTTACTTGTATATAATGAGAGATCTCTAAAATCATTCCCTCAGGCCGAACCTCTTGCTGCAGCATTACTGATAATTTTAAGTACTGCCCTGACAGAAACCAGTAAAAGCAGCAGAAGTCCCAAAGCCAGCTGCATTAATAACTACCTTGTATACGCCTCTCATGTACAATTCCAACGTCTCAGGTCAACATGCAAATTTAACTGTTTGAAGGAGGCGTCCCACAAAAGTACTACCTTCCACATTATTACAGACTTACCAGCAGCTAAAAGGTAGGGAGGAAAAAAAAAAAAAAAGTAATTTGCTTCCATTTATCTTGATGACTTCTTGCCATGGAAACACAGCATCCAGACCAGACTTTTCTAGCTAAAACTGTCTCATAACACACCCATGAGGAAGTAGGATGTCACCAAGAGAGTGACCACAGGATATTAACAGATTAATATTGCATTGTGGTTTGAAAATGAAGGAAAATAAGAGCAAGACATGACAATAACAAAAAAAGGCTTATGAAATTAAAAATTTTTAAAAATCCCAGAAATATATCCATTCTTCCAAGGGCCTTCAACTACTTCATATTCCTGAACTGTTCCACACACAGACATTTTATTTTCCACAGTCATCAGGTCAGGAACGTGCTCTGATATAAGTCTAAGGAACAGTAAACATCACTTTGCAGTTCTACTTAGAAATACAGATTCAATATTAAAGTACTTCAGAGAGAAATTCTAATCCAGTACACTTTTGTGCATGAAACCCAAAATATTTATATGCTATATTCTGTTATGGTAGCTTAAGAGTATCTCTGAAGAAACAGTGCTGGAGAAATAAAAAAGAGTTTATGGTTTGGAAGGAATAAGCTACCATATTTTAAGGCACGATACAGTATCGCCTGTCTTAAAATAAGAAAGCCTCCATTTAACTTCATCATATACTAAAATAAAGTGGTACATATTAATGCATTTCTAAAAGTCAATATGAACTATGTGAAAACCAGAAGAAATTAACTGCATTACTTCCTCCTTGCCTGCCTAATTCCAGTTACTCAACTCAGTCAGCAGAAGCTTGGCACAGATCATGCCAGAGTGACTCAATTCCTCCACCACAGCTGAAAGATTTTAGAAATTAACCACCTAATTCTATTATTCAAATAATGTGTGGATAAATTTAATTTTCTTAAAAGAACAGGGCAGTCTTAGATTTTTCTCATTTCTACAGCTTCCTCACCTGCTCTCACGAAGAAAACAATCCTGAAAGAGCAGCTTTACCCCCTCCTCTGGGAAACGTATAAAAGAATTACACATGGAAGCCAAGATGCTTCACAAAATTTTAAGTCCCCACACCACTAGTCATTTATGCATGCAGGTGGACTGCATAATGTTAATGACATACCTGGACAGAATTTACTTCACACAGAGAAAACTACTTCAGTATTTTGAAGTACTAGAAAAATTATCTGAAGTGCTAAAAAACAACATGCAGACAGATGGAGGAAAACACTGAAATATTCACACAGACCTACTTTGCTTTTTTTTTTTTTTTTCTCTTTTTTTTTTCTCTTTCTGTCTCTTGTTCAGAAGCTAGTCTGGGCAGGATTTCTTTCATTCTGACAGTATCAACTATAACAACTACTAGTTTAAAGAACTATAAACAGAAAAAATAATCATAAACACACTTTATAGATAAAAAGAAGTGTTAAATTGTAATTAACTTCAACTTCTAAATAACTTCAATACCAGGTAATGTCTAAATTAGTGTTCTAGCAACTGAATATTCTTCCAAAGATGAGTTTATTGCAACGAAGTACCAGCCATGGCATACCTATTTCTCTTCATAATCTTGTTATATTAATTCAGATAGACATGTATTTATAGTTTTCTTGTTTTACTCAAATGACATAGTAAATCAGACTGAAGTATCAACTAGGTTGTAACTGATACTTTCTAATCCCTAAATATGGTCATCTTATTCTGTTATTTATTAAACATGTCTCATCAAAATAGTTTTTTTGAGTTGGTTTTTTTTTTGGTTGAAATTTCCACAAAATTCATTTCCTTTACTTCAAGTCCAAATGCTAGGAAATGCTAGCATGTCAGCCTTCTGCTACTTCGCACATATACACCATGCTCCATTTTCCAGGAAATGCAGTAGAAGTGGAAAAGCACAAACTGTAGATTAGAATGCCTTCCTCTCAAGATCTGCTGTTACATTGTTCTGATAAAGTTATTTCTTAATAGTAAAAAAAAATAAAAACCTTTAAACTATTTCACACCAAGAAATAACATTTGTCTTGTGCCACCAGTCATGTGCCAATCTATTTTATTACTTTGATATTAAGATTCTCAATGGAGCTCAGAATAGAAACAGAGCCAGTTTCCAAGGACTGGAAAAAGGCCTGCTAACTCCCACCATGAACTTCAATCAAATGAACATTAACTCTAGTTGGATGAAGTAAATTTGAACAGATACTAAGTCTCTGCCCAATTCTTCAGAACACCAGGAATGAGTTATTAAAACTGCTTTACCTAACATTTACTGTTTATAAGCAATACGAGTGTAAGTGGACGTACTATGAATATATAGGTAGCCCTTGAGTGGTAGAAGCTGAAGACTTCATATTCAGTTACACTTCCCGTAACTTTAGTAAGTCCAGTGGCACCGTGTGGCTCAAATCCAATGTTGGATCTGGTCTTCGAATTCTTAAAAGTGACATGAACTCACACGGTTTGGATGAACATCCTCATTCTGCTCACGTTGCAAAACAGTGACACCCGCTGGCAGCAACAATTTAAATACTTAATTGGTGCAATGTGGATCTACTTGGGAAGAGTTGCCAAGAAGTTTCTCTCATAGTAACAAGCATGCAGACTTACCTGTTGAGTCACCACTACTGTCTGAGGGTTCAGAAACTGAAATGCTACTAGTATCTGGAGTAACTGCAACATAACCCTCTGGTGGAAGACTCACTGTATACATTCTTCTTGGAGACATAATTGTATTGCCACTACCTATAGAACAGAAAAAAGAAACAGTGTCTGGCTACTGATCTCAGTATAGATTCTCAAAGATTTTCTCAGTTATGGAAATAAATGATAGAAAGTGGTCTTGAAAACCTTTATAAAGGAAAACAAAGCAAGAGAATCTCCAGTGGTGAACACTGAAATTATCAGGTAACCAATAAAACTGCACCAAATTCTGCAGTAGCTGCAAATAAACAAATACTCCACAGGTTAGTTCTTCCCACCAGAAATTCCCCTAATGTCAGACAACTCTTCTGTCTTAACTTCAGAATAAACTTCCACCTAAAGTGTTATTTTAGAAGACACTCTACACTTTTACACATTCTTTAAGAACTATTTCATACAAGACGGATGGGGAGCTGATTATGAAGTGACAGAAGCAACAGAATCACCAAAGTGTGGCATGTTCATTTGCAGACCTTCTACTGTTCACAAGGGTGCAAGGATAGTGTCTGAAAGCCACACTTGATTAAACTCAGCCATGCCTGCCCAAGAGAGCTCAACTGCTCACCCTTACTCTGCTGCCTTCTTGTCTTTTTTTTTTTTAATTTTTTTTTTTTTTTTGGTGGGAGAGTGCTCCAACTATTGTTAATAGTGGTGGTAGACTGGCTTTGTAGTATTTCTTTCCCCAATAACATAAGTGTACAGCCACTCTTGCAAACGTTTTTAAACTTATTTGGTCATCAAACAAAAAGTAATGCTGCAGGTATGACAGAGATATCTCTGCTTCAGTTACACGCCTCCATGCTGCATTTGAGATGGTTTGGTGTGTGTTTTTTCCACTCAGCCAGCTCCATAAACCAGCACAGACACAGCACTAGCCTTCCCTTCTCATCTCTCTAAACCAGACAGAACTGTTAAAATAATACACAGTAAGAACATCTTTGGTGGGAAGACACAATTAGCCTCCTTACACTGCAAACCTGCAGATTATTATAACAATCTATTACTGAGCTGTGCCTATGGTTGGACTAATACCTAAACATAATCCCTAATATGCAGTTCCAAGTTATTTCCGTGTTTCTGATGTGGATGTCTAAATATACACATTATATAGAAGCATACAATCTGACATTTCTCAGATAGCATGACTGATATTGAAGAGAAAGTACATCTCAAAGAATTCAAGGCACTTGTTGAAAGCTGCATTCTAATGTGTTCTCAAAACACCTGTAAAGTTACTTTTGTTTTCAACAGGACAGGAAATTTCTAACTGATATTGATGATGCTTAGTTGAAAAGTTAATAAAGAAAAAGAAATAAATAATGCATAAATATAAAACCAATTTTGTGATTTGGAAAATGATCCACTGAGAACTAACTTGGAATAAATCTTCAATATATCCTCCTCCTTACAAAGATGATGCCAAATCACTGAAACAGGAGGACTTGTATTGAATCCACACCCCTCCAGAAACCCCCCCCAAGCCTAATTAAGGATCACATGTTAAGTGGTGGCACTTTAAAATTACACGGACATAAATATTTCTTGAGTTACGACATTAGTAATAGTTCCAGGTTTTCCCCTTGTCCCCTTTATATTTAGGTTTTCATGGTCATCTTTGTTTTACAAAATCTTAAATTCAATTTTCAGCAGTTGTAAGTCAAATGCTTCAATCATGAAAGCATTAGATATACTGGGATACTAACTTAGCAAGACAAAACAGTTACATGAATTTAGGGGCCTATCTGCAACTTTTTTTTTTTTTTTTTTTTTTTTAATGGCATGAATCATCACTCCTTTACATGCCAAAAAGCCATTACTGTTCTTTGTTGGATCATTTCCTAATCTCAAGCCATTGAAACCTGGATTTTCCCAGCCTGGGGACCATGGATGTCCTTGGGTTAGAACAGATGGGATGGTTATACAGTAGTAAACATTGCCATGAAGCAAATGACTAAACTTAAAAAATGTGACAAAGTTTGGCTAAATAAAAGCAATCAGATACTAGAGATACTCAAGAATGCTCTTCTTTCTACTAATCAGAAGTCATGAATCCTATTTCTGAAGTTTTATTTTATGGAAAAAAAACCAACATAACACAACCCACAACATCCAAAAGATGTTTACAAAACCCACAAAAACAAAGGACATAAATCTTAAAAGGCATAAGTTGCCTCAGGCCAGCCATCAAAACTGACTCTGAAAACGTCAATGGAGCAGAGGGCCTGATATGCAGACCAAACATGCTTCATAGAGATGTCTGTTGTCTCCCTGGTGCCCAGGTAAGGGACATGACATGGGAGGGTGATGTAACTGTAGGGATAACAGAAGTGGCTTTTTGCTCACAAGCCCTGGTCCTCATGGCAGATTTCAACAACCCTGACATCTGCTGGAGAGACAAAAAAGGAAGGCACCAGCAACCCAAGACGTTCCTGGATTACATAGATGACAACCTCCTCCTCCAAACAGTAGAGAAACCAACAAGAAAAGGTCCTATGCTGGACTTTGTTCTCCCCAATAGGGAATGGTTGGTGGTTAACGTGAGGCTCAGGGATAGGCTTAGCTGTAGTGATCATAAAGCAGTGGAATTCAAGATCCCCAGGGCAGCTATGAGAATATATTCTAAGCTTACAACCCTGGACTTTGGGCATGCAGACTTCGATCATTTCAGGCATCTGCTGGCCAAAGTATCACAGGACAAAGCCCTGGAGGTAAGGGGTGCCCAGGACTGCTGGTCAATGTTCAAAGGATCACCTCAGTGTCCAGGAGCAATGTACACCAACAAAGAGAAAAAGCAGGAAAAAATGCTAGGAGGCCTGTCCAGCTGAGCAAGGAGCTCAACCAGGCACACTGTGGACACACTGTCACACAAAAAGATACTCTACATGGAGTGGAAGAAAGCACAGCTAGAATGGGGGGCATATAAGGAAGCTGCCCAAGCAGCAAGAGATCTGGTTAGGAAAACCAAGGCACAGTTTGAATTAAATCCAGCCAGAGAGGCTGAAAGGAACAAGAAGTAGTTCTACAGGTATATTAATGGTAAAAAGAAGACTAGGGAAGGGGTGGGCCTACTCAGAAAGGAAACAGGAAGAGGTGATTGGGTACGGGCAGCATAGCTTCACCAAGGGCAGATCCTGCCTGACAAACATGGTGATCTTCTATGAACAGGTCACAACATTAATAGATGAGGGGCAAGCAAGTGATGTCATTTACCTAGACCTGAGCAATGCCTTTGACATTGTCCCACACCACATCCTGGTCTCTAAGCTGGTGAAAGATGGGTTTGATGGGTGGACCACTAGATGGATAAAAAACTGGCTTGATGGCCGCACCCAATGAGTGGCTGTCAATGGCTCCATGTCCCAGTGGAGGCCAGTGACAAGTGGAGTCCCTCAGGGATGAGTCCTGGGACCAGTCTTGTTCAATATCTTTGTGGGCAACATGGACAGAGGCATTGAGTGCACCCTCAGCATGTTTGCTGATGACACCAAGCTGTGTGGTGTGGCTGACATGCTGGAAAGAAGAGATGTGTGATGGTTTGGGAGTTACCTGCCCCCCACAAAATTAAGTCACCCAGACTAGACTCAGCCAGCTGAAAGTTAAGGAATGAAGCTTTATATTCACAGCTTAGCACAATATATAAACATATATTTACAAAATATTACAAGTATATATCTGTATGTAGCTGTAAATACAAGTTAAAAGTAATACAGAAACATAATACCCCTCCCAGAAAAATCAGAGTCCCAAGGAGGAGCTCCCAACCAACCTTCCACCTTCTTTCCACACACCAACCCCTCCCCCCACCCCCTTATCCCAGTCTGCTTTACATGGAAAGTGAATTGGAAGGACTGGCAAGAGGGTTACAAGCAGAATGATTAGTTGGGTTACACAGATTCAAGCAGAAACAGTTAATGAGGAAGAAGCCCAGGGAGAAACACAGGACTCCAACTGCCTTGTCTATGCTTGTGTCCTTGTTTTTATATGTCTCGTCAAACCTATGAGTGAAGTAGACATCACCACTGTTCTCTTTTCATAGCCTATAATCTAATTTTTCACTTAAAATGCTCCAATATAGGCTGGCCAGTGACTGGTTTGACAGCAGTCAGGAGACTGCTGAGGAGAGGGACTTGGGGGTGCTGGTGCATGAGAAGCTCAACATGAGCCATCAGTGCACTCTTGCAGCCCAGAAAGCCAACCAGATCCTGGGCGGCATCAAGAGATATGTGGCTAGCACGGCAAGGCAAGTGATGCTCCCCCTCTACTCTGCACTGGTGAGACCCCACCTGGAGTACTGCAGCCAGATCTGGAACCCCTATTACAACACGTCCGCAAAAGAACCTCAAGGGCTGGACCATGTCTCCTATGAGCAGAGACTGAGGGAGTTGGGACTGTTCAGTCTGGAGAGGAGAAGGCTTCGAGGTGACCTTATTGTGGCCTTTCAGTATCTGAAGGGGGCCTACAAGAAAGCTAGGGAAGGACTTTTCAGGATGTCAGGTAGTGATAGCACTACAGGGAACGGAACAAAGCTAGAAATGGGTAGATTCAGACTGGATATTATGAAGAAGTTCTTCACCAAGAGGATGGTGAGACTCTGATTGCCCAGGGAGGTGGTAGAAGCCCCAGCCTTGGAGGTGTTTAAGGCCAGGCTGGATGTGGCAGCCTGATCTAGTGTGAGGTGTCCCTGCCCATGGCAGGGGGGTTGGAACTAGGTGATCCTTGTGGTCCCTTCCAACCCTGACTGATTCTATGATTCTAAATATCTCTAGTGCCCAATCTTACTAATTTAACCAACAGAAAACTTTCTCTCCTCTGCAAGTATTAGTGCCCAATCCAACTCCCTCATTAGCTGTACTTTATTGGAATAAACAAGAAGACTCACTCAAGACAGTTTTTGGCTAAAAAAAAAAGATATATGAAAAAATAATTCCAAAGATTCACCTCTTTTAAAATAAAAGTAAGCATACTCAACATCTTTTGCACATTTAATCATATTAGTTACTGTAACTTATTTTATTTACACCAAAACCGCTAACAAAAAAAAAAATTCATCTGCAGAGTTCACTTTTAAATTCTGAAACCTCTGCTGTTCTGTTTTGAATAACATTTCCCCATTTGCCAAGTAAAACTTCAGAGTGTACAGTTCTATTCCAAATTGGACAACTTCATGAATCTGTTGTCTGAATATATGTTAGGGAAAAAAAGTCAGATAATTAAACAGATACATGTTGTCCTCCAGCTCAAAATTCTCAAGTAACAAACTGTTGGAGAACATTGTGAGGAAGCAGTACAAGACCACTTGTTTTATTCCTGTATTCTTTTTGATGATACTGTTGTTGTGGTAGGCTGAATGGGCCAAACTAGTGTTATACGTGTCTCTGCTTGCTCTTCTTCTGCTATGGGGAGAATCAACTGTGGGAAAAAGGACAAAGAACCTGGAGCCACTAAGTCTAAGGACCCTGGCCTGCCCAGACTTGTTTTGTTCCTGTTTACATCTTTTGGTAAACACTCAGCTTGTGCCTGCCTCATGCAAGGTCAATGTTTTACCTAAATTTGGGTAAAGCAAGCCTATGGCTTCACCTAACATGGTCAGGCTTGGCTAACTGCCGATCTGATGGGCTGTTCTGTGTCCAAAGGCCCATTAGTCTCAGGCTGTATTGATAAAAAGAGATAAGCAGGCTCCCCCTTTGTATTTGTGATTGCTCCTTGCTTGCTGGTACTTGCTCCCATTGCTCTCTGCTTCTGGCAGCATTCTGCCTCACTGCATCCTGAGTTGCCTGGAAACTGCCTGCCTTGAGTTTACCAGGAACAGGCTCTAAATACCCTGCATAGGCAGTATGACATTGCACTGAGACAGCACATCGCACAATATCCTGTCTACACCTGAAAGTCTCTTGCCAAGACAGGAAGTCCTGGAGGTACACAGATCATCCAGAGAAATCAGGACCAGGTCAGAAATCATCTGCCTCTTTTCCTCAGCAGCCTGTGAAGCCTGGGAAGAATCAAAAGCCTCAGAGGCTAAGAAGACACCAACAGAACGCCCTGTAAGCGTTTGGGTACTGTGTTAAGCTGTAGATAGCCCCATGAGTCGGGAAATAATATTTTGTGAGTAAATGCTTAAGCCTCTTGTAATTCACTAACTGCCTTCTGCTGTAAGCAGAAAGGAGCTTCCCAAGTCCATCTAGTGTGCAAGTGGTATATTGAGTAAAACAATCTTCTCTTTCAGTTCAATTAATTGGATTTAAATGTTTATATTATTGCTAGTCGTTTGTTCTAGATCCAGATATCAATTTGTATAATGTTTCCACAACCATAAGAAGAATAATAATTTTATTATTAAAATTAGTGGACAGGGGTGGTGAGAGTTTTGAATACCAAAATTAATAAACAATATTATGAAAATACCATCTTGCAATCAATTGCCCCTCAATCATAACTACTGGTCACTACATATTAGTGCAGACAGCAATACTGAATTCTCTGCATTGACTTTATTCACATATCTTTAAAAAGAAAAAATCCAGTCCCTTGATGTTCAAGAAATAGCACACTTTCACTGCATGGGCAAATACCAGTAATGTCTCCTTCATCCCATCTTTTTCCACATGTGAGGAAGTAAGACTGGTACATGGCAATCTGCACCTAGTCTTCATGACCACCAAGCTTCTTTGAAAACTAGGTGAGCATAAGGTTTCACTAGCCAGATCTCTAAGAAGGTAATATTTGCCTATAGCTTAGGATCTGGAACCAACTCCTACAGCAGCTCCTCCCCCCACCCCAGATCTCTCCCCTGTGGAGAGCATGAAATTTTAAGGAGTACTTTATCATTATTGTCTTTTCATTTACACTGATGAAAATCAAGACCTTCAGGAGGAAATTGAGGCCCTCTCACAAGGCTAAAAATTGATATGTAAAATAAAAAACAAGGAACAAGAGATCCAATTTATTTCCCTCATGCACACTAACTCCTACATAATCTAGAATATAGCTCATTTTTATTTGAGCCAGGATTTGCCATTAGAACTCACCCTTATGTTTCATTACATTAGAAGTGCCATTCTTAGTCAGAGGAAAAAAAAAAAGCAAAACAAAGAAAAAACCCAATCCTTCCTCTTACTCTCACTCATTGTCTGAGGATGAATTTACAACTACAATCCCTTAAAACACTTAGATTCCATTTGATAAGTAATGAAAATAAAAATGCAAAACACAAAGCAAGAGTGAAATACGAAAAATATTTTGATCAAGGAAAGCAAGAAACAGAACACTTTCCAGAGCGCAATATAACTACAAGCAGACAGCAGGTTCACAATTACAAGACAGCTAATTTGAAAAGTGATACTTGATATTTCTTTTCCTCCCTGAAAGTCATAACTGTGATGAAATGATGAAAAACTATAAGTTATTTGTCTACTATATGGTAAGTAATATTTTGATTAGGTGTCTAAGGGTTCTAGCTGCAGCAAGAGGATAATAGAGCTCCATTATTTCTCCTAGTGCTGCAGATATTTGTTCAACACACTTAAAAAAAAAATCAAATACATCCTTTTCCATCAACAGATTTTATTTTTTAGTAAATGCAACAACACTGAATCTAAAAGATGACATCTAAATTGCAATTACTTAATTACCTTCACTGATGAAGTGATTTTATCATTACTGTATCTTAACTGAAACTAGACCAAGAAATAAACAGATGTGCTCATCAGAATGAAAGTCAGCAAGACTTAAGTTTTAAATTCCTCCCCTCAACCCACGTTTTAAAAATTCTGTAACTGGAAGCCATCAGTAAGTTTATTCTCCTTTTTGTACAAAAATAATGCAAATCACAGAGGTACAAAAGAGGATGGAAAATAATTTGCCCTGAACATATTCAGTACCAAGTTCACATAATAAGCATTTCCGCTTTTCAAATAATAGGATACAGTTGGTACAAAAGACACATGGAAGTTAAGCATGTGTCAGAGCAGAAATGATGAAATATTACTCTGAATAACCACAACTTTGTCAATGACAGCTTCAGTAATAATCTCCACAGTGTAAATGGGAGCAGCAGAGGCACCTCATACAGCCTGTTCTATCATCAGTACATAAAGAAGAATTTCAAATGGAGACAAGGTGGACAGCAAGGATGTCAACTAGACACACAATTACTAAGCTACAGCTCAACTCAGCTCAGAAACTTATCAGTCATTTTATCAAGTCCTTGCACACATCCAATTTTTTGTTTCCTTTCTCAAGATAATTAGTTTTCCTAATGATGGCTACAGTTGGGTTTAGAGCTTGTTTTCATCTCAAGGTGGCATACTCTACTCCAATTAGGCAATTGTTACATACTATCAAAAGAGCTACTTGTAAAGTTGTGTTTAGTTGTCACTGATGCTAGTAGATTTCTCTATGGCAAATAAGAGTGGAAGAGGAAATACCAAAGGATACTGGAAAAGAAAACAATCTGCCACCCAGCAGCAAATAAACCAAACCAAAGAAGCCTGAACAGTTGTTGGGTGGCAGTGTTTGTTTGTTTTTCTCTCCCTAAACTCCAACTCTCTATTGTCCCCCCCAAGCATACAGCTACTAACCTGTAGATCTGTTAGGGCACCATTTCTACCAGATCCACTATAGGATGGTGTTTTCAGCCTGGAAATATCTGTCCTGTGTTTACAATATAGTTCCACTGTAATATAGTTTGTAAAGAAAGAATTTTAAAATCCTCCTGAGTGGAACATAAGAATGTCTGACAACACTTTGTCATACAATAATGATAACATCCATTGCTCTTTAGTTTATTCACAACAGACAACTTTTCAGAGTAATTAACTAAAATGAAGCTGAATTGTTTAACGAGCCTCTAAGGCTGTTTACTGCACTGGATTCTGCAGGAGTTTAATTTCTCAAGCATATGCATTTCATCAAATCAATCAAGTAAAAACCAGGCCCCTCCACGCATATTTTTTTAGACAAGTCCTGTCATCCAGACACTTCAGTCAAAAAATTAATTTCTCCCTGTGTGCAAAACATTTCCTTACATTCACTTTCTCACCTTCAGATATTCTGCCCTATTCTACCAATTTCAGACAATTAGAAGCCAGAGACTAGGTTCTGAATAGAAACTTTAGCCACGGACAGGTGGTTGATTTTTTCAGGTTGCTTTCACAATTTTTTTTTTCTATTTTCAAGAAATAGGACACAAGACACTATCCTCCTTCCTTGGGATTTAGAAGAGGCACGGCACCTCAGCATGTTTTCTCCAACCCTAACAGAATTCCCATCATCCCAAGAAAATGTAAACACCATACAGAAGATGACTTTGTAGTCACAGAGAATTGCAAATCTGTCAAAACTTGCTTTCGGTCTCTTATTCTGGATCATATTGTAAGCTATGCCGGGAGCTTTATGGGACAACCATTTCTGATACTAAGTTACTAATTTTCCAAAATGAACAGGGCCCAATGTTCTGCATCCTTATGTATCTCAACTTCAACTTGATCTCAAAAGAGGCATATAAATGCAAATATTTACAGGATATAAAAGTATGCACTTCAAATTTTATGGGAGTAAATCCCTCCTGTGCTTCCAAACATTTAAATCAGTAATGCAAACTGCATTCCAATAAACAAGAAAATGGGCAGAGGTTAGCTCATGCATATTGGTCATAGAATGTCCACTATTTGAAAATAACTGTCAAAGGCAATGTGATGAAATTTATAGTAAAAGCTATAAATATAAAAAACACTTAAGACTGAAAAGAAGCTAGCTTAAAAAAGAAACTCTCTATTTCTTACTGACATGTTTTTTTTTTCAGGAGGTTCTGCAGGTCTGAAATAAACTATGAAGGAGTTTGGATCTACACAAAAAAAGGTCCAAGTGACTCTCATTTCCCAATATCCAGCTTACAGACTGCTGCTACTTAATAGATAAGCTGTTTTGTAGTTATGCCCATGACCTCTGGTTTACAAGAAAGAAGTTACTTAAAATTCACATATATGATAAAAAAAGAGTCAATAGATTCCTTTGTTTTTCCTTTTCCAAGGCCTTAAAATTTATAGCTAAAAATCTTACAGCCTATCACTAACCATGTGCTTTCAGTGTCCAATGCCACAAAATCACAACTTGAAAATGGTCACCCATGCAGGAGCTCCTTAACTTTAAAAGAAGTCACAACCAGAAAAGAAAGTTTATGTTATCTGATGGTTTCACAGCTGGGTAACTGAGTTATCTTTTTCCTATGTGTTTATCATTGCTGTACTCTTTAAAAAAAAAATTCCCTTAAAAGTATTCATTTGTAGGACATTAAAGAAGGCAAAAGCCTTCCTGGAGTACCACAGCACACACTTTCCCCTAACAGAAACAAGTTCAGTTACTGTACTGCTAATTTCAAGTACAGCCTTGTTGCAAAACTTCTAAATCAAGTACTGTTCTTTTAGCTCTATGCTCTCTTTCCCATGAGTTCTACATGTAAAAACCTGTATTAGGATTCCGTATCAAAATCTTTTGGTTCACTGAATTGAAGAACATTGTATTATGAACTAGGTGCAAACAAACAGCAATTACACATCATCGGATCAAATAAATTTTCCTCCTCACCTCTCACTTATTTGGTGAAGCCCTAATTCATAAGGAATGGTATAGATTCACTACAAATGAAATCACTTGTACCTCAAGAAGTAACTCCATAGTCATGCCAGTATACTATGCTTTCATTGGAAATCCATTAAAGTAGCTTGTTTCCTATTTCAAAAGGACAGTTAGCTCTCAATGCTATCATCTTATAGAATAAGCTTAATGCTTTATCAGCCTTCTGAAAATGTGCCTCTCATTACTGACTACAGCAAATCAGCATTAGAAGCACTGACCTACAAAAACAGAGTATCAAATGGAGCCACGAGAATTTGAAATTTCCAGGCAATCTTTTGCGCTCTAAAAAAAAAAAAAACAAAAACCAACAAAAAAACACCACCACCACCTCCCCAGTATCACAGGTTTCTAGACTAACATATGTTGAATAGGACTTTTGGAAGTCAAAACCCATTAAAAACTGGGCCCACTTTGATGAAGTTTTCTAGTAGACTGGTTTTCAGCTCCCTCAAGGATATAGATACCACAACTCTTTGAGCAGCCTAGTCTCAATGGTAAATCATCCCCAAGGCAGAATTTTCTCCCTCATCCAGGTGCAATTGCTTTTGCCCTAACTTCTTTGTCATCCTTTCTCTGTTGCTAAGCACCTCCAAAAAGTTCAAAGTTCAGTTTTTGTTATACTTCTTCCCATTTGGTAGTGGGGAATAATTAAGATCTCCTATTAGCTTTGTTTTATGGCTGAACAAAATTGGTTCTGTCTCTTCTCTTACATAAAATCATCTAGCCATCACAACACCCTCCACTGGGCTCACTTTACTTTGGTACTACCTTTTACCAAGGAATCCACAATCCAATCATCTTATCATAGGAAGCAGATCTAGTGGTCCTAATTCTTTTTTTCTTCTTCAGATGGTTGGAAAGAGCTTCCAGAAGGATCCTATGACACAGTTTTCCAGACCCTCTTGAATATATGTTCAATGCTTGGTCACCAAAAAACTTCCTAATTGAAATGACTTCTCAAGAAGGAAAAAGACCAGTCTCACAATGACATCAGACAGGATGAACATGATCTTGTCCCACTGACATGCAATTGCACAACTGACTTAACTACTCCTCAGCTATCATTATCTACTGTGGGCAATGCTTCACTTCTCCACAGACTATCATTAGGCTCAGGGGCCTTTTGGTCAGGCCTAAGGACAAATCTTACCAGAAAGAACAGGGGAAAAAGGCACTGAGTACCCTCTTCTTTTTTCTTGTCTGTCACTAGCCCCTTACCTACTGACCACTGGGCCCAAATTTAGTCCTCCAGTTGTCACTCCCAACCTTTCTGTTCCATCCCCTGTCTCCCAGGAGTTTCAACTCCAGCTGATCTATGGCCTTCCTAACTTCACCCCAGCATATTCAGACTACCTCTCTGTATTTTTCTTCAAAAGTTATTATCTGCCTTCACTTCCTCCATGTTTCCTTTTTGCTACATGAGACTAGAACTCCTTAAGAGCTAAGCTCCCTGCATTTACAGAATCACAGAATTAACCAGGTTGGAAAAGACTTCTAGGATCATTGAGTCCAACCTGTCACCGAACCCTTCTAATTAACTAAACCATGGCACTAAGTGCCTCATCTAGCTTGAACACCTCTAGGGACAGTAACTCCACTGCCTCCCTGGGCAGCCCATTCCAAAGTCAATCGCACTTTCCACGTAGAAATTCTCTGTAACATCCAGCCTAAACCTGCCCTGGTGCAGTGTCCTCTTGTTCTGTCACTGGGTGCCTGGGTGAAGAGACCAGGCAGCCCTGCCTGGCTACAACCTCTTTTCAGGTAGTTGTAGACAGTGATAAGGTCTCTCCTAAGCCTCCTCTTCTCCAAGCTAAACACTCCCAGCTCCCTCAGCTGCTCCTTCAGGGCTGTGCTCCAGCCCCCTCACCAGCCTTGCTGCCCTTCTCTGAACACATTCAAGCACCTCAACATCTCTCTTGAATTGAGGGGCTCAGAACTGGACACAGTACTTAAGGTGTGGCCTAACCAGTGCTGACTACAGTTACAGATGAGAAAGGGAAAATGAGATTAAAATAGACTTCACCTACCGCCTCGACACTATTGACTTGTCCAGCACCACTGTGTTGTTGGCTGTCACCAGACATGCTCTGCTCATTTTTCAGGTCGTGTGGGCCTGCTTCCACAGTGATGGTACAGCTCTGGGTACCTTCTCCTGGTTAGCTTTCCCTCACCTTTCTCTTGTTCCTCCCTGACACATCTGAGCTTAGTCAGGCATCCTGCCACACTTGCTTATTTTTCTGCACGTCAAAATTCTTGTGTCTTGAGAAGGTTATTCTTGATGGTTAACCAGCTCTCCAGAAAATGTCAAACATCTGTTCTTCTATAGGTACAGAGTTCTAATCCTACAAAATCAATTTTGTTAGCTTCCAGGACTTGAGCCTCTTGTCCCACTCCACATTCTTCCTTATTTGTGAGTAACAGGTCTAGCTGAATGCCTTCCCTAGAAAAGAGCTATTATAGTCTCAGGAAACGCACCCTTTATGTCAGATGAGTTTAACAATTTCTTTCATTTACGGAAAAAATAGGTTTAGGTGAGTTACAGTGCAAAGCAATACACACTTCTTTATGTACTGAGCCTTTCATCCACAAGTAATAACACAGAAATCTCATTTTGTAACTTCATCCGTTAGCACAGTACCCACATTTTACAACCCATTTAGAAATCATCCTTATTTACACATCAATATTTTTAGATACTACTGTCATTGCATAAACACACACAAAATAACGCTCTTCAGGAGGATTATAACACAGTGTCTGAACTGATATTTGCCTTCTGTTGGTTTACATTCCCCATGAGGCTTTCGCTGCAACAAGAGGGAAGGAGGAAGTGCTGGACCATTAAACCCCATAGTTCTTTGGGTGTAACTCTAATAGCTGAGCAGAGTTATACAGCTAAGTAATTTTCTCACTGTTTAATAGACATTAAACCAAAGAAAACTTAGACTGGAGTTTCCTATTGGTTACTGATAAACACTGTGCTCATGCATATACACAAATATTGCTTTTTGGCTTTCACAGTACTTAGAATACAAAATGTCAATGCCTGAATACCACCAGCACTTGTCTTAAATTTTCTCTGTTGGCATCAAGAGATGAAAAAGTAGATACAATACCGCTCACAAGTAAAGTAACTATACTTAAAACCATATTGTCAGAAAAAAAGCTATGCAGTCTCACCTTGAAATGACTTGCAGGGTCTATCAGTTGAACTGCTTGCATCTGCTGATGAAGTCTGAACATTAGCCAAACTCTTATCACTGGATATTGAGCCTAGATTCCTGAGAACTGCCTCTTCTTCTCTACTTGACATATGCACAAGAGAAGACGGTGAAGTTTCAGCATAGAGTCGTTTCAGTACTCTCTCTATAAACACTGTGGGGTAACAAAACTTTATTAGAAAAAAAATGCAATGTCTTCAAGGTATTTTAAGATTTTTTAAAAGTCAACAACTGATGACACAAGACAATTTCCCTCTTATTCCATACACATCTGACTTCAGCAGTCCCTGTCCCTCAGGGGTAAAGCAAAAAATACATAAAATTCCTAAACATAATTGAAAAAAACATAATTAAGTCCTAAATTTGAGTCAGAAAAGCAGCTTTAAAATCCTTGAGTTCACTACCAATGTTACTTTCAAAGTCTTGTATTTAACTGTATTTTGGCAATAAACTGGTACACTTACAGACCAAACACACTTTTTAAAAAAAAGAACTACCTTTCTACAGAAGTGTTACCAGAGTGCTCAAAAGACAGTACCTCTTCTGGCACAGAGGTACTGCAATTGAATCACTCAAAAAAAAAAATCAGTAAGCTACAACTATTTAATCACACAGAAAAAAAACTTGAAGCAGACAGCAGCAGAAACACATGGTAACCCAATTATTTCTACAGAATTAGCAGTATTCTTCTACGCCTCTTCCTCTTATGGCCCCCTTTCTGACGACATTGGCAATCTGCTACTAGTTTCTCAAATGGAAGCATTATTTGATTAAAGAACAGAAATATATGCAAACCTACTCATCAATAAACCTATCTTTATATAGATTCATGCATGTTTCAATCACTTAAAACCTTTCTAAATGTTACTTTATATTTTAATATAATACATAATTTCATCTATAGCAAAACATCCCCAGTTTCATAAATTCTGCATGGTTGAGCAAATAATGCGGAGTAAGGGAGAAAGACTTGGAGAACAGCAAGTTACCTAAACTCCAATTTAAAACTTTATATTGTGTACAGACATAAAACATGAAAACTGGTGCAGGTTCTTAAGAAAGACCTTCTGCCACAAGGAAAGGACTTCCACTGTTTTAGGAAGAATGATCCTTATTACAGCTAAACAGAAGAACATACTACCATCACGTAACTCTTCAATAAATTGCTTCACAACTGAAAAACAAAGCAAAAATCACCTTGATCAAGCTGGGAAATACTTGAACCTCTAGTCCTTGATGGATAAAATTTATCTCCATTTATACCTTGGTAGTATGCTTAAATTGTCATAGAAATGATTAACTGTAAGAATGTCTTGCAAGACATTTTCCGGACTTTTATATGATCACTTACTCTTTGCTTCTGCTCCATCTTTTTGAATAATCAGTGACCTTATTAAAGATCTAAGACAAGATTTAAGACTGAAGAGGCATGGGTGCAGAAGATTTCATATATGAAGTCTAAATTTTAGTTTTTCTATGCTTATCCATCACTTAGTGACATGAAAATACCTGTGACAAGACACCAGCAACGTCTCCATCAAGTAAGCACAATTAATTTTGCCAGTTAGGAGTTGAGACTACTGCTTCCAGACAGACATGAATAAGTGTGTTTTCTTTTCTTAAGGTCCCTTCACCAGGATATTCTCCAGCTAGAAAGGCAAAATGCCCAATTATTCTCTTCAGAGAACAACTAGAGAAAGCAGACAGAAATAATCAGTGTAACAAGGCAAAGTTAACTGCCTTTTGCAGGTCTCTGACTCTAAAACAAGTTATCCAAGAAGTTTATCTGGAGTCTTTCCCTGAGTACTGCAGTGTTAGTAGCATCATTTTAATGAACTCCAGTATAGTTGTTACTAAATGTCATGGTCTAACCCTGGTAGGCAGATGAGTCCCACACAGCTGCTTGCTTATTCCCCTCTGTGTATGATCAGACAGATGAGAAAATGCGTGGGTTGAGATAAATTCAGTTTAAGTAAATCAGAAGCCATGCCAACATGCAAAGCAAAATATTAAATTAATTCACTGCTTCTCATCAGCAGCAAGGTGTTCAGCCACCTCCAGGAAAGCAGCTGTCCATTGTACATAAAGATGACACTGGAAGACAAATGCCAGGACTTCAAACACATGCCCCCACTCCCTTCCACCTCCTTCCCTCAGCTTTTATTGCTGAGCTGTGCTGGTTTGAACTAATTGGAGAATTAGTTGCCAGCAGCTCAGGTTCTCCAAAATTCAGATCCATCACAAGCTCCATCTTCTGTTAAACTGGCTCCTACCAAAATGAAAGGTAAAACTGGGTCAAAACATGGGTCAAAAGATGATCTAGGTAGTGGAACAGGGATTTCTGATGTGCAGCAGGAAGAAGAAGAAGAGGAAAAGATTAGTCTTAAAGACCTGACTGGTTTGCTTAGGTCTAAATATGAGGACAACGTAATATTAGTCAACAGGACAGAAGATGGCTCTCTGGAAATTAGGAATGCTGTTAGAAGAGATTTGTTTGGCCAGGCACAAACAGACCAGCAAGGAAAGGAGGAGGAGAAGGATGATATCCAAGGCTTAGATGCCCTTAGAGAGGTCAAGGAAGTTAGAAAGGAATACTCAAGGGAATCAGGAGAGCCAATCCTAAACTGGCTGGTGTGATACCCTACTATTGGTGCAAATGCCATACATGTAGGAGACAAGTCTGCAAAGCAGCTAGGCTTTTTAGGCTAGGAAAGTGGAGGAGACAAACACCTGGCAACCAATCTTGGTATGGTTAGCTTGTGGACATGTCTTCTGTTGGCTGTAGGTATTAGATACACCTCCGAAGATGACTTGCCATGGGTAGCTAGGAAGTGGAACACAGTTGAGTTCCCACGGCAGTTCCCACAAACAAAAAGGACACTCAGTCTTTCCTGGGTGCAGTGGGATTCTGGAGACTACACATTCCTGGATTCAGTCAAATCTCTGTATGATGTTACTTGTAAAGAAACCATTTTGAGTGGGGACCTGAACAACAAGCAGCCTTTGATCAGATAAAGCAAGAAGTAGTCATGCTGTGGGCTTGGGACCTGTACGATCTGGTCCAGACATTAAAAACATTCTATACACGGCTGCAAGTGACACTGGTCCAACTTGGAGTCTTTGGCAGAAAGCTCCAAATGAAACACGCAGACCTCCGCTTGGTTTCTGGGGATGTGGCTACAGAGGTTCCGAGGCAAATTACACCCCAACAGAGGAAGAGATACTAGAAGCCTATGAGGGACTGAAAGCAGCTTCTGAAGTGACTGGAACTGAGTCACAATTGCTTTTAGCTCCTAGATTGCCTGTTCTAAACTGGATGTTCAAAGGCAAAGGTTCACCACTGCATCATGCCACAGATGCAACCTGATCTAAATGAATGGCTTTGATAACCCAACAAGCACACATGGGTAATCTTGATTGACCTGATCTGGTAGGAGTGATCACCAACTGGCTGGAAGGCACAGGCTGTACAAAACCAGCAGGGGAGAAGCCAGTTCGTGCTAAAGAAGCTCCTCCCTATGGTGATCTTTCTGATCAGGAAAAGAACTATGCTTTGTTCACAGATGGTTCCTGTCGTCTTGTTGGGAATAAGCGAAGATGGAAGTCAGCAGTCTGGAGTCCTACCAGGAGAGCTGCTGAAGCAGAAGATGGAGAAGGTGAATCCAGTCAATTTGCTGAGGTAAAAGCAGTCCAACTTGCTCTTGATGTGGCTGAATGGAAAAATTGGCCTATCCTTTACCTCTACACCGACTCATGGATGGTAGCCAATGCTCTATGGGGTTGGCTAAAGGACTGGAAAAAGAGTGGTTGGCAGAGGAAGGGAAAGCCTATTTGATGTGCTCATCTATGGCAGGAAATTGATGCACGACTGGAGAGAATTCCAGTGAAGGTGCGACACGTAGACACACACATCGCTAAAAAGAAAGCTACTGAGGAACAGCAACACAACCATCAGGCAGATCAAGCTGCTAAGATTTCCCAAGTTGATGGAAACAGCAACAGTGACTTTGATCTTGATTGGAAACATCGAAGTGAACTGTTCTTAGCTCGGTGGGCCCATGATTCATCTGGACATCAAAGCAGGGATGCGACATACCAATGGGCACGTGATTGATTTATCCATGGACGCTATCACCCAAGTCATACATGACTGTGACATCTGTGTTGCTATTAAGCAGGCCAAGTGAATCAAGCCCTCATGGTATGGGGAGAGATGGTCAAAGTACAAGTATGGTGAAGCGTGGCAGATTGACTACATCACTTTACCTCGTTCTCGTTCTGGCAAGCAGTATGTGCTAACGATGGTAGAGGCAAGCACCGGATGGCTGGAAACCTATCCAGTTCCACATGCTACTGCACGTAACACCATTCTTGGCTTGGAGAGACAAATCATGTGGAGACATGGAACTCCAGAGAGAATCAAATCAGACAATGGCACTCATTTCAAGAACAATCTTGTGAAAAACTGGGCCAAAGAATGTAGTATTGAATGAGTCTACCACATACCCTACTATGCACCAGCTTCAGGAAAGATCAAACACTACAATAGTTTGCTGAAGACCACCCTAAAAGCCATGGGGGGTAGAATTTTTAAAAACTGGGACAAGAATTTAGCACAAGCAATGTGGTTGGTAAACAGTAGAAGTTCTGTAAACAGGGCAGGACCTGCACAACCAGATTTGGTACCAACAGTGGAGTGTGATAGAGTTCCTGTTGTACAGGAAAGGAATCCGTTAGGGAAAACTGTTTGGGTTTTTTCTCCTTCGGGGGAAGGGAAACCTGTCCGAGGGGTGGTTTCTGCAGAAGGTCCTGGTCATACATACTGGGTAATGCAAGAGAATGGTGAAATCTGGTGTATGACACAGATAAATCTAACCTTAGCTGAAAGAGTTTAAATTTAGAGTGTTAGGAGTTTTCTGTTCTAGGTTTCACCTGGCGTCCATCACAACAGAATCTACAACACATGAGCATGAACCCAATGTCATCTGTGAGTCCCTGGTCTCATCTGTGAGTAGACAAAGTGTTTTCTGAGCTTTTGAATCACTTACATCCAAGATACATCTGGAATGAACTGAATTTGTAAATATTCATTATTGTAAATATTGTTTTAGATTAGATAGATAATTCTCAGTAAACACTGAGTGAAGTAGACAGGGGTGGATTGTGCTGGTCTGAACTAATTAGAGAATTTGAGTGAGAAATTAGACTATTGGCTGTGAGAGGAAAACACATTATGTCACTTCACCGGGAGCTCTACTGAGAAAGAAAATAAGTTGTTTTAAGAATTGAAACCCAAACATAGATAGTGAGAGGGTTTCAGACCTCGCTGGGCTGTGCCTGTTTCTCTGGCATGGTTTCTTTGTCTCTGCCTTTTGTAGCTGATTCTTAATAATTCTACTAACTTCTTTCCTACTACTAATCCCCCTGGCTGATCTACCTCTGCCTATCTGCAGCATCAACAGGTGGTGAGATAAGATTGGGAAAGGGGGGGAAAGGTGGTAGGGGTGGTTGGTTACTTCTCTTGGGGATTTTGATCTCTTGGAGGGGTGTGGTGTTTTTGTGTTACCTTTTCACTATATATATCTGTAAATATCTGTTATGCATTGTAAATAACCTCTTTTATATTGTGCATTGCTGTAAATATAAAGCTTCATTTATCAACTTCCAGTGTTCTGAGTTGTAGACAGGGTTTATTGCAAAAGGTGGGGGGACAGGTAACTGCTAAACCACCACATGAGCACAATGTCATGTGGTACAAAATACCCTCTGCTCAGCTGGGGACAGCCATCCCAGCTGTGTCCCCTCCCACCTTCTTAGATACCCCTAGCCTACTTGCTTGGTGGGGAGGTGCAAAATGCAGAAAAGGTCTTGGTGCTATGCAAGCACTGCTCAGCAATAATCGAGACAGTGTTAACAACACTGTTTTCTCCACACAGCCAAAATACATCACAACCCAGGAGCTGGTAAGACAATTAACTCTTGACCAGCCAAAACTGACATTCAAGCATTTGCATTGAGGAAGCTTGTCTTCCAAAGCAAATGATTATATATGGAAATACATTGTCTCTCAGTATGTTTGAAGAAAACCTCCCCATAGTTACAGCAGATGTTATGTTCCCCATCTTGAAGTTTGATTTCTTTAGCAATTTGTCTGGTTACTCCCATCCCCTATTCCTCCCAAAAATTGCTTTATATTTCCTTTTTAAAATACAGGAACTATACTCATATGGACATCAGTGCTGCTTCAGATGGCAACGAGACCAGCTTTGATACATTCATTCCTTCCCATTCACATGGGGCCCTCCCCATCTCCAACACCTATGCTTCAGAAAGCAAGCTGAAACAGCACAAAACAAGCTGAAACAGTGCTTACACTTGGAGGGTACAAATACTGAGGGAAGTGTTCTTTCACTGAAATCTCTTGCTTAGGAAAAAAAAAATCTAGATTAGTAGAAGTGTTAGGTTTACTTGAGCATAGATGTGTTTTAGCTGCCAACACCCAAGTAGCATCCAATCTCAAGACGCTGGAGTTCTCAGTGGATACAGAAAGCAGTAGCTGGGTGCAGAGTAGGGCAATTCTTTGCTGCCTGCAAAGTTTTCACACCCATGCCAGTGTGTCTCAGCACTGCAAAGTCATCTCTTAAGACCACTTGTAAATCCCAGTAATGACAATGGAATGGAAATAAGCAATGGTGACACCTAGGAATGGTGAAGTCCTTGTTTGGAACCTGATGTGTTCTGAACCTTCTGAAAACATTAGGAAACAAGGTATCCCAGCTGTAGACCTTCCTCATGAGAATGAAGGTGACAGTATCACTAGAGAGCAGCTGAAAAAAATATATGGAATCCTAAAAGTCTGTCTGTAGCCCAACACTTTTGGAACAACTTTGCCCTGTGTATCAATGGACAATGAAATCTGCAGAATATCCATCCTTCACAGCTTTACATGTTCCAAAGCTCAACTTTGCTTTGCAGATTGAGAGTCTGGGCTTCCAATTTTTTTTTTTTTCAGGTGAGAAGATGCTTTTCCTCAAGGTTAAAATTACCCAAAAAAAAAAAAAAAAAAAAAAATAAAATTGCTGTGATATCCATGAGCACTGGAGGAGGTTGATCTTGCCTGAGCAGCTTTTCTCCCCTACTGAAAATACCTCTTTAACTTGGTGTTTTCATCACTATGCAGCAGAGATGAGACTACCTGGGAAGTGGTCAAAACCTCAAAAACCCCACCTCTTAACAGCTGATTAGCACTACACAAAAATTCAAGGAAAAAAAAACCAAACCTACCAGAGATGTATCTAACCCATTAGAGTTCCAAAATGGAGCAAGACTTGCTCTAACCATAACCTGTTGCATACCTAAGTACAGACGGCTATTTCTTGCCATTTTCCAATCAACTAACTGATGGAGAATCTCTACAGATTTCTGTCTTTCAACAGACAAATCTCAGAACAATTTACATCACAGACTGATTTTGAGATGGGTTTTTAAAGAGACCTCAAGAAAAGATGAGTGACACATAGTTTGGAGTCAGAAGCAACAAAAATTGCCACATTTCGAATCATCATTAACACATGAGGTACAAAGGAATTAATTTATTACATTCTACTGGGTATATTTCTGAGGACATTCTTTAAAACTGTATTCATGTATTACAAAATCTGGAGTTCCATGTGGGAAGGAAAAGAATAGTTTGAGTAGAATTATTGCAGGAACTGAGCTTGTGTTTGAACAGGAAAGAAATGTGAACAGTAGTAAGAAGTCAATTACAGCAAAAGAGGGAAGCCTTGTTGCACAGACTAATCTCAAAACAAAGCAGTCTCTGGAACTAACAGATGAGAAACTGGGAGAAGAAAGCAGATAAGCCAAGTGGTTTAGAGGCCAGGAATGGCAATGATGTAGAAGCAGCTGAAAGTAACACAAAGTTTGTCAGCATTAGTTCTGCATTGCTTTAAATTTTCCTTACTGTCATGGTAGACCTCAAGGGTCAAAATAGGCCTGTATGTGTACTGGCTTGCCCAGACATGTTTTCCTGCCTTCCCTCTGTTTTTGGGGAAAAAACAATGGTGGGAAAAGAACAAAAGATATGGAGCCATGGAGTCTGAGCACTCTAGCTTATATAATTTGTTTTTTTCCTCCTTGTACTGTGGTAAAAAAATTGCACATGCTGGCTGTGTTGGTTTGAGCTAATTGGAGGATCTGAGTGAGAAATTAAACTATTGGCTGAGAGAGGTAAACACAGTGTGTCACTTCACCGAGTTTTACTGAGAAGAAAAAAAAGTTGTTTTAAGAACTGTTCTCAAAATACTAGATTAGCAGAGGGCTTCTGTCTGTTCGGCACTGCAGCTGCTTTCTCCTTTGTCTCTCTGTCTTTTAGCTAATTCAGAGTAAAACCACTAACTCCTTCCTATTACTAATCTCTCTGACCAATCTTCAGCTTATCTGCAGCATCAACAGGTGGTGAGATAAGACTGGGGAAGGGGGGAAAGGTGGTAGGGGGGGGTTTGGTTGCCCTCTCTTGGGGGTTTTGGTCTCTGGGAGGGGTGTGGTGTTTGTATTGCCTTTTCAGTGTATATATCTGTAAATATCTGTAATATCCTGTAAATATTTGCTTGTATATTGTGCATTGCTGTAAATATAAAGCTTCATCTATCAACTTCCAGTGTCCTGAGTTCTAGCCAGGGTTTATAAAGGTAACTGCAAACCCACTACACTGGCCTCGTGCTGAGTGTGTGCTAGGCCTATGCTCTCCCCCTAATACAGTATAAGCAACCTATATTATCACCCAAATATGGTCATAACTTGGCTTACTGCCACACTGATTGGATAAACTAATGTCCAAAAGGGTCCAATCAATCTCAGACATTGATATTAAAAGCAGATAAACAGATAACACAGCATGCCTTTGTCATGCTTATGCTTCTGCCATGATTTTGCCAATATTCTGTGTTCTGCTTCATCTGTGCCTGTAATGCCTTATTATTATATAGCATTATAAACTATATTCTACCCTGGAACTGTTTTGAGTCTTTCCAGGAACAATTTGAATAGTCTTCGCACAATTAGCAGCATGAGAGATACACATCCACTGAGATACACTGCAAGATGTCTGCCTGCACCTGCCAGAGCAGCCTGCATTTCGTGAAGATGACCAAGCCCTGAAGCATGCAGACTGTTGAAAAGTCAGGAACAGGTCAGAAACCGTCTGACCTCCTCTCCTTCCTCCAGGAGCCTGGGGTGAATCAAGTCTCAGCAGCTGCAGCAACAGCCACAGCAGCCAGTGGCCAGACCAGCCAGAATCCCTGCAAGTGTTCTGGGTACTTTCTATCTATTGATAACCCTGCAAGATAGGAGAAGTAATACTTGTGAGTAAGCCTAAAGCTTGGCATAATACCTAGATTCTGCCTTAAGCAAAAAGGGGACCCTGAGTTTATCTAGTGGCCAAGCAGCACTACTGACCGCAAGAGATCTCTTCCAGTGTTTATTAGTTACAATCGAATTGATTGCTTATGCACATTAATACTTACTACTAGACCTAGATATCATTTATATAATCATTCCATGACTGTTACAATCAAACCAGTTTAACATTAAAAATAAGTGATCGGGGTGGAAAATTTGAATATCGAAACTAATAATATTAATTTTGGAAAATCATCTTGCATTAATTAATCATATCCTCTTCCATCACACTTAACTTTCCTACAAAATCTGGGACAGGACAGAACAATCCAAGAAGTTTTATAGGGCATAGACCAGGAAAGAATCAATGAAGGGAGTCTTAAGTTCACCCAGCCCACTATAAATCTTTGGAAACTACTACACCAGCTTATTATGGCTCTGTTTTTCCGAGGTATAATTGATGGGTCATTACTCCCAACGTACTGAAGACTAAAGATGTTTTTTGAATTTGATAGGGAATGTATTCTGCAGCATGAAGAAAAAATTCCCCATAGCTATATGTTAGTGAAGGTAAATAGGGGTCTGAACACTTGGTTACACTAACAACTGGAGAAAGCTCTTAAGCCTCAAGGTTAGGTGAGCATGGCCCAAGGAACACCACATTTTGGAGTTGTGTTGTTATAGCAGACTTAGTTGCCATTTTAGTTTGGAGTGGTGCATGGAAAAATGTTTCCATTGTTGAGATCACCAAAGACAAGCACAAGTAAAACTTAGGTAGTGTTTCATATTTTGTGTGCTCATTCACCTCCAGGAATCTAATACTACAATGGACAGACCTATGCTGTGAGTTGTATGACACTGAAAACAAGATACTGAAGATGTGTGAAGGGGAGAGAAGCATTAGTCTTTTTACAATCTTCAACTAAGGATGAGTGTTCCAAATCTATCTCTGCCAGACATGAGACCATGTGTGCACATATCAGGGGGAGCAGCGAACAGTTGTGCATGCCACAACAGTTTTATGGAATAAACTGAACACAGCTCACGTAACACAAAGGAAGCATTACAATGTTAGTGCCAGGTATATGACCAAAAGGAGGTACTGCACTACTGTGCGGCATCACTACTAACAGAATATTAACAGAAATATCTGGCTCAAATCCTAAAGATTGAGACTCCTCACTCTTGCTGTAGGGGCAGACCAGGCTACACTGACACTGCCTCTTGTTAGCAAGGTTACAAAGATTCAAGAGAAATGAAAGTTTATGGACTTTTTCCCCGTGATGGTGGGGGTGCCCTACATTTAACAGAACATGGAAACATTCTTAAGTAGAGACTGCTAAACTGGAGATAACTACAGATGAAAACTTGTGTTTAATCATCACAAGTGACTGAAGTACTGCTATGTTGAAGGTCACATACAATGACAACGTGATACAAGTCCCTATTGGGCCAAGTATTTTCAAATCTCACAAAAACCTTGTACAGCCTTAAGTCTGCTGTGCACAAGCCAACTGAACTTAAACCTGAGCAGACACAGAGAAGTTTTTACAATAACCAACATGACACAGAATAAGACGGAGTATCAGAGAATAAGACAGAATATCAGTGCA
Organism: Psilopogon haemacephalus; assembly: GCA_013396835.1. Lineage (NCBI taxonomy): Eukaryota > Metazoa > Chordata > Aves > Piciformes > Megalaimidae > Psilopogon > Psilopogon haemacephalus. The sequence goes on along the minus strand of VWZI01007055.1, from coordinate 468,743 downwards.
TTTATTTGCTTGTGCTTTATTTAGCACAAGCAAATAAATGCACTGATATCAAGGACTGCCCTGACATATGTGCAGGACCTGACCTTTGGAAAAAAAGGGGAGGTATCCCAGGAAGAGTTTAAAGACATTGCTAAGTCTTGTAGGAAAAAAATTAGAGAGGCAAAAGCCCACTTAGAGTTTAGACTGGCCACTGCTGTAAAGGGGAACAAAAAAACCATTTCTATAAATATATTAACGGCAAAAGAAAGGGCAAGGACAACCTCCACTCTTTACTGGATGCGGAGGGGAATATAGTGACAACAGATGAGGGAAAGGCAGAGGTACTCAACATCTTCTTTGCCTCAAATCTCCAATAGTGGGACAGGTTATCTTCAGAACAACTGGCCTCCTGAACTGGCAGGTGGAGTCAGGTACCAGTACAGTCCCTCTGTAATCCAAGAGGAAGCAGTGAGGGACCTGCTGAGGCACTTGGATCCTCACAAGTCCATGGGACCAGATGGGATCCATCCTAGGGTGCAGAGTGAGCTGGCAGGTGAGCTGACCAAGATGCTCTCTATCATCTATCAACAGTCCTGGCTCTCTGGAGAGGTCCCTGAAGACTGGAAGCTGGCCAATGCAGTGCCCATCCACAAGAAGGGCCAGAAGGAGGAACCAGGAAATTACAGACCTGCCAGCCTGACCTCAGTGCCAGGCAAGGTTATGGAACAGGTCATCTTGAGTGCAATCGCACAGCACCTACAGGACCACCAAGGGATCAGGCCCAGCAAGCACGGATTTAGGAAGGGCAGGTCCTCCTTGACCAACCTGATCACCTTTTACAATCAGGTGAATGCCTGCCTGGTGAATGTGGGGAAGGCTGTGGATATAGTATACCTGGACCTCAGCAAAACCTTTGACACTGTCTGCCACAATAAGCTCCTGGCAAAGCTGGCAGCTCATCGCTTGGACAGATCCACTCTGAAATGGGTCAAGAACTTGGTGGAGGGCCAGGCCCAGAGAATGGTGGTGAATGAAGACACATCCAGTTGGTGGTCAGTCACTAGTGGTGTGCTCCTGGCATGAGTGCTGGGCCCGATCCTGTTCTATATCTTTACTGATGACCTGGATGAGGGGATTGAGTCCAGTAAGTTTGCAGATGATATGGTAGGAGCAGGTGTCAATTTGTTGGAGGGTAGGAGGACCGTGCAGAGGGACCTTGACAGCCTGGATGGGTGAGCAGAGGCCAATGGGATGAGACTTAACAAGGCTAAGTGTAGGGTTCTACACTTTGGCCACAACAACCCCAGCAGTGCTACAGGCTGGGGACGGAGTGGCTGGAGAGCAGCCAGGCAGAGAGGGACCTGGGGGTGCTGGTAGATAGTAGGCTGAACATGAGCCAACAGTGTGCCCAGGTGGCCAGGAGAGCCAATGGCATCCTGGCCTGGACCAGGAATAGTGTGGCCAGCAGGATAAGGGAAGTCATCCTTCCCCTGTACTTGGCACTGGTTAGGCCACATCTTGGGTACTGTGTCCAGTTCTGGTCTCTCAATTCAAGAGAGATACTGAGGTACTGGAATGTGTCCAGAAAAGGGTGATGAAGCTGGTGAGTGGCCTGGAACACAAGCCCTATGAGGAGAGGCTGAGGGAGGTGGGGTTGTCTAGCCTGGAGAGGATGCTTAGTGGTGACCTCATTGCTGTTTACAACTACCTAAAGGGAGGTTGTAGCCAGGTGGGGTTTAGTCTCTTTTCCCAGGCAACCAACAACAGAATGATGGGATGCCAAGGAAGGTACAGGCTGGATATTAGGAAGAAGTTCTTAACAAAAAGAGTGATTTGCCATTGGAATGGGCTGCCCAGGGAGGTGGTGGAATCACCCTCGCTGGAGGTGTTCAAGAGAAGACTAGATGGAGCACTTAGTGCCATTGGATAGGGCTGGGTGATAGGTTGGACTAGATGGTCTTGGAGGTCTCTTCCAACCTGGTTTATTCTATTCTATTCTATTTTGCCTTCTTGAACCTCTGTCTGCCTCACAGACAAAGACCCTGTAGGATGCATACTCCTGCTGGATTACTGGGAAACAGACCATTTTCAGCATTACTTGAATCTGGGCACGCTATCCATTTTTCCAAGCATCTTTCACAACGTTTAAAATACTTCTCACACTACACCATTACCCTGATCCTACCTGGCACAATCAAATGCCACTCAAAACATCTGAAGATATCTCGCTCACTCTGACTAAGAAATCTCAGCTTCACATACAGGCTATAAGAATAGTTGAAAACAGTAAAGAGTCATTCAGAGTTCAAAGTATTGAAGAGAAAAATACATGGGAATTTTAAAAAAGAGCCAGCTTGTTCCTCTCCTCATATGAAACTAAAAATGATGCTCAATACAGTAATACAAAAGAACCACAAAATTGGCAGGAGTACTATCACCAATCACAGGGAAAAGTTCAACAAGACTGTGCATCATTTAAATTTTATTTAAAAGGAATCTTCAGAAGATCATTATATGGCTGAATGTCTACATGGCCTTCTTGAGGAAGTAAATATATTATCCTTTGTTGTGACCTGAATATTTGACTGCAAAACAATTATCCAGCAATTCTTACCATTGTCACCATACACATATAATCAAAATCAACAGTATCACCCAAATATCCCATCATTATGTAGCACTTGAAGTTTCAATGACATTTTTTCTTGCTTAAGAGTTTTAAATGTTCCTTAATGGATTAAATTAAGAGAAATGCAAACTTCTAGAGAACCACATTCAATGTCTTGAACTGAAGACCACTGAAAACTTAGGAAGCTACCAGTACAGGAAAACCTGCTGGCTTTGGCTGGGACAGAGTGAATTCTCTTGACAGCACCTAGTAAGAGCTATGTTTTGGTCTTGTGCTGAAAACAGTGGTCATAATGCAGGGAGAAGTAGCATTCACACAGACAAAAAGGCTTTTTTTACTTCTCACATCATGTCACCACTGAGTAGGCTGGGGATGCACATAAAGATGGGAGGGGTCACAGCCAAGACAGCTGACCCAAACCAACCAAAGGGATATTCCATACCATATGACATATATAAAGATGGAAGGAGGAAGAAGCTATGTTTGGAGTGATGACATTTGTCTTCCCAAGTCACCATTATGTGTGATGAAGCCTCATTGTCCCGGAGATGGCTGAATGCCTGCCAGCCAATGGTGAGTGGTGAATGAATTCCTTTGTTTGCTTTTCATGCATACACAGAATTTGCTTTACCTTTTAAATTGTCTCTCTCAACCTAGGAGTTTTCTCACTTCTGCCCTTCTCATTGTCTCCCCCACCCCATCAGTGAACAAGCAGCTGCGTGAGGCTTAGTTACTAGCAGGGTTAAACCATGACACAATCTTAACTTCTTATGGATTGATCCAAGACTGCCCATAGATTCCAGAAATTTACTGACAACAAGATCTAAACTAATCTTGAGTGAAAGGCATCACACACTAATGGTTTAAAAAGGTAAAATTACCCCAAACCAACACATCAAACTGACACACAAAACCTCCTCCCCTATTTACCACTTCTACTAACAGAAGCACACACACCTGTCCTAAAAATATCCTAGTAAGTTTAAATAGTCATATGGATAGCTTGTGGGCCTTCCTATCTCACCACAAAGCAAGTAAGAATTGCTCCCAAGTATAATTTCTAAAGAGTAATCAACCCAAATCAAATCCCCTTTCCCACCCTCCAAAATGCAGTCAGCCACATAAACCACAGAAGCCCAAGGACCATGTTATGTCACGCTGTACATATTCAGTTCTGTGAAAACGAGTCATCCTCACAAACTTTTTAAAAACAAAGCAAATGGATCTGCCATTTCAGCCTCTTCTCCCATTACCATGCTGGCCTCTCTCCTAGGCTATATTTCTCATCTAGGCACAAAGTCAAATCAGCAACAAAAATGGCCTAAGGATCCACTCCCAACCAAAATGTTTCAGTGATGGAGTCAATTATGTTTCACTAGAGCAAGTGTCTGCACTTAACCACAAAAAACAGGTATTTGGGATTTATTCAACTACAATCCAAATAAAATTAGATCTTGGTAACCTATAATAAATCTGAGAGCAACACACATTGCTAACTGCTTGGAGGTGGGAGCAAGATATTACTTCTAGAGCAAAACAAGTGTCAGACTTCAAACAACTTCCCATTATTATTTTCCTTACTGATAATTACATAATAAAAACCCTGACCTTTATCTTTCTTTTCCCAGAAAAAAATCTCACTTCCAAAATTATCCTGAGGGTAAAAAAAACAAAAAAAAAAAAAAAGATAATAAAACAAGATATGTAAGAAGCAAAGTTGTTCTTAATCAGAAAAAGGGAAAAAACCCCATAAAGCAGATTAGTATCTGATATGGCCATTTAAAAAGTAAAACCCAAACGAACAGAACACTCCAACTAAAGAAACGCAATCTCATTTCAATCCCTCCCACAAATACGAGCTTCCTGCCCCAAGCCACCATTGACTCACCATAAAGGTAAAAGCCAGCACTCCCTGCCATACTTTCACTGTTTTAAACATTCTCTTACTGTTGTTAGCAATGAGCATCAATTGCCTATATCTGATTTCCAGTTTAATCTCTGAAATATGAAGTTGTCTTTAGTACCACTAGATCATCCTTTGTAGGGCATAGCAACTTTATCTCTTCTTAGCAGTTAAGGTTGCCACTACATACTACACCTATACTAACGTTTTGCCTCTACCCTTCATCAGCTAGCACACCACCCTATAATCCTACACTATGGTGTTACCTTAGGGCTTCATAAACATTCAAAAGTGATGAGTACAGCTTTAAACATGCAACTGATGCGTAACAACTATGAATTATGGATCCAACTAAGAGAGGATAATAATCCTGTCAGAAATATTTATATGACAATTCTAGTACCTCTAGCCCCTAAGTAACCAGACAATAGAACTCAAAAACCCTTGCACTTTCTCGCTTACACCTGCCCAACATTTTAACTGTTTAAACAGTAATCCTCACTACTCAGTCTCACTCCCAGCCTTGTTATCCTTACAGAACGGATTTGAGTTTAGGGATGCTGGAATTGTCTGAAAACTCAAGAACTAGCCACAGTCACTACAGGAGGCAAGCAATCAGCTCTTTCACAGCTCAGCCCTACTTACCTCCTAAGAATGCAGTATCACTTAAAGAATTCCTGTACTTTTACTATTGCATTCTTCCTGCACAAAGTCGTATCTTAATAAATACGAAAGCAAACCTAACACACTTAAGTTATACTCGGATAGAGGATTTTTTTTTCTTTTTCCAAACATGGTTATTTCAGAATTGCAATAACTCAATTTAAATAAGGTAAGCTCTGTACTCACTAACCAGTCCACACTGTATACACACACTAAGACTAAAGACGTTATTCTTAAAGCAATTAATGATTAGACAAGCAATTGTATTTACTCTTTTCCCTACACGCAGACAGGAACACTCAGCAGCGGGAAGTGTCCCCGGTGCCTCCGCGAACGGTTCAGGCTACCGGGCTATGCTGCTAACTGTGCCTCTCTCCACCTCCGTACAGTCACCGCACTCTAAACTACTAGTCCAGCCCTTCCCCGGCTTCACCCCAGGGCACCTCCAGAGTACAGATACCCCCGAAAGCTGCCCCAGGTCGTCCGCTACTCATCTACCCCCAGCTTTCCATTGCCCGCACTCGCGGGGCAGGGCGCGGAGGGGAAGACCACGCGAGTTTCGCGGCGCGGTCGTGGGGAGCCACAACAGCGCGGCACGCCCGTCCCGAAACGCGTTTCGGCTGAGGAGGGCCGTGCCTGGGCCCATTCACAGCAACACAGACGCCCCTGAGAATTCGATGCGCCTCAACCCGGCACGACCGCACCTTACCTTCCCTTCTGCTCAGGGCCATGGCCCCAAGACGCAGAAGCCGTGCCACTAAAAACAACCGAACCCGCCCCACTCCACCACCATCTTTCGCTGGTTCTCCCCCCCTTCCTGCTCGCCACCACGCTTGTCCATCACAGGATTGCAGGNCGGCGGGGTGCGCGCGGAGGAACGCGCGGGGAGCGGGCGGCGGCGGCGCCCCGGCGGGGTGAGCGGCGCCGGGGTGATGCTGGGCGCTCGCCGCTGCTCCCGCTCCCGCTTCTCCTTCTTCTGACACGGCAGCCTCTCGCGCAGCCCGCACCTCGCACACGCCGCGGTAATAATGCACTAGAATGTCAGCGCTGAAAAAGGTAGGGAAGGAGAGAGGAAGGAAGGGACTAGGAGGGGATACACCGTCGGGGCGACGGGATGCCCTCGCCGAGGCAGGCGGAGGGAATGGGGTGCTGGTCTCTTGAGTCCGGCTGCCGCGTGTGAGGAACTGCCGCCGTCGAGGAGAGACCAGTGCCCTGGGCAACGGGATGCGGGCACGCCGTCGGCGCCGTCGGTGGTGTTCGCTCCCCATCATCGGCGCGTCCCGGCGACGCACTGGGTCTCGTCGTTGTGGTGGTCTCGTCTCAGCATAGCCCGGGCAGCAGACTATGGGTCTGGGTACCCTGTGTCGGCGCGGGGCGACTGCGAGGCTGGCAGTGTCCGCAGAGTGCGGGGAAAGGCGCCGGGGAAGGGTCGACGGAGAGACCTTTGGTGCGGCTGCTTTGTCCGGAGGGAGCAGAGGGGTGGGGAATACTGCACTCCGAGCCACGGTACTGGTGGCCATTTACATTTTGGGGACTCCCGGGGCTGCCCCTCCAGGAGAGGCCGGGGGCAGCCGGGGCTACAGCCGCCCCGCAGCTCTCCGGACAAATCGGAGGGTCTCTTTCCCTTGCCAACTGCCGTGCCGTGGAGGGCTGGGGTACATTGTGGGGAACCGCGCTTTGCTCCCTGACCTCTCGCCCCCCACCCGGCGGGGCCGCAGTCCAGCATCCAAGGAGGGGCGGGCGGCGGGTCCGCGTCAGCTCAGCGCACCTGTCCCGCAGAGCTCGGCGCAGCCGGACGCACCTTCCGCTCTGGCCCTGGGCGCCGGGGCGGTACGGGGCGTCTGTCCCTTGGCAGAGCACTCCCGCGGTGTTTTGAAACACCGTCTGCCGGGGACCATGAAATAATGAACGGGCACTGCTCTCACAGCGCAGCGCGCTCCGGTCTGTCTCGCCTTCCGGCGCGGAACCGCCACCTTGGAGGGGGTACGAGGTGGAGGAGCCCCTCCGCCCCTGACCCATGCGGGTTTGTTCCGGGGAGGGGAGCTGAGGCAGTGGCCAAGGGCCTTTTCTTCTGCCGCCCCGCGTTCCGCCGCCCTCGTAGCCTGATTCTTACCCTGACCGTGCCCCAGATCTAACAGCGGTGCCGGCGCCGTGCACCTTGCCGGTAAATAGATGCGTATGGAAGTGCTTCGGCCGCAACTTCCCTGGAACTTCCAAGGGTTTCTAATACACAACGAGGAACCTTTTCTGGTTTCCGTGTGTGCTTCATTACGGGACAGCTTGCACCATCTAAACGTCCCTTGGGAGCAAGGTGTATGATACTCGAATCTCTTCCGAATTAAAGCACTTCAGGTGCATCATACGCTGTGAGCCTTAGAACAAGGCTGTGAAACTCAAGTACCCTTCTCACGGTTGGAGTGTACTGTCTAGATTTCGATCTGCTTCGAAGCAGCATTGCAAGAGAAGTGCTTCAAAATTCGAAATAGTGACTGTCTGTATTAGGTAGTGGGTGACTGCAAGTGGACATCGTGCAAGGAGGAAGGATCACCTCAGTGGGCTGAGTGTAGGGACAAGTTCAGATGACAGGAATCTGCTGTGGGGGTCTTAAGAGCTGAATGCTTTGTGCTGCAGGTTGAGATGTATCAGGAGAGAGTGCTGGTTGTACTGGGCTTGTTCAAAAAAGCAAGTCTGAGGTCGAACAGAGGTGACACTGTAACATAAATTTATTTGAGGTATCAACCTTTTGCATCTCTGATTAGTTTCATTTCTGTGTTTTGTGTTTTATCTGGAAAACAGGTAAAATGTGAAGGGCAGAAATTTTCTATTTCTGTGCTTCATGTGATACAGCAATTATAAATTCAAGTAATTTCCAGATGGTTTTACAAAGCACTTACTTTAAGAATTGCAAGTTTTAATTTTATTGTGTGTAGGTATTTTTACAATGCTCACCAGATTCTATCATTTATATTTAAAAGGTTTGTCCATCCTCATATCATTTGGCACACTCTTCAAGATGTCTAGTATGTGGTTAAAATGGACTCCGATGATGTCTAATATTTTTATGAATTAAAATATTATGCATTGTAGATCTAATTCTGAGTGCTGTGGTCAGACCTTATGTGATCTGACATAATATTTGTAAGTTAAAGAGGCATTTATTAGACTACTCTTCAGTTACACACAGAGTAAAAACTAGGACTGTCAAATCTGTTGATTTTATTTTAGATTATTTTTAGCTTTTCGTTTATTATTGTGAAGTGCTACTTCCATTTAGTTACACATGTATCCACACATACTTCTTCATTAACTTTTAAAATTTCTGGTCCCTCTGCAATGAGTTTCAATTTCTGGTCCAAGCTAAAGTTACACTTAAGAGTGAAGACAAAATGCTTTAAGCAAGCATTTAACAATGAGGAAGTATAGACTGCTTTTGACAGAAGTGTTGAGGAAAACGTGTTTTGTCTATGTAGTATGTAAAAAGTGCACAGTCAAATACAGATTTGACAAATTGGTGGTACAGTTCCTAATGACATAATGGGATCATAATTTCATGTTTGTGTAGGACAAATTCCCACTGGTGTGAATGGTGTCCTTGTTGGCTGTACCGAGCTGTTAACACAAAAAGTTACCAAATCTAGATGTAAATGTAAAAGTCCATTATGGCTAACTAAAAGCTATGTTCTAATAAATTCCCATGCATGAAGCATTTTGGTATTAGCTGGTGTATGTGTGTAATGGTTTAGCACAACAGCTAACCTGTCTGCTCCCCGAACAAAGAAGTAAGGAGAGGAATAACAAGCAAAACTCACACTTGAGATTAAAAGATAAGAGTTTAATATAAGATGAAATATCATAATCACAATTAATTATTACCTTAGCCAATAACCTAATTGATCTAATAATACAATGCATGGTTACCTTAGCTTAGCCTATTTGCAGAAGAAGCACAGTGAAATACAGGGGTGAAAAAATGCCCAGCATAAAACAGAAAACCCAAACGGGCAGCTAGCTGACTCTCACCTGTTCCACTGCCATGCATCATGAGAGCTGCCCACACCCTAAAGTCTGGAAGCCAGGAGCAGCTACTGGAACAGGAAGTCTCCCGTGTTGCAATCTGAACTTCAAGCCCCATAATACTTTGCTCCAGCTAGCACTTTTACCATTTGAAGCTGGCATGACTGCAGCATGGTATGAATAACAGGAACAGGTTCAATTCAATCCATGACAATGTGATAGCAGAAATGTATCCTTGAACAGGTCTTACATACCTGATCTTGAGGAAAACTTAGATATTTGATTACCACTTTGAGGAGCAGGTAGCATCCCATCTAGAGGGTAGGTGCCAATGGCAACCTTTCCTGAACATTACCTGTTTTGATCAAGTTACCACTTCACAGTTACCACAGTTTTCTTCTAACAGAGGATGTTTAAATAGGACATATTCATAGATGTAGTCTGGATGAGTAAATTTCATGTTGACTGAGAGCTTTACCTGGATGAACTACGAACACTGGAGTAATTATTAGGATAGTTTGATAGTTTTTATGTGCCTTAACAAAGGTGGCAAAATGTTATTTTACACCTGCTTTTGGCAGGAACTTTTTTTCATGTTTGCAATTACATGAAGCCAAAGTAATTTCCTTGTTTAGCTGTGATAATTCTATGAGTAATTTTGATAATGAGCATTGAAATAACACCCTGAGTTTTGGGGTTTTTTTTTAGGTATACCATTGGGGGTCCTTTAAAACTGCATTGGTCAAACAAAACCAACTGTTTTGGTTCTATTCCATGAACAAGACAAGTCTTATTTGCTGCTTCATTTCATCACTACAGTAAATTTGTTTATCTGTCCATGCCTGGTGAATGAAAGGATCACTAATACAGTCAGTTAGTGTTAGCTTGTCAATTATGGTTGTATTTTAGAAAATTTTAAGTTCTTAGAAGTGTGTCGTATATGGCCAAAATATCCCACTTGAATAAAAAATAATCTGTTTGCTAAATGGGTAGTTTTGTTTGAATAACTGCAGAACGAAAAAAAAAAAAGTAGTTCAGTTTGCTTTGCAAAAAATTCATAGTCATCCACGAACCATATGGCTTCCTTACGTCTAGTAGAGAAATATCTCTCTGTATGGCAGATACAGTATGTCAACAGCTATGATCAAATATAAGTAGAAGTGGGCATGGATGAATCAGAATCTCTTTTAAAGCAGACCTGTTGGAGACCACAACTTCTGATATTTTAGTCCATGTGTATCTCTTTTAGATATATCTCCTCTATATTTCCCAAAAGAAATTATAGTTCATTGCAGCTACTTTCTGTTACAGGGGCCGAAATGATTCATTAAAGTAAAACAAGTACTCTTCTCATGATATTTACTTGAGAAATGTCAAGTAGCAGTTTATTCGTTTAGTACACACTCAGTTGTGATGAGAGAATGGAAATCACTGCAGTTAGATTTCTCAATCAGTGTTTCTATGCATGCTTATTTGGTCTCACTTTGCTTTTATCTCCTTCTCACTGTACTTTCTAAAATACTTCTGTGCATAAAATTTACTTGGATGCATTTTCATTCCGCATTTGTCACATTTCTCTGTCCTTGCCAGTTTTGAAAATGAGCAACAAATAGCTTTCAATATGGCATTGGCCTTTATAACCATATATTCTTATATATTCTTATGGTCTAAAAAGGTTTTCTGTTCATTTCTGGCAGTAAATACAGTATACACCTGCAGATGAAAAAAGTGCATAAAGTATAGAATAGATGAAGGCATTTGTCTCATAAGGGGAATCAGTGTCTATTGTGTTCAGCAGATGATACTACCACTGTATGTAGACAAAGTAGATAAATTAGCAATAATGAAATGTCAAAAATACAGTAAAATATAGAAATCCAACAGACACAATTCAATAATTTAGAGATTCAGATGCATATATGCACAAATAACAGAGAAATGTATACCAGAGCTTTTTGTCTTTCCATAGCTCTCCATTTTGTCTCCATCATAGCTGCCTCTACCCAAAATATTTCCAGCGCTATTAGTTTTGTATATTTTATCTTAAATACACTCTTTAAAAGTAAATTTGTAGTGTCAAAGGAAAGAAGGGCATCCTAGGCTTGTCAGATTAACCTGAGATCAGTTTGAACATAAAAAGTTGTGGCAAGCTGGAGTTTATTCTAGCAACTCTAAAGGTTAAGTCTTGAAAAGAAAGTTGAAAACAGGAAACGGCAGAACTAAGAAAAACAAATTTAGGGAGAAATTGGTCACCAGTAACTTGTGTAGTGGTTATTTAAATATGTAGTGGTCATGTAAATGATACATATTCCATCTTGGAAGCTGAGAGGCTGCTCGAGCTGTGTACAGCTTCTGGGATGCTGCCTTTCAGAGGGAGCAACTCTCCTGCAATGCCTTGGAGAGATGGCAGGTCAGTACTCAGCATAACAATTCAGAACACTTCTTTGTACCATGTCCTTATTATCTTTCTTCTTTAATTTAGGTGATACTGTATTTTCAGTAATCCCTAAGGTGTGGGGGAGAATGCAAACTAATTGTTTAAACTTGTCTGGAATCTAATTGTTCTTAGCATGCCAGAGTTTTTTTAATATGTTGATTTTCTATATGAAATTTTTTTTGTGCGTTGGAGGTCAACTGAATTAGTTATATGTGATTCTCTACTTCTTGACAGCATGACTTGCATTGTAAAACTTTTTCATGCCTTAGTAATGTTACACAGATTACATAAAATATCAGCAAAGTCTCCGGTGATTCTCTTAGTTCTACATCTGGAGAGGCTGGTGGCTTTTCATAGAACCATATGTGGTGTTATTAAGGAATCAGATAATCAACTTAGCCTTTAAGGAAGTTTTGTCCACACCATTGCACTCTTGCATGGTTATTTTTGGAGCTGGTGCAGCTGCAGGCATACAGAAGTAAGTTATTGTATAGTGTGTATGGTTTTACTGGCACTGAAAAAAAGAAGCAGAAACTTTGTAGCTTCCATGCTTACCTTCTAGTTTCACAAGTAGCCTATAAAACTAATGCTGAACAAATAGCTTAATTCAGCACAAGTGGGAGGTTACTTTTGACCTTTTTCTCCCGTAATGGTAGACAGTAGAGAGACAATCTCAAATAGTTGCAACTCCCTTTCTTTCTCATAGAGTAATATAAAAATGGGAGGAGGAAGGATAAACCCCCAAAGGATCTTCCACTTTCACATTCTTATTGAATTATGGGTTTATCAGTTACTGGAATATAAAGCTGCAGAGTATGAACACTAATACTGTTGAATTTTTCTAAACAGTCCCAGTAAGATAACAGGCAATACGCAGAGTGAAATTTCTTTCCAAAGAGCATAAGGACAACTTTATCCTTTGTGCAACAGCAGATTTCACTTAAGGAAACGAATATATTCTTTAGTATTAGAAACTGATAACAATTATATTCCCAAAATGAGCAAAAAGGAGGACAAAGCACTTAATGCCATGGTCTAGTTGATTGGATAGGGTTGGGTGATAGGTTGGACTGGATGATCTTGGAGGTCTCTTCCAACCTGGCTGATTCTATTCTATTCTATTCTATTCTATTCTATTCTATTCTATTCTATTCTATTCTATTCTATTCTATTCTATTGCTTGATTTTCTTCCTCTGATTTACATCCCTTGATCTAGCAGCCTTTCAAATCCTGCATAGTTGAAGCTACAGGAAGAATCTGGGCTGCCTTTTATTGTGTTTTTTTAATTATTTTTTTTTTCATGCTAGAAAAGGAAATGAAAAAGCACAAACTTCCTGAAAAGACCGTGTTCCTGTCAGGATTCTTTATCATACCTTTAATCCGGCTTCCTCATGCTACAAGATGTAGAAGATGCAAACATAGACTCAATGTTATGTGTTTCAGGTTTTTTTTGGTTTTGTTTTTAAATTTGGGATATGAAGACATCACATAGCAAGATATTGCACACAAGTATTCCTCTAGCTGGGAAGAGTTTGGGCTCCCATAGGTAAGAATGACACAAGGTTCACCTTCCCTCTGAAGGCCAGTTCAAGCCTCTGATGTTTTCAGCCCTTTCTGGCTGCAGGACATGGAACTGATCTTTTTTTTTTGATGGTGACTTGAGGCTTTCTTATCCAGGATCTGGCCTGTTTTTTGGCTATTCTGGGGTTATCTTTGTCGTAATGTTTTACTTAAAGGTAAGACATTTAAAAAATGTGATTGTTAAGTGTACTATTGTGTACTGTAGTTTGATTTTTACTTCAGTCAAAGTTGTTTATCTCACAAATTTGAGGACCTGTTTACAAATGGTGTCATTTAGAAATAGCTACTATAGTTCTTATTCATACATCAAATGTCCAAAATTAGTTTTTGGAGCTAGATAAATTACTGAATTTAAAATAATAGCTCCGATATTTAAGAGATTAATTTTTAAATTACTAATGTATGTGATGTTTCTTAGTAGTTTAACTGAAGTTTAAATGTACTCCTTTCCTTCCCAGAATTCAAATGGATAAGCAGGACTCCTGCTTTTTCCCCATCAGTTATAGTAGGCTGAGAAATAAAAAGGTTAAACATAGGATGGGCATGGCTCCTTCACAACACTTGGATTGTTTAAACTGCATATGATTTGTAGATCAGGGTGGTTTTCTCACAAGTGTCTGCAGTTCATAGCATTATATGCAGAAAATGCAGCATTACTTTTGCTACCAGACCTGAAATGCATTAGATTCTTAAGCATCTTCCATCTCCATGCATATCAGGTTTTTTTCATTACACAGCAGGTGAGTATAAGAAGTGAGATGTTTCAAAATAAATTGTTTTGATGAAGTTGAAGAGGGATGCAATTAGTTATGATCTCCTGTACTTTTATAAGAATATTAGTGGTAAGTAATTTGATAACAGTTTTCTTAAATGGTAATTTAGAATTTACTGCTACAAAATTATGATGCTTCTGAAAGAGAAACCTTGTCTCTATGTTATTTTTCAGCCTCATTCCTCCTCCTGTAAAGTAATGCATCCTTATATTGTGCTGACCTTTCTTAGGAAAACTGGAATTACCTACACTTCACGATTTCAGCTGCAACGAGATTTAGACAGTTATATATCACTTTATGAATTCAAAGACACATACACTGACCTTTGAAAATAATGAAACAGATGACCATTATAATAGATCTAAATAGTTAAATTTAATAGTTCAAAGATACATTATCTTTCTTTTCAAATTAAGAACTGATAATTTTGGATGCTTCCCAAAGTTTTTTTATCTTTTTTCTGCCTAAAAATGTTTCTCTGAAGCTAAAATAAATTGGTTTAGGTTACATAAATCAGCGGAAATATTATTACATCTACCAGTAAAAGATCTTCTGTAGTAATGTGTGTTCATTCTTGAGGCAATTTATAGTGCAATTAATGTTCTTTTATATTATTGGCTTTTGAGGTTTTTTTCTAAGGTACATTTAATTATTTTAATGATTGAATTTCAAAATGGTACTTTCATTTTATGGTGCTTTTGGATATTGTATATACCTTAGTAAATGTCACATCTGATACATGAATATTTTTAATATATACTGTTATACTGTGCATATACATGATTTAAAGCATGGTGGAAATCACTCTCAAATACTCCTTGTCATGGATACTTTATAAAACACATTTCCTTTGCTAACCATTGTCAGGTTGCTGATCAGTTCTTTGTACTTTCCAAAGTTGTAATGGATTGGTGTCCTAAGGATTATGCAGAAAGAGCAAACCACAAAGCTGAGAAATGCAGTGTACATGAAGCTGTAGAATGCTGTTTTTATCAGAAAAAAAAAAAAAAGTTTTGCCTATACAACTATATCACACTCCAAGTACAATCTCTTTTAAGAGCTTTCCTGGCATACTCTTGTGGGTAACCTTCTAGCCCTAACAAGTAATGTGATACACTTTCTTTTTTTTTTTTTTTTTTTTTTTTCCCAGAAAGATAACAGCTTTCTTTAATAGAATATTTTCTATGTGGCTATTATTTTCTTTATCTTGCACTCTGTTATTTTTAAATCGTGGTATGCTTCCTAGTTTGATGGAATTTGATTTCAGCTGTTCTGACCACTGTCCATCTGTTACTCTACTGCATACACATGGACACTGAAACTTAGCAAACTACTGTGATGCCTGAGCATCAAGAGAATGTGTGAAGCCTTACAGTCTGATTACAATGTTGAAATGAAAATTAACATTTTGCTTTACTGCTTGTGAGATCAGTGCTCTAAGTCCTGTTTGTTGTGCTAACATTCATGTTTTTCTGCAATTCTTAATGTTGCAATGTATCAGCCTAAGGGTGAGCAGTTGCAAGAGCAATCGCAGGCTAACACTGGATTACAGATTGTGGTACTGATTTGCACCAGGAGAAAATGGGACAAATTATCGAGAATATAGGTGAAAGTGTTTCGGTATAACAGTCAAGAGATCTCAACAGAGCAGTACAGAGGATGACTACTTCAGTTATCTTCCAAGGAACAAATTTCATAACGTCTCTTTCCTGAAATATTGTACATGTTTCACAAACTGCATCATGAAAGACTGACAGACTTAAATATTGCTACCTGTGCAAGATAAAACTGCACAGACTATAGAAACAGTCATCAGCATCACGTAATCCATCTTGATATGTGAAAATGTATAGAAGGAGCTCAGCTGATGTGAGGTAGTTGCCAGGATGTGTTTGTAGTGTTCTTTAGTGAGAGAAGAGATTACCCATAGAATTTGATAACTTGTCAAAAAAAACACAAACAAAAAACCAAACAAAATCCAACAATAACTGAACACCCAGAAAGTAATTTACTGTAAGAAAACTTTATCCCCCTCTTAATTTCAGTTATATAATTCCACATAATGATGAATAAAACTTGCTGCTATTTTTCAATGTCTCTGATGGGATTGGTCCAAGTTACCATGAAAAGCTGCCTTCCTTTTGTCGTGACTTACCATATAAGAGGCATTTCTCCAGAGCAAAAGCACAAATTTTTCCCATATTTCTGAATTTGGGGTGCAAGGAACAAAGTATTCTTGGCACATAGGTTGTTCCCATGCGAATTACAGAATCATAGAATGGTTTAGGTTGGAAGGGACCTCAAAGATCATCCAGTTCCAATCCCCCACCATAGGCAGGGACACCTCCCACTAGATCAGGATGCTCAATGCCTCATCCAACTTGACCTTGAACACATCCAGGGAGGGAGCAGCCACAACCTCCCTGGGCAACCCATTCCAGTGTCTCACCACCCTCACTGTGAAGAACTTCCTCCTAATATCCCGTTTAAATCTCCCCTCTGCCAGTTTGAACCCATTACCCAGTGTCCTGTCATTACAAGACCTTGTGAACAGTCCCTCCCCAGCCTTCCTGTAGGCCCCCTTCAGATACTGGAAGGCCACTATAAGGTCTCCTCGAAGCCTTCTCTTCTCCAGGCTGAAAAGCCTCAACTCTCTCAGCCTGTCCTCATAGCAGAGGTGCTCCACCCCTCTGATCATCTTTGTGGCCCTCCTCTGGGCTCTCTTCAGCAATTCCATGTACTTCTAGTGTTGGGGGCTCCAGAACTGCACACAGTACTCCAGGTGGGATCTGAATATCTTCTGAAAGAAAGCAAAACATAAAAATGTCTTCTCCAGCCTTGTTCTCCCTTCATAAATAAGTCTAGCACTTGGAATCTCTACCGTGGGTGAGATCTCAACTTGAAGATCTGCACGAATTACCAAAGTAAACAGCAATGTATGTGCATTCAAGATGTCCCAGTTATGAAATAATGGTGGATTCACTGAAGTACTATTCACTAAATCCTTACTGAGGTATTCCCTTTAAAATTGTATCTTTAAAATTTGCTTTAGTACTATTGTTTTTTGCTCTAGCTACTAATATTGTGTGGTTTTGTGATATTCTTCTTAATTGATTGTTTTCCCCTTTATTGTTTTAACAGAAATCTGTGCCAACCTTGACACTACAAACATGTTAGAAAAATCATCTGTATACATAAATTTTGATTATACCTAAGAATTTGTATAATTTCCACTAAGTGTGGTGCAGAAAGAGTTCAGATTGCAGATGTAACAATAGCTTTTCAACATCTCTAGTATCTTTAGATTTCACAGATTTTTTTTGAAGAGTAATTTTAATGTTCTCACAGAAAAAAAAAGACTAAATTAGAGTAAAATAAAACAAAAAAGTGGAAAGTCAGGAGATAATAGAGAACTGCTAATACTGAGGAATAGCAAATTAATGTTCACATAGTCATTATGAAGATGAAATTAGGAATAATTTCACTTTTTTCTATATGCAGGCAGTTAATTGTTCCTATATACATGGGAAAAATAATGAACTGAAAGTCTAAAACAGAACAGAACTGAATGCTGTGAGAATTGAAATATGTTATATCACAGAATCATAGAACAATGTGGGTTGGAAGTGATCCCCAAAGGTCATCTATTCCAGCTCTTCTGCAGTGAACAGGGACATCCTCCGTTAGATGAAGTTGCACACATGACTTTAAAAGTTTTATTCAGAAATCAATGAAAAGAAGTTCCTGGAATGTTGCCTGTTGTCAGCAGGAAACAATGACATCTTCCTGAATTTCTTTGATAATAACTTTTTTTTTTTTTTTTTTTTAATGTTCCCACAGCAGACTACCCAGGAATTATATCAGGTGCTGAAAGCATGTATTGATGAATTCAATTGAAAATACCTTCCATGTATGTTTGTGCCTGAACCTGAGTCCCTCAGTTTATTGATTTAGGGACTGAAATCTGTTTCCATTTGCGGTTTGGTCTCTACAAAATTTTCAGGCTGGCAGTTGCCTGTCCTGACACAGAATGTCATTTGAATGAATTTAGGAGTGAAGGAGAAAGCAGCATCATTATTTTCAACAGGAGGAAGCAGTTTGAGAGCACTGATTTGTGTTAGCAACTAAATGCAGCTGGACTCCCACTAGGGCTCAGCATCACTTGAGATGGCCATGCAGACCTGGCTGGTACAAAGGAGTGGCTGGTGTCCAGTTCAGAGGCACGCTCTTTCCTCTCAGGGAGAATCAGCTGCCCAGAATGTCTTTTCCCTGACACTGCTGAAAGGCTCAGAGCAATGTTAGGGATTCTACATAGTCATCTTTCTGCCCTTCAGCTCTTGCTCCAGGCGGGTCCCATGTAGCCCACATACTGTATCTGCCAACTTGATACCCTTAGGTATCTTGGAGTTTCCCAAATAACACCAAGAGTATATTTGCAAGGAACCAAATCTTGTCTTAGGCATATGTTGCCACCACACTAAGGGGAGATGTCTGAGAGTCTAAGACTTAACTAAGCACTGACTTTGATGGAAACAAGTTCTCTGGAAAAACAAATTGAAAACTAATGGATCCTAGGGATTTATGTGCAGTTGTGTTTGTTATTTGATATAATAAATGAGCACACATAAAGTGCTCTCCAGGTAGGCTTGGAGAACATTGTGCTGCCTGTGTGAAAATCTGAGCTGTCAATTGTTCAGACCTCAGTTTATTTGTATTTCATTTTCACAAATGAGTGTACTTGCTGATGAAATCCAGCCATCTCAAATATTGGAAACGTTTGAGTTCAGCCATTTGAGTTATAGGTGAACAAAGGTTTTGCCACTGACCTCAGAATGGGTTTTTTAGGTTGCAGCTGGTGAAGGCATCCCTAAGCACACGCCTTGCTGTGAGGAGGGCTTACGGTTTTAGCATTGTATTGGGGCTGTTATACTTAAGTTGTTTTCCCTGTAGCCTTGTTCAGAAAGAGTGACTTGAATATGTTAACTCTTTGACTGAAATGTGCTTTAAAAAAAAAAAAATCACCTGATTTGGACAGAGCAAATATGAGTATTTTTAAGTCTTAAAGAGTGAAGGCTGCCTACAGGAGAAGCTGTATTTTTGTTTGTATGTTGTTTAAGAGCAAATAATCTCTGTTGTCATTTATATTGAAATGGGAAACTGGAAAACAACATATTCCTTCTGGTCTTGGTCTTGTCAGAAAAATAGCCAAACACTAGCCTAGAATATATGGCTACTGGGACCTGAAGAGAGTGCATCACCAAATTAATTCTTCCCCAGCTTTTCAATCCCCTTGGTTTGACAGCTTCTCCTTCCATTGATGTCCTCTGATGGTGTGCCAGATGCTCAAGACCACGGACATCACCACATGAAGGGCCACAACAGCACCTGCCCTACCTCTGCACTGCTGAAGAATGTATGACCTCTGGGGCATGTGGCTGGCTGTAAATTGTCTGCAAATGGGCATATTCCTGTGGTGTGAGTTGGATCTATTTGAGCATATTGCAAGCTGCCCCAGTCACCTGCACTGTGGGAATTTATGGAGTATTTTGGGCCATTCCTCTGCCGACATCAGAGAAACCTGAAGGAGATGCTGGGGGCAATGGCTCACCTGATTGCTGCATTCTTTATCTAATATGATGTCTTTGGGCCATTCTAATGCTGAGCAGAATGTTGCGTTTCACCATCAAACCACAATTAAAAGCTCTAAAACATGCCCTGCAGCTCAGATACCAAACAGCCTTCAGGGAGCAGTCAGCACTGCTCTCTGCTTATCTTCGGTTATGACCAAGAAGGGGAGCAGATGTACTGTTTATCCTGAACAGCACTGCATGTGCTTTTCCATAATTTTTTAGAAATTTCCTTTGAAAGAGCTGACAATGCATTATCTATTTTAAATACTGCTTCAGAAGTATTTTTGGTATAGATAAAATCAATAAGCAGTATTACATACACAGTAAGGTTTAAGTGAGATAAAAAAATCCAGAATCCAGTGACCCTCAGTATTTTATCGTATATGTCAGATCTGCTCTGACGACCTTTATTAGTTAATTAATATCTCCTTTATGTAAAGCAGCCAGCTTACTAAGACCAACAAAACCTTCTCATTCTGAAGTCCTTCAAAGGTATAAGTAGTAACTGGTGCAGGTGTTGTGACTCCTCCTTTATTCCAGGCTTCCCTTTCTCATCTGGTGTACCTGTTCATAGAGTCATAGAATACACTGGATTTGAGGATGCTCCTGGAGGTCATCTAGTCCAAGCCCCTTGCAGTAAGTGGGGACATCTCCAGCTAGATCAGGTCACTCAGAGTGCCATCAAGTCTGGACTTGGATAGTCTCCAGGGATGGGACCTCCACCACTTCCCTGGGCAACCTGTTCCTGTATTCCACTACTCACATAGTGAAGAACTTCCTCGCAATGTCCAACCTAAACCTGCTTTGCTGTAATTTAAAGCCATTGCCCCTCATCCTATTGCTACAAAGCTCTCTAAACAGTCCCTTCCCAACCTTCCTCTAGGTCCTCTTCAGATATCGAAATTCTGTTAGCTTTTTGTCTTCCTATTGCTTTCTCTTTGCTGTCTCCTTGCCTCACTGTTACAATTCTGGTGTTGGATCTTTCCTTTGCTGTATTGAATATTTCTGAAATAAATAAGAACATTGCTTTCATCTGTAGATAATGCTGATCCCATATGTATGTTACTAGGAAGTGTTGTCTAGCAAATTCTATGACTCTTCATTGAATTCTTGACTCTTTTCTTAGCTTACATCTGTTATTTCTTACAGTATTTGATATATTTTACATGCTTTCATCATTTTGATTTTACAGGAGAGAGGGATTGTGGGCAGGTGGATTCATGGATATGGTTCTTTCTTTGAGGCTTTGGTTGCTGTGTATGAGATTGACCTGATTTAATATGTGTTATATCTGCCTCCATCTGGTACTTGGTTCCCTGTGCAGTGAGGAGAGGGAGGTTGGCAACCCAGATGGTGTCAAGCAGGTTGGCTGCGTAACACCTGGGAAGTGCTGGCTGTGTCAGTGCTGGAACTTGGGATAATCGAGTCAGATGTGGAATTCTGTTGTGAAGGATATATATATTGGTATGGTGAATTCCGTAAGGGAAATCCACAAGTAGTTTCTTTTTTAATGCATTCAGGTAGACTTTTAGCCATACTGTTAAACTGATCCTGAGGGAATAAATGTTTTAACTGTAGTTTCTCACCATTGCTAAAGATGCTATTAAAATCAGGAAAATTTACCATCTGTGCATCAGTGATAACTGTTTTTTCTTTAATGTCAGGCTGCATTCACTGTTCTCACTCACTGAATTCTGCAGGAAGTTGAAAACTCTGTCATAAAATTGCTTCAGCTTTGAATTGTATATCCTGTCTCATGCACTTTTTCTTCTCTTTCTTTCTTTCTTTCTTTCTTTCTTTCTTTCTTTCTTTCTTTCTTTCTTTCTTTCTTTTGTTCTTTCTCTTTCCTTCCTTCCTTCCTTCCTTCCTTCCTTCCTTCCTTCCTTCCTTCCTTCCTTCCTTCATTCCTTCCTTCCTTCCTTCCTTCCTTCCTTCCTTCCTTCCTTCCTTCCTTCCTTCCTTTCTTTCCTTTCTTTCCTTTCTTTCCTTTCTTTCTTTCCTTTCTTTCTCTGTCTCTCTCTTTTTCTCTCTCTTTCTCTCTTTCTTTCTTTCTTAGATTAAAAAAGTCTAATCTGGAGTAGTTCCACACAGGAGAAGGGTTGGGGTTTGCACCTTCTTTTTCTTTTTAATAAATCGTAAGGGCATTTTTGCCCAATCTCTTGAGATGTTCAGTGATTCTATTCCTTGCTGAGCAACAGGAGGTTAATAAGTAGGAAAAGACTGGTTTGGAGCCTGTTTGAAACATGCCAATAATAGCAGTTGTTGGTAACGATTTTATTCCTTCTTAGTACATGACATGCTCCTTCTCTCTGGTGATAGAAGCTTTAAATATTAGTAGCCAGGAAGTGGCAGCATTCTAATTGCTGCCTGTGGTGAAGTACATAAAATACCAAAGGCATAGAATATTCTGGCATAAAAAACAAAGTAGATGGGTAGAGAAATAGAGTGCAGTTGGGACTTAAGGAATATAAGGCAGAGGCAAAAGTGTCTACTTGGAATACTTGATAGTGCCTTTGCTTCAAGTTTGGTAAGGAGAGTTTAGCAGTCATGAAAGGAACATGTTTGTGTTCCCTCGTCAGCTATATTTGAAATGGGAACTTTGATTTCTAAGTTGATCCTTTTAACATGAACATTTCCCATTTCTAGATAGTCGTGGTGCTGGTTTCAAAATGCCAGAAAATAGGAAGCCCTCTAGTGACCTTGAAATACCAACTGCATCCACAGTGCTCTTGGCCCATATGTGTCTTCCTTTACTTGGGTGATCTGCTCTCAGTTTCATAAGTAGCAACACAATAGTATCTTTCCTTTAAATTATACCAGAGTTAAACTAAGAAAACTAATAAAAAGCAATGAAAGAATTATATTCTTCTTGAAGAACAATTCTAGTGCATTTTAATTACAGCTGAACTTACTTTTGTGAATTAAATCTGCTGCACCCCTAATGCTGAACATGGCATGTAGGGTGTACACAGTGGTTGGTGTTGGTGTTGTGAGAGGAATTGCAATTATTATTAGAATAATTGCAATTGCTCTGAGGAGCTGAAGAAGTGACAGCTACTCTTCTGACATTACTGCCTCTGTTTCTGCCACTCTGCAGTTCTCTGACTCTCTTTGAAAGGACTGAAGTAGGTTGACCATCCCATTTGTTCATGTTCTCACCAAATTGGTCACGCAGGAGTATTCAGTGAGGCACATGATTGCTGGTGTCTAGGTGGAATTTGTCTCCTGGGCCGGAATTGCCTTGCAGGAGGTGGGCGTCTGTTCCTGATAGCAGAAACATGCACCCATTCAGATGATGAAGGAATGGTATCCTTTGCCAGATTAGAGATGGAGGTTTTAAGCTCCTTCTTGAGTTCTCTCATGCTATCCTTAATGCCATCTTTAAAGCTACTCTCTAGCTTTTTAGTCATAGTTTCTATGGCAGAGATTAGAGTAGTATGTGACAAGCTGTCCTCTATTTCTCTCAGCTGATCGGTGAACTCGCCAACAGTGAGCCTTCCATTATCACCCTTTGATAGAAACTTGCTAGCTAGGATGTTAGCATAGGATGAAGGATCAAGTTTAATAATTTTCGTCATGAGACCTGTCCCAAGAGGAATGTTATCAGGCTCATGTATGGCGTGATCTCCATGAAGCACTTCTTCACAGCAAACTCCTTCGGAAGCTTAATTCCCTGCTCAACTGTGTTCCACTTCCTAGCTACCCATGGCAACTCATCTCAGGAGGTTTGTCTCATACCCACAGCCAACAGAAGACGTGTCCACAAAGATGCCCACAAAGATGTTGAACAAGAGTGGTCCCAGGACTGTTCCCTGAGGGACTCTGCTTGTCACTGGTCTCCACTTGGACATGGACCCATTGACAGCCACTTTTTGAGTGCAGCCATCAAGCCAGTTCTTTATCCATCTGGTGGTTCACCCATCAAACACATGTTTCACCAGCTTGGAGACCAGGATGTGGTTTGGGACAGTGTCAAAGGCTTTGCTCAGCTTCAGGTAAATGACATCAGTTGCTTGCCCCTCATCTATTAATGTTGTCACCTGTTCACAGAAGGCCACTGGGTTTGTCAGGCAGGATCTGCCCTTGGTGAAGCCATGCTGATTGGATCCAGTCACCTCTTCACTACAGTTCTGTCTCAGTAGTTCCTCCAGGAGGATCTGTTCCATGATATTTCTTGGCACAGAGGTGAGACTGACTGACCTGTAGTTCCCCAGCTCTTCCTTCCTACCCTTTTTGAAAATGGGAGTTATGTTTCCCCTTTTCCAGTCAGTGGGGACTTCACCAGACTGCCAGGACCTTTGGAATATAATAGAGAGGGATTTAGCAATGTCACCTGCCAGTTCCCTCAGTACCTGTGAGTGTATCCCGTCAGGTCCCATGGACTTGAACATTTTCAGGTTCTTCACGTGATCATGAATCTGATTCATCGCTTATGATGGGCAGTTCTTTTTTCCAGTCCCTGGAGTCTTCCATGACTCCAGGAGTGTGGCTGGAGGCCTTTGCAGTGAAGACTGAGGTAAAGAAGTCATTGAGAACCTCACCCTTTTCTATGTCACTAGTGACCATTTCACCTGTTTCCTTTCTGAGGGGGCCCACACCTTCCCTAGTTTCCTTTTTACCAATAATATACCTGTAGAAATTCTTGGTGTTCCCATTTATCTCCCTGGCTAGATTCAATTCAAACTGTACCTTGGCTTTCCTTATCAGATGTCTGGCTGCTCGGGCAGCTTCCCTGTATACCTCCCATTCTAGCTGTCCTTTCTTCCACTCCTTGTAGAGTCTCTTTTTGTGAGACAGTGTGTCCAGGAGCACCTTGCTCAGCCAGGCAGGCCTCCTGGCATTCTTCCCTGCTTTCCTCTTTGTTGGTATACATTCAGAAGCCCTAAATCATTACACATGGCTCTATGCTCCTCATGTCATGTCTCTCAGCCTCAGCAGAGGTTGTGAGTTAATTAGCAGCCTCAGAGGCCATTAGACACCTGTATTGATGCACTGACTCAACCTTTCTATACCTAAGATCCCACTATAGCCCCATGGAGATCTGGTTGGTACAGTTTATGTAACTGAGACAGCTGATCAGTGACTATATGTGCAGTAAACTTCAGCATTCTATGGTATTTCAAATGCTTTAGATTATTTCTTGTGTGGCATTTCACCTTCAGTAACTCAAGATTTTGTTGTCTTACATATATGACAAAATACTAGTCCATCAACTGGAGAGTCCCATTCCCACCTTCTCTGCTGTTTGGGCTCTAAATCTTATTCAAGATTCTCACTTGAAATCCGAACAACACTGTGTTTCATATGTCTTTTTTGCCTGATTAGATCTTTGAACAATCGTCACTAATTTTAATGAACCGTATACCAAGCACCATGATTGGCAAGTCATGTCTACAAGCTCTTAATGAGTCTTTTATTGACTTTCTACTACTGAAATGTCACTTCAGTTTTATGAAGCTCAAATGCTCGAAATGTGAGACTCTGATGTCTATGGCAACCTTCCCATCAGAGTACAACTAGGCAGTATGAGCAGGAGTCAAACAATGTAATAACCACAATAACAATACCTCATAATTATAGAGCATCAAAGGTTTTTAATGTGTTTTGCAAATATTAATTAACATCACAGCAAAACAAAGTCTGTATTATCACTGTATGCCCATGTCTGTGAGAGTGAGCACTGAACAAAAAAGAAGCTATAAACTCATCCTGAGACTCTGGGAAAATCACTCATGGCAAATATAACACCTATCTTCAAGAAGGGAAAAAAGGATGATCCTGGGAACTACAGACCAGTCAGCCTCACCTCTGTGCCTGGCAAGATCATGGAGCAGATCCTCCTCAAGGCTCTGCTAAGGCAGATAGAAAACAGAGCAGAGGTGTCTGATGCCAACCAGCATGGCTTCACCAAGGGCAAATCATGCCTAACAAATTTGGTAGCTTTCTATGATGAAGTCATAGCAGCAGTGGACAAGGGAAGGGCAACAGATGTCATCTTCCTAGACCTGAGTAAGGCCTTTGACTCTGTCCCACATGACATCCTGGTCACCAAGCTGGAAAAACACAGACTTGATGGGTGGACAACTCACTGGATAAGGAACTGGCTGGATGGTGGCATACGCAGAATAGTGATCAAGGGCACAATGTCCACCTGGAGACCAGTGAGAAGTGG
>VWZI01007055.1:428834-442476 GCA_013396835.1 Psilopogon haemacephalus | reverse complement strand
TTGTAATGACAGGACACTGGGTAATGGGTTCAAACTGGCGGAGGGGAGATTTAAATGGGATGTTAGGAGGAAGTTCTTCACAGTGAGGGTGGTGAGGCACTGGAACAGGTTGCCAGGGAGGTTGTTTCTGCTCCCTCCCTGGATGTGTTCAAGGTCAGGCTGGATGAGGTCTTGAGTGACCTGATCTAGTGGGAGGTGTCCTTGCCTATGGCGGGGGATTGAGACTGGATGATCTTTGAGGTCTCTTCCAACCTAAACCATTCTATGATTCTATGATTCATTCTGTTAAATTCTGCTGTATCTGGGTAGTGGAGCTGCTTCTGCTGGGAAGCTCAGGCACTTTGCTAGCTGGGAGAGTATTGCTATCTAAAAAGGCAAATGTAGGGGTGTTTTTGTAGCCAAAAATAATGTAAATAGGGAGTTAGTGCACATTCCTTATTTGCATTTATCACAACTTGTGGAATTCTTGCAATGCAGATGTCTCATCTGAGCTTGGTGTCCTTTCATTTACAGTCAGGGGAAGTCTAGTCAGTGTAAAGTGCAATTAATTTCATTCGAAAGAAAGTATCTATGTAGTTCAGACTGACTGCAAAGGATGCATGGGGGTGACAAGTTCAGATGTAGGAGAACTGAATCTCATGCTACCTGTTCCGTGGGCAAAACTGCTATGATTTTGTCTTTAAAAATACACATTTAACTTCACTGAGCCACAGTTAGCACACCAGATGTAGAAGTGTCTCAGAATAAGTCTGTTCTAAGCATTTATCACAGATTGTCATATCAGAATTTCCATTTGATTAAAAATACCAAATAATTGTTCTATCATTTTACAGAAACAGGAGGCCAATGCCCAGGATATCTGTCAGTCATATGGAGCAGCAAGTGAAGCAATGAATTTTGCAGTGAAGGACTGAGGAAAGATCCTAGGACTTCTTAATTCTTAGGACTTATATAGTCTTCATTACCATGATCTCTTGGAACTTAGTGAAAGTTCCCCACACCTCTAATGCCCTTCTGTACCCATGCTTTTCTCCAGCAGGCATTTGAGAAAGGTGTGGTCTTCTATAGATTCTGTATCTTTCCTTGCCACCGTGCAGGTGACTTCTCTACTGATACCTGAATGTCGCAGAACAGCATGGGACATCTTATATGGAGAGTTGATAAGATTTGCATCAGAATTAGGGTTTGTAAATTTACTTGTGTACATCCAAGTGGGTGTCAGTATGCTGTATATTTACATTTCCTTGGTCAGTTATCATACCATAGTTTCAGTTGGAAAAGATCTCTAAGACCTAATTGTTTAATGTAGTAAAATATGTATATTCAGGGGATGGGTGAGGGTCATCTGCCTTGCATCTTCCATACTGCTATGGCATCTAAATTTGACATCCATAGAGCAACAGGTCAGATTTATTCCTTCTGCCTTGTTTATTTCAAAGTCATGGCTGATTTCCCTATTGGAGCTACAAGGCATGGATTTAATGTGTTTTAAAATAATTAATAAAATTTTAATGCTTAAACTCAGGAAAGTTCAATCGTGGGTGATGCTGATTAGGAAGGGCAAGTCCATTAGTACCAATCTGAATTTAGTACAGTTGCAAGCCTTTACTCCTGCTAGTGAAAATGCCAGGCAAGAAGAAAGGATGCAAGTATCAGCAGGCTGCCAGTTAGGGACTGCACAGGAAAGGCTAGTTATAAATGGTGGGATTTAGAACAGAAATGAGTCATGCTGAGAAGCTCTGTGTGCAGAGTGGTGGACAAGTGTGCATTTACTTTACTTGCACCTACTGCACAGCAGCCTTATATTCACCATCTTCACCAGTAGTGTAAATGGCATCACTTAATGGGGGGGGGGTGGGAAAGCAAACTGTAAGGGAGCATCTCCTCTCCTCCAAAAGCTGTGAAGCTGCGTGCGTGTAATGCTCCACACTGTCCAATAAGTCCTGCTGTGTCTGTGAAGAAATGTGCTAAATTGCAGTTTTAAATGATATTTCTTGCCACTTTTGCTGATAAGCATAAGAGCTTGGCCTTGTTGTACCTTGGGGTAATGCAGCTCATCATGCACATTCAGAAATGACACAACTGGTATTTAAGACATAGCAGTAAGAAATTAAATGGTATTTCATACTGAGTGTGTGAGTGTGTACAAAGGAAGCTTTCTGTTACATTTAGCCCCATTCTGAAATCTATTATAGAATTTTACTGTCAGCAGTCTCAAAAAGGCTTGTATACAGACATCTATCCTTGTATACAGATATCCGTTTGGATTAGCCTATCATCTCAATTCAGGCACTATTTTTCTGGTATTTGTGAAGAAATTTTTGCTTGGTGAGAGGTTAAACAGATTGGGTCAATAGTATATTATATTTGTCTTGCTCTCGTAAGCAAATCACTAAATAGGATACACTGAGTTGTTTGTAGTGTGCAATCTGTAGCAACTGTAGTTTCTCATGCTGTCAGTGTGGTAACACAATGCTGTGATGGTTTTACTCATAAATACAAAGGGGAGTTATACTCAAAGCCACAAACCTGATATTAATTTCAGTGAGAGTCTTTATTGGTCCAGATATGAATGTGGTTTATTTCATCTCTTCAAATCTGCCAAGTACTGTTGTCTCTCTTCAATAGATCAGCCTTATTAAAGGTACTAGTGTGCCTGTATGTGATTGCTTTTAAATCAAGGCACTTTTGTCCTAAATGGAGAAAGAAAAGCAGCCTACCAGTGGAACCTTTTCACTTGCTATTCTCTCTAAATTTACAGCAGTATAATGAGACTATAAAATGCAGATATTGAAATCCAGAATGGATATGTGGTTAAAAAAAAATAACCTGAGTAGCTTTGTACAAATCAAGAACTGACAGAAGAAACTTACATTATACAAAAGATGGAGAAACAGTTCAAAATATAAGATCATTAAAATAAAGCAACACTAAGCTTCATCAAATGAGACTTCGTGTTGTCTACAAAACTTTTCATTGTATTGTTTGTGGCTCTGTTTCTTTTTCTGATGTTTTCCATTTTTCATTTTTTTACTTTATCATGCTCTAATCACACTCATAATCATCCATTTGTGTTTATCTGCTCTTATCTCCATGCCCTTGCTTCTCAGTCCTCATATCTGAGCTGTGACTCTGCTTCTTGGACCTTTTCTTTGAATAATGCTTTTCAAAGAGCCTGTGTATCCTCCCAGAGCCTCCTGCTATTGGAAACAGTTCAGTCAGCCATTAGGGACATGTATTTCACTTGTTCATGACCAGCTGTCATCAGCTGAGATTCAAAAGATGGTATGTGGGAAGTTGAGCTGTGAAAAGAGTGAGGAGCCAGGAGTGGTGGATGTGGCTACAATCAGAAAGGCTCAGTCTACTAGCCTAGGCTTTTAATTGATCTAGTGATTTCCATATGTTTACTGATAAAATAAGAATTACTTTTTTGGACATAAGATAGAAAAATGAGCTCTTAGCAGCTGTTTCACAGTGTGATCAGATGCAGCTTCTGATCAGGAGGATCTCAAACCACTGACTGTTGAAAGCCAGGAGTATGTATCCAGAGAAAAGTCATTCTGTTTCTCCACTTTCTGACATACCTCCTACTAACTGTGGGTGAAAATAGGGCATTACTGTTACACAGGCAGTAGGTCTGAGCTGGCATAGCCGTTCTTGGGTTAATCTCTTAAGGATGTAGACATTTGGCCAAATCCTGAGTTAGTAAAACTCTTTGTATTAAAGAAATTAAAGCACTTTACATAAATTGAGTTTCCGTCCTAGTGTCTTGGATTTCTTTGAAAGAATCAACCATGTGTAGGGACTTACAGAATTTAATTCTGTTCTTCAGGAATGGCTTGCATAGAAGAGTATCAGCTTCCCAGTCAATAGCTGCGGAAGCTGCTCATCAACGAGGAATATAAATTATCAAACCTACTTTAATTAATGTATTCTGTGTAAGCCTTTGGCTATCAGGCTTTGGCTGTCTAAATCTGTAATTACATATTTTTATCCCTTTACAGATGAAAAGGTTATCCCTGCTTTGTGCTTTTCAGGTTGTTTTATTAGAGCATACATTTGCTTTCCCTGATAAATATGAGAGACTGAAGTAATGTCTTTTGTTCTTTCCCCCTGAGAAACATTTCTGAGAAATATTTCTTGCTTTCATTTTCAACCCCCTCTTGTACTCGCACTAAGACTTGGTGAATCTCTTCTGAACAATTCTGTATGGAGCCTAGATTTTTGACATGCTCATGTTCTTTCATTTAACTAGTTCTCTGAAGTAATTTAATGTCCTCTTGCATGTGTACTTAATGAAATATGGCTCCTATTACCCTTAGCAACACTGAAGATTCTTTAATCATTAACACAACTTTATGTAAAAGGTGAAAATTATTTTTTGCACTGAATGGATGAAACAGGAATCCTTCTGCTCATCAGCCAGTTATCGTGTCATTTAAGTTTGTGTCCTAACATACAGCCAAAAGTGTCCAAATGGAGGAATTTCACAGTCCCTAACTTACAAGTGCCTCACTTTGCAAACTAAAATATTTTATTTTCATTTACTTTTCTAGATTTTTTTAATCCAAAAAAGTTCTTATTTTTTACAAACTTTGCATCAGTAGCACACTTATTAGTGACCCACAGAACCTCTGTAACATTCAACAGGAAGAATATAGTTAGATAAGGAGAAGACAAATAATAATTAGGAATGGTGAGAAGGACCTTCAGCAGTAGCTACACACAGATATTTGGGTAACTTTGAGAGCCAGCATACCTACATGGCAAAATTTGGATATATTTTTATCTTTATTTATTTCTATGTCACTAATGCACGTGTTGAAAGGTCCTGGCTGCATTTGTTTCTCACAATCTGTGTAACACTGCCTAAAAGAAAATCACTGATAGAGAACTGTAGTGTCTTGTCTGAGGCTACAGAACAAGTGTTTTCACCACAACACCATCCCAGAGAAGGCTGTGCTGCTCTGCTCCGTCATACAGCCTGGGAAGAGCTCAGGATTCAGAGGAGCCACAGATGAGAATCTGGAAGTGATGGTGCTTTGCTTCCCAGAGTCACACAACTTCCTCATGTCCAGAAGTGCAGCAAATCAACAAGCAAACAGATAAATAAATACAGAAATAAAAGATGCAGCAGAAGCATTTGATAATTATNATTTAGGACTGAAAAAAAAGTCACTTTTATCAGTGACATAATGTAATATTTTAATATGACTGATTTAAGTCCTGTTTTTATTTATTGTCGGTTATATTTATTTTTGTCCTTGTTTTTTATTTTGGAAAGCTGTTCTAGATCTCTGCAACTCCAACTGTGTTTAAAGGAAACAAAATTTATTTTTGGTTGTATACACAGCATTTCCCTTCCTCACCCACCTCAATGCTGTCAGGATGTTTAAGGTAATTGCCTAGGACGTGGAAGACCAATATTCTATCGTTACTGTGCACAGAGTTGGTGGCCTAACTTGTCTTTTCCACATCACTAGTTAGTGCTCAAGATAAAAGATTATCGGGTGTTTCCTCCACTTTCACTAAAATACCACTCTTAACTTGTAATGCATTTTCAGTAACTGAGTATTGCTGCAAGTGAAATACTTATGTTATCAGGTTGTTCCCAACAAACATTATTTCTAAACCAATATATGCAGGTAGAAATAAAATATTGAAGAACCTTACCAGGCTGACAATAGTGCCCTATGCTGTCTGCTATATGGACAAGAAATACTGGTGTTCAGTCATCTTATCCAAATAAAAATGGATTTTTTTTCCAGGGCAAGGCAAAAAGTACTTTCATGATTTATGTGCCTGCTAAAGTTTGAAGCCTGCAGAGAACTGTGGAGAGAACATCTAAAAGGAAATGGCAAACGTTTTATAGTGGAAATTAATACATAGTGGTATTCTAAGAGTTACTGCTTCTTCCCTGCTCTGGCTCTTTCCTTTGTTTCAGGGCCTACAGAAAGACAGCTCCCACTATAGCAAATACCTGTATTTGTGGAATTATTCACTTAAAGGAATAAACTCCTATGGTTAAAGCTAGTTGACTTCACAGTGCCACTCTTTCCATAGCTCCCTGCATGCTTTTTGTGCATCAGAATCTCTCTTCTGAACATTTTAACTGATCCTTTAGCCCTTTTTGAAAACATCTTTTCAAGCAGTTTTACTACTTGAGGAGTCTAACTTACATTCTTATATCTCTTGGTCAGGATGCATCACTATCAAGAAATTTATGTTCCTTACATACTCATTGTAATGTCTTGGGAACTTACGATGTTTCCACCATCATTTGACTTTCCCTTTCTGTCTATAATCACTCCATGTCAGATAGCATTTCTGCTGAGTGTCATACCACACATCATACAGCATGAAAATGGCCAAAACACCTTCTTGATGCTCTGGAGTGGGGCAGATACAGTGACCTCTTATGTTAAAGGACATGGTCTAGAAAGGAACTGAAACTGTAGGGTACAAAGTAGAGCTTCACTGATTCATTAAGGCTAAAAGTGCTACCATGAATATCTGAACTTGTCTCCTGAACGTTGCTGGTGAGAAACTGATCCTCAACCTGTGCTCCTCTCAGGATTGCTTGTTGCTCATGGAAGCTTAAAATTAAGAAGTCTGCAATTGTGGCTGACAGAGTAAAAGGAGGTGCTTTCCAGAAGTGGTTAACTGAAATTGCTGCCCATTGGTCCGCAAAGAGTGGGAGCTTCCTCCCCTAAAATTTCATCCAAGAATTCCTTCCTCAAATCCTGAACTTGAAAGAAAAAATAAGTTGTTATTATTCTATAGAGGGAAGAAGAAGTAGAGATGAAATGGGGGGAAATGGAGAAAGGAAATAAAATAGATTATTTGCTTTTTCAGACAAAAGAAATGAAACAAGACAATAGCAATGAAGTGGTCATACAGAGAAGACAATACTATTATGAACAGTATAGTCAGATGAATTTCTATTTCTAAGCTTACCACGTGGCCAGTGCTGATTAGCAGGTTTAATAGCTTGTCAGCTGGCATGTTTTCTTCACCTGTTTTACATGACCATAATTACAGGCAGTGCAACAAGTACAGCTATGTTCTGCTTTTATTTTCTATATGTTAGCACGCATTAAATAGTGCCAGAGAACAGCTCACGAATATAACATTTTCCACTGCTTTTGGCATGTCCTTGTACTGCAGCTGAAGAAAAGACAGAAAGAGGAGTTTTACAGCGCACTTTGAAGGTTAACAAACTCAAGCGTTCAGAAACCCTGGGGGTAAGTGAATCCCAAACTGAGACCCCATCACAAAAAAAATTAATTTATGTCATAAACCCATATCTCAGCATTCCTGTGGATGTGGGCTGCAGTAAGATTTCACAGGGACAGCGGCAATTTCTCAGGTAGTATGGTCTCATATCACACTAGATATTGTGGGTTTTATCCAGCATTTGACTCCCACCTAGAAACCTATCGTATTTTCATTAAGTGGTAGACAAGAATGTGGCAGTTTGAGCCTATATGTGTCTTTAAGAGCTTTCTTTTCCTTTATTAGAGGTTTCAAATTTAGGGCACAGAATGCTTGCTATAAACTCTGAAAGGTGCCTGTTTGTTTTTGAATTGTGTAAGTTTCTTCTGCTGGTGAAGCAGTCAAACAGGGTACTGGGATGGAATAACACATTGCCTTTTCATTGTGGACTGCCGCTTCAAGTGATAGGTTAGCCCCACTTCTATTTTCCCAAATCTGCCTTTCCTATTTTACCCTGCTGCTTTGGCTGTAGATTTCAGAGAGAGAGCAAGCCTCTCTTGCTATGGGGCTATTTGGTCAGACCAGAAGGACTCAGTTTAAGACAATACCCTCAGCTCAACCACAGTACTGAATTTTCTGATGAATTTGAAGTCCCAAGTGTAGCATATTTTGGACCCAGCCTAAGGCTCTCTGAGGTCAGTGAGCAGTTTTCTGCTGGATAGGATGGCCTTTGCATGTGGCCCAGACCCACCAGCTAGAATGGATGTAGCTATGTTTTAATAAGCCTCTAATTACAGGTTAAGTATTCACAGTTAAATGGAAACTAAACAGACTAAATTATCCCCTGGGGTCATTCTGTTGCTTTCAGTGGAGTTGTACCAATAACTGATTTGATCCAATATTTTGTTCATAGGATGACTTAATGAAATGTTAATTGTATTGGTCAAGTTAGTGAAAACCAAACAGATCTCAGCTTTGTTTGTGTAGTTAAGCACTGTGATTATGAATGCTGGAACTGACTTTTAGGCTTACTGTGGAATACTGTGCTCTAACTAAAAATGTCTAAGTGAAACACTTTGTTGGGAGTACATACTGTACGGAAGCTGGAACATATTTTTGGACAGCAGCCCTGGCTTTGCAAAACAGATGCTAGGATTCAGCAAAGGCGAGTCTTGAAGGTAAGGAATGCTTTAGCAGAAGAAAATTGTAATATGGGTGTTAGTCATAGATTGCATTGCCCTGTGAATGAAGGTTCAGCTGAAATAATTCAAAACTAACAAATATATTTAAACTGTGTTTAAAACCAATCTTGTGGTTGCTTAATTTACTGTGTGAATGACACTAACCTGAATAACATTGCCCATGTTTTCACCATTGCTGGAGATGTACAAAAGACATATAGAGGAGATGCTTAGGGGCATGGTGTAACAGTTATGTACAGGGAGCTGTTGGGTTATGGTTGGACTCAATGGTATTAAGATCTTTTTGAACCAGGTGATTCTATGATTCTATGTTAATTATGGAGCTGTAACTGTGATTGATTTTCCTTGTATTGCCCATTTGTTCCAAGTTCTGACACTGTGTCCTAATAGAATCACACAAAGCCACATTTCAACAGCATCTTACATAATCAAATCACATTATCTAAGTTCTTGTCCCTTTTAAAGCTGTTTCCCAAGTATCAATTAAGAGCAAAGTATGTAATGCACTATATATAGTAACATTACATGGTAATTTAACAAAATACTTTAAATAAAACACCAAATGCATTTCAAAGGAAGCCTCTCAACAGGGCAAAAGCATGTTTTTCAAACTGTTAGTGCTTGATTGCAGGTTTATGTTTAGGTGCTTTTGAAGTTGGAAAATATTTTAATAGTTGGCTGCATGAAGATCTGGATAGGAATTCTGAAACGGAATGTTAAAATTGAAAATGTTTACTCTCTTTTGGTTCTGCTGTCCTTATGAAAATGCAAACAATATCATTTACCAGAAGCAGAGGTGCTGCACTAGCTTTTACCATCCAACTGAATCATTGTGTATTATGGTGATATATGGATGTGCTCTAAAAATCCCTACTGCTCACCAGAACTGCTAGCAAAGATGGATTGTGTGACTGCTCTTCTGGCTAATGTCCATTAAGCTGGAAAACCACACATTTTTCTTTACAGATTCTAATATACCCCTTATAGGTAATCAGTGATTATACTCACCCACTGAGCCTCTTCCTCTCCATGTAACACACCTTTAGCTCACTGTCAGAAATCTCTCTGGAGTTCAAGTGATTTATTTTTGCTCAGAAAGTATCTTGAAACTATTGGGAATCCTTTGTTTTTATTACGCAATTTTTCTTAAGTAATCAGTTGGGGGAGGAAGATTAACATATTAAGCCTTTGTCTCTTGTGTGAACAATTACAGTTTTAGAGCATCTTTTTATATCAAGGACTTTTGGTAATAGTGCAATAATAATAANATTATTATTATTATTATTATTATTATTATTATTATTATTATTACTCTTGTGGAGTGTGTTACCAAGACTAAGGACTGTATTACTAGATCAGAAAATGTTTTGTTAAGAAAGATATAAGCATTCATATATATGTTATATAGACAGAGAAATAGCAAGCAGTAACATAGGTTTATGTAGTTCCATAAAGTCTCTGGCCATGAGTCCTTGCTTGAGATTGGTGACACAGTTATGGAATTAATAGTAACTTTGTCCCATTTCTGTTCCCTCTGGAATAAGTCCTTCAGGTGTCAGGTCTGATGCCTGGTCCTGTGTCTGTGTGTAAGCTCAGCCTTTAACCTACATTGCAACCAGAATCTAGGTGCTGTTCCAGCTCTTATCCAAGTTATTTAGCTTTTATTCAAGTTCATTTTGCTATTCTCTAGCCGGGCATTAAAGGAAAGCATTTTAAAGCCACAGCTAATGTAGATGTTGATCTGATTGTATGCTACTTTGTGCAGCACAGCGCAGACAAGCCAGTGACTTCTTTATTCAGTGATAAAGCAAATTAATGTTACAAAAGTTAAATGTTTTTGGTGTAATAGTTTCAAACATTTTAAAGCACGTTCCAGTGATTTTGCTTTCTCCTCTCTCCTTACTACCCCACGTGCTTTGTTACTCTGGCCACAGGTCCCTGTGGAGCTGGTGCAGGAGCTGGTGTTTGGGTTAGCCCAGCTCAACCCCACTCCTTCCTCGACACCTTCCCTCTCCACCGACCTCTGCTGCTGTCTCTGCTCTGCCTGTTCCTTCTGGGACACAGCCTAGGAAACTCCACATCTCGCTTTTCTTCCTAGTACAACCAGGCCTATCCACAGTACACACAATGTTTTTTCAGGCAGCCCCCCTTATTTTACATCAGTCTTCTCTGTTCCTCAGCTGACCAGCTAGCCCGAGTGCCCTGCTAATGTGACCACTGGTCTGCCCTTTATACCCATTTGTTATCAAAGGCTTTCCATTGCTACTTGGTGCCTGTGGGACAATTATCTGGAAGTGTTTTTTACTCTCCAGTGATCCAACTCAGTAACTTAAAGCTACTGTTAGGGCAGAGGTCAGCACCTGGTGTGAACTGTGCCAACACTTACTACTCTTGTGTCTGCTATGACAGCTCAGACTCAGAGAAGTTGGGAAGCTTGAACGTTATTTCATTAGTGAAATGGTCTAATCTGGAGAACAGAATAGTATCTGCACTTCTGAAAGAGTTATTTTTCTATTGTTTTGGTGCATGAATATAAAAAAGATCTAAAACGTCAGGAGACCAGGCACTTCTCAGTGGGGTCCAGAGTGGAACAGAAAGTTCCACATAAATGTAACAAAAACCCCCAAACTTCACTTTGAGGGTGGCAGAACACTGGAACAGGTTGCCCAGAGAGGTTGTGGAGTCTCTGTCTCTGGAAGCATTCTAAACCTGCCTGGGCATGTTCCTGTCTGATTTACTCTAGGTGATTCTGCTCTAGGTCATCTTTGGAGATCCCTTCCAACTCTTACCATTCTGTCATTCTGTGCATGATAAGTGGATTGATATTAAAACTTCACTATGGATTGTAATTTATTTCCTGTAGCCCAGGAATGATTGATGCAGTGTATATATATATATTTTTTTTTTGTTGTTATTTTGTTAGGCTGTTTCTTAAAGTCAACAAAAACTGATGTGAGTGACATCTTGCACCTGTCATTTAAGTCAGGAGAAGGTACAGGAGGATTGGTGTAGCAAACAAAGGTAATAATGCAATTTCCAAGCAAACTGGCATTGCAGTGCAGTGCTTAAAACCCCTTTTAGCAATGATAGTAAAGTCTCAGGGGTGCCATCACATTGGGAAAATGCTGGTAAAATGATAAAGTTACTCAGTGTTTTGTTCTCTCTTCTTTGTTCCTTGCAGCTCCTGGTAGCTTGTGGAAATTAATAGACTAGAGTTGAGAATATTACTCCTTATTCTCTTGGTTCAGAGAAATTCATGTCCTTTCTTTCCCATATCTCTTTGAAGAAAAGAGGAAAGGCAGAAAACCCCAACACTTTAGTGGGCTGGCTAGATTCAAATACCAGCCACTGCTGGCCGTTCATTACTGTTCAGCAGTCTTTGCAAGATTGTTTTGGGAGCTTCTCCAACACATGAATTTGCAATCTGCTGATATATATGCCATGGAGCTGAAAGTGGGTTTTGTTTGTGAGGAACCTCTCAGAACATTGTTAGGGTTCCTGCACTGATTCAAGCCTCTATGTCAGTGTTATATTTTGTAAGTCTCCAGTAGCAAAGATGAGGCATTGCTGCTGCTACATGCCAAACTCATCCTGTGTAACTTAATTGTGTACATGTGAGGCATTTTGCTACTTCCATAACTGAAGAGTCAAAAACCTGCTGTATAAAAACTTGCCAATGCATCCAAAACAGATTCAAATATAAATGCAAGGGTGTATTACTACTTGTATAGTCACAATTCAGTGTTACTAAAACATTGTCTTCAATGAAACATTTTCAGACCATACCTGGGCCATGGTTTAAGGGTCCAGAAGATAAAGAATCTGAAGTGCTTATTAAAAAAACCCCACAAACAGTTGCTCTAAGAGTTCTGAAGCTCTTAAAAAATTGGTCTCATTTATTTTTTTCTCTGAAAAGAACTTTATGTGTCAAAAATGCCATACTCAGCTTCACTTTTCATTCAGTCCAAATGGGGGCCGACTTTGTATTCTTTCATAGTTATGGTAGCTTCAGTATAGAGCCCACTGGAGCCTAAAATCTACACAAGATAAGATCATTATCTGCTTTTTATAGAAGACTTATTTCATTTGCCTTCTTGAATAAACATA
The DNA here is from genome assembly GCA_013396835.1 of Psilopogon haemacephalus. NCBI lineage: Eukaryota > Metazoa > Chordata > Aves > Piciformes > Megalaimidae > Psilopogon > Psilopogon haemacephalus. The sequence continues at coordinate 429,952 of VWZI01007055.1, read as the reverse complement.
AACAGATATAACTTTGCAATCATGCTGTATCTGTAATATGTAACTAAGGGTTTCCATAAAATGTTTTATATTTTCCTAAAACAGCACTGAATAATTATTGGAATAAGTTAATTCTGAATAGTAAACAAAAGAGGCATTTTAAGGCTTTGCTTCAGACTTGAGACGTGCTGAGAGAATAGATGCAGATTTATAGCTACAATGATGAGCATCTTCTTCACTGATGCATAGGGATCTTCCACGTGAAATAAAAGAATTATTATTGGTTTGGACATTTGTGAAACTCAAATAAGCAAGGAAAGGCTATGATTGTTTATTCCTGTATTCTACAAGTATCTCATCTATGGAAAAGATTGTGTATGAAAAGACTTGTTCTATTAAAGGAAAAGCAAGACTGCAATGACCCGGCGTTATAGAAATACATTGGACTTACCCATGTTTACGTTGTTATGGAAGTCTGTTCTACAGCAAATAAGTTCATTTTAGAGAAATATTTTTGGACAAAAAAACAATGGCCATCCAGTTTACTCATCTGCAGCAGTGTTGCAGGCTCAAGGGATCTCAGTTGCAAGGAATAAAAATGCACCTTAAAGTTTCCAAATCCTTACTAGCTCTTTTTCTAAGTTCTTCATCAATAAATCAGTTGAAGTGTAAGATGGTTACTTGAGCAAATGAGAAGGTAATGACTCAGTTTCACTGTATTCCTAAGTAAAATATTATTTTTTCAACAATTAGCTGTTTATAGCAAATTTGTTTCTCATTCCAGCATGCTCCTTCTCTCAAGGTTTGCATAACCTTATACTTTAGCCATTGGCAGATACACCTGGGTAAACAGGCAAACTGCTCTGTAGAAAGAATTGAAGAATGTCTTTTGCCTTCCCTGTTGGCAGTGAGGACATGTATTTCCAGCTCAAATGTTAGTGCAAGTTATCAAATGGAAGGAGAACTTCACAAAGTTAAACATTGCTGTTCTCTGTTTATACTTGTCTTTTCTGACATGTATTATGGAAAACATTCAGACTGAACCTTTGATTTGTGGTTACACTTCTGCTTGGGCCAAAGACTGAAATGTGCTCAAATGCACTACCTAGTTTGAAAACAAGGCCTTAGACTGCTGTGTT
>VWZI01007055.1:396929-428828 GCA_013396835.1 Psilopogon haemacephalus | reverse complement strand
AAAAAAAAAAAAAAAAAAAAAAAAAAAGGGCTTATTTATATATCAATAATCTTTATATTAAATCTAAGCTTTAAAACTAAACCTGAGGATGAGATGCTTTGCATTCTCTTTTCTCAGTTGTGTTTCCTACTTCAAAATTTCCTATTTACTTTTAGTTCAAGACCACTCTTTCGGCCCATCCAGCTAGGGTTTTACCCTGTGCAGTGTCTACTCATCCAGCAGCCAGTTTCTCCAGGAGCATGCTGTGGGACACAATGTCAAAGGCTTTGCAAAAGTGCAGATAAATGACATGCACAGCCTTTACTTCATCCACTAAGTGGTTCACCTTGTTGTAGAAGGGCTTGATCAGGTTTGTCAAACGGGACCTGCCTCTCATGAACCCGTGCTGATTGGGCCTGATAACCTGACTGCCCTGCAAATTTAGCATAGTGGCATTCAAGCTGATCTGTTCCATGACCTTCCCTGGGAATAAGGTCAGTGGCAGGTCTGTAGTTTCCTGCATCTTTCTTCTAGCCCTTCCTTTAGATGGGCATCACATTTGCCAATGCCCAGGCATCTGGGACCTCCCCACTTATCCAGAATTGCTGGTAATTGATGAAAAGTTGCTTGGTGAGCACTTCATCAGCTCCCTCAGTACTTTTGGATGGCCATCTGGCCCATAGACTTGTGTGTGTCTAAGTGATGCAGCATGTCACTAACCATCTTGTATTATAGGAGCTTCTTTCTGTTCTCCATCCCTGTCTTTCAGCTCAGAGGGCTGTGTATCTAATGAACAGCTCATCCTGACCATGCTTATGCTGTTATATTACAATCCTGTTGAATTTTTCTGATTTTTGAGTCAAATATGAGTAAATTAATAGTCAAAATAAATTTGATCAATTTGGCCAGATTCTTTGTTACACAAAGGAACCATGTGCTGTTCAGGTGACAAATTATCATGTTCACTTTGAAACACGTTTACCAAGCAAGCACTTAGAGATCTAGGGGAAAAATCTGTGGAAGGTGTGTTCACTTCCAATCCCCAGCACTGCAGTGCTCCCAAAAGCAGTGTTCTCAGTTCCGAGATGAAGCCTATACAAACTTCATAAATCATCTAGACCAAGAGAAGAATATTTTAGAACTGGATGCTAAATAGCTAGCATGTTTAACCAGACAGCTCTTCAGTGTGAAGCCATGTAGAACTAGCCAGAAGGGATGCTCAGTGTCCTAAATTGATGTGACCTACATTTTAGACCTTTGCAAGATTTAGATACATATGGTAGGGACCTCCCTCTACTCCTTATTTCAAAACATTAACTTCTCATAAACACATATGATTACATGTTTTCTTTATTTTTCTGAAAAGCAGAAGCAAAACCATTGTCCTGGTTTTGTGGTTTTGGTCCTGTTCTGAATCCTGGAGCATTCATAACAGGCATCATCTTGTCTTTAATTTTAATCAGGATCAATCTCATCTGTTTTCTGTGCCAAGAGTCAAGTGAGGTATTGAGGAGCACTACTAAATAAATCAATTTAAATAAACCTATTCAGTCAATGCAATGCTATCCAAATATTTTTTTTTAAACAATAAGGAATAATATAAACCACGACAGACATACTAATGAAAATTTACTAATTCTGCTAACCTTGCCTCTCATGCCTGTCTCCAAGCATGTGTGGTGAGGTGGGAGTGACAGAAGTGAAAGGCTCACAGGATAGGAGACCTTACTACTTGGCCATGGGAAGTGTGAAAGGCCTGTTCTGATCCACTTTTTCTGTAGGAGGCTGCAGAGGGAAGTGATGGGGTGGCTGTAGTTTTGAACCGTAGCTTCCTGTGGCTGTGTTTCCTCACTCCTTTGCACAGGAGCAGCCTGAAGAGAGTGTGAAATGCTGGCTGGGAGGCTGGAGAAGGAATGAGATGCTGCAGCCTTCAGGCAGCCATGTGATGAAAAAAAAGCTGTTGTGCCTCTGACCTCCTCTCCATCACCCTTTCTGCCTGTCAGCCCCCCTTTCTCTGCACTTCAGTGCATCTCCTGCAGTGATGTGACCTAAAATTTGGTGTTTCAGCCCAGCAGAGCTGTTGCAGAGGGATTGAGTGAGAGGCTGGTGGCTGATGCCCTGACAGAGAGGTCAAGCCCACATTGTCTTCTTGACCATGGGTCAGTCTGTTGTGAGTGTGGGAACAGACTCTGCTCACCCCACTCCTGGCTTGTCTTCCACTTTCAAGGCTTTTGTTTCTGTACTGAGCTTAACTTGTGAGCTTCCTTCCCTGCTGCCTGTAGAAATGGGTCTGTGGTTAATGATGGCTCCATTATTACCTACCTTTTGGGAAGATAAACTATTAATGATGGCTCCATTACCTACCTTTTGGGAAGATAAACTATCATTAAGCATCAGATCCTATAGTGTGTGTATTTAGGTTTTTTTCAATGAGTTTGAGGCGAAATTCCATGACAAAGCCAAATTACCACTTTATCCTGTATTGATGAACTCTGGTTCCTGTGTCAGACCATCCTAGTAGCTCATCAGGTAAGCTGATGCTTTTTCTCTGAACCAACACAGAATGGATCAATAAGGGGAAAAAAACACTATAAAAGTATGTAGACAATGCTGGACTGAAACTGGTGGAAAGCATGGATGAATTCTCCAGCACCTTGCAGACTGACTTGGTATCTACAAACACTGTTTATTAGGCTGAGAAAAGATGAGCTGCAATTCAGTGTTCAGTGCAATTCAAACTAACATTTAATTTCTAAAGGCTATGGGAAAAACATTTTACTGCTTTCTGAATAAGAATTGACTTCTTATGTTTTTATTTTTCTAAAGTACAAATCCCTCATTTCTGCTGAAAATAAAACCAAAGCATTTAACTTGGCTTTAAATGCAGAAGTATCTAGCACAAGTTTTGGCTGGATCTACACTGCTGTGTGCCGTTCTCAGGAGTAGAATGAGACTATCATTGTTGCCTGTAGGAGCACCTTCTGACACCTGCTTTGATGCAACCATGTATTTTGGGAGGAGGGAACTTATATGCCCTTTTTATTGAGAAATGACCCCATCCCTCAGGGTGCCAGTAGCTAAAGAGTGAGTGGTTCTAAGTCTTCGGCTGTTGTGTTTGCTTTTGGGGTGGTGTGGCTGAGAAGATGACTTGGTCTTCTTTCTTCAAGGGGGTCATGAGGGGATTTTGAGTTGTACCTGACCATCATCCAGACCCCATGGTATCTGTCCGCATGCCAGCATGGTGAGCTGGGGGAGTGCTGTCTCAGGAAAATGGAGGCACATATAAGACTGAAAAGAGCTTTGGGCTCACTGAGATGCTGGTGAAAATTAAATACTGGTGCATTCTGAGTTTAGCACTGCAGTGCAATTGGAGCACTTTGAAATGCTCATAGTAGATGGAATTGTAGATTTGCAAGACAACTCTGTCCTTTGTACAGCCCTGTCTACAGAGAGCATATGCAGAGAACTAAATCTTCAGAGAACTGTAGACAGAAGACAGGCCTACACATCCAAAGAAGTCATAAAAGATAGTTTCTATTAGTAAGGCTCCACCTGCTCCTAAGTGTTGAAATGTTCTTATTTATGGGAAGAATTCATGGGAGTATTTTCTGGAGCATACATCTTGCCACTACTAAGTGGGATTTCTCTGGGCATTTTTTTTTTTAAAAGAAAGGACTTTTTTTGTTTTTCCTGCAGTTTTTGAAAGAAAAAAAGTATTTCCTAATGCAGCTGCAGAGCCCACAGTTTAATGTTTCAATTTTCTTCCCACTGTTTGCTGGAGAAGTCTTGAATTCCAGAAGGAAAAAACAAGCAAACAAACAAATAAACAACCACCCCTCCAAAATTAACCCCCTCTAAAAAGAAACAAAAAACAAACACAAAAAAAAATCCCCAAACTGACCAACCAACACCTCCCTCATCAAAACACTCTAAAACAAAAACAACAACCATCTCCTCCCCACCACCCCACCGCCCCCCCTCCAGGGGAAAAAAACTCAAAACAACACAGGAAAAAACCAAACCAAACCAAAAAAGAGTAAAAGGCCACTATCTAAGTAATCTCTGATAAATTGCTTTAATGCACTGGCTTATATGTGACCTAATTATAAGTACCCAAAATTTTCTTTGTGTGTGATGTAGGAAGACCATCACTTGGAGCAGAGGTACTTCATTGCTTAGCTTTCTTTCATTGGCTTAGAATGAAGCCAAACCTGCTATTCTCGAATACTGTGCAAGTAACTATAACTTATTTCCCAGCTAGAGTTATTTCCCAGCTAGCTGTCTGCACTGTCTTTTCAGGTCTTGTCTGTGTCTTTTCAGGTCCAGGTTATTAGTTTTTTCTTCCTGTCTCCTTGTATTTTAGCTCCTTCACAGACACTTGGACAAATAGCTTAAAATATGTCAATGTCCTATTGCTTGTGTCTGCCCAGGGAACCCCTCAGGGCCACCAAGCTTCTGTTGAGGATAATCAAATTTGCCATGGAATTTGACTCCTGCAGTTTAATCAATAAGTATAGCAAGGACAGGGTGTGAGTACGTAATGCAGTGAGCCTGAATTATGGCAGATTTACAGGTTTCTCCTTGCCAGATGAGTTGCCATGTTGTTCATAGTGTCCCTTGGATACCTCTAGAGTTTTGACATACATTAATTCAACAGCAGTATTATCTTTCAGACATGGTCTTGATCATGAATGGGTCAGGTCTGTGAGGCACACGTCTGGGATCAACTCTGTGGGTATCATGCATTTCACAGAATCACAGAACGGTTGGAGATGGCCTCGAAAGATATCTAGTCCAACCTCTCTGCTAAAGCAGGTTCACTTAGAGCAGGTTGCAGAGGAACATGTCCAGAAGGGGGTTGAATGAGTCTAGGCATGGAGACACCACTTCCTCTCTGGGCAGCCTATTTCAGTGCTCTATCACCCTCAAAGTAAAGAAGTTCCTCCTAGATGTATAGATGGGTATTTCAGATTCACTATGAATGTACTATGTGGTTTTACCATATGGGTTTTCATTTGCAAATTTCCAAGTTAAAGAACCTTTCCAAAAGATGCACCTTTGTGCTTTATTTGTGTATTTTTATCCCAGTACAAGACTTGTCAGATGGCATTGCTGATTTTATTGATTCAACCTAGGAGGTGCTGGGTATTAATTAGAACCATTTAAACTCCTTTTTCTTAACTCTGACATTTCTTCTTTTGCGTTGTGGTATCACATTTCCTGGGTTGTGTGAAGGATTGAGTACGTTGAATTTTCTACACAGTGGACTTTGGATTACCTACACTGCTCTGTTGATTATCTTAGGCAAGATCAGTTCTGTCATTAATCACTTCTGTTCTGTAATCACTTGTATGTGTTTTCAGCAGATGAATGTCCATCCTACTTGGTGAATGAATGACTAGGTGATTCAATTAGAGATTGTGTCTTTTCCTGTATCTTGCATGTCAGGAGTAGAATTGTTACAAACATTGGCAATATATGATGGCAAAGTTGAATACATCAAAAAGGTTTTCCATAGTATGGTTGTTAACATGCAGCACGTGTCCTTTTTTCTTGTGTCATGCAACATTGCTATCCTTAATTAAATTAAAAGCTTCTTGGGACCATGGGTTTGTTTTTATTTTATGTGCACTCCACAAGAATTTTAAACCTGCTCCCTTTTTTTCCTCTCTTTTGGGATGGATTATTTTGAATTTTTATCACATTCCCCCACTGCTATTCATTCCTGACCTTAAAGTTTCTTGTCCTCTGAACCATGAGAATGAGAACTCCGAGTTTTCCCACTGCTGCTCGATCTGTGCCCCTGCAGCACTTCATAAGGTTCAGACTTGGAGACTGCTTGTGGCTCCTAGAACCCCAGCTTGTGCTTCTGAAGAAGGCAGTGGGTTGATGATGCAGTATGACTTTGAGGCCTCAATGTGATGTTGGTTCCGGGCTAGGAGGACCATCAAGAGGTTAGGTGATGCCCCTGGATGATGTTTGTCATTTGCCCTCACAATGGCACTGCCAACACCTCCCTAAACTCCCTTTCCTTGCCCATCTGTCACGCAGTGCCTGCGCCCCCGTCTGTGACCATCGCCGTGGAGCATTGCTGCTGGGAGCAGCTGAGACGGGACCCTCACCCTCTCTGGGCAGAGGTGGCAGGTAGTGGTCCAAAGGGGAATTGTTTGTGCCTAACGATGTACCCAGGCAGCTGGCAGAAACCCTGCACATCGACGTGTATTCCAGAAAGCTCTTTGGCTGCTTGGGTGCTGTGAAGTTTTTATGAGTGAGACTTGGCTGTTGCTCAAGGTAAGAGGCAGAGCAGCGCTGTTAACTAGCCGAAGATGAAGGTAGTGGGAAGGCAGGCGCTGGAGCTGCCAGGCAGCGTGCTAACAGCATACCAGCAATGCCCTCTAGTGCTGGCTTCCCCGAAGTGTCAGCGGCTGCCGGCATCCCCAGCTGCAGAGGGTGGCTTCACCCTCCCGTCTTCTTGCATGACGGAGTCTTTGACACAGACTGCCAGAAGCAGAGCAGGTTCTGGCTGCTTCACCTTTCCCTACTAGGAAAATTTCTACCCAAAAACGTGTTTACGTATTGTATTTTTTAATGGACTGAATAGTTTTACAAAACATTACTAATGTTATACTGTAACTATTTCCCTGAACCTGCAACTCAAGAAATTAAACCTGCAAGTCTTAATTCCATTTTAGGTGTTCATGCACTATTGGGATTTAATTTAGTTTTATAGCGATGAACAAATCAATGTGTTGCTGAACCAAGTGTAGGGCTGGTTTTTTTTGTTTGTTTGTTTTAGTAATTAATTAAATAACACTGATGTAAGTAAGAGAGCAGGACCTAAAGTACAGTTTTGTGGTACAGGATCTGAAGATGAAGTGGATTATAAACTACTTTAGCCTTAACTAAGTATTATAGCATATGCATATAGTAAATCTTGTACAGTTGTGTGGATTCCACTTTCTTTGTGTGATCATTCTTTGCTGGTTAATGTTTCTGTAGTCTCTTATTATTAAGACATATTTAGAAACATGAATGAAAAGTTAATTCCCAAACTTTCATGGTGATGTTGTTTACAAATCCTGTTTAATTAGTACTGGGACTAGTGCTGTTTAGCATCTTTGTTTATGACATGGACAGTGGGATCAAGTGCACCCTCAGCAAGAGTGCTGGTGACAGCAAGCTGTGTGGTGTGGTTGACATGCTGAAAGGAAGGGATATCATCCAGACAGACCTTGACAGGTTGGAAAGGTGGGTCCATACCAGCCTCATGAAGGTCAACAAGGCAAAATGGAAGGTCCTACACCTGGTTGGGGCAATCCCAAGCACAAATACAGGCTGAGTGATGAGTGGCTTGAGAACAGCCCTACAGAAAAAGATTTGAGGGTGCTAGTTGATGAGACGCTTGATGTGAGCTGTCAGTGTGTGTTGGCAGCCCAAAAAGCCAAATGTATCTTGGTCTGCATCAAAAGGAAACCAGTAGGTCAAGGGAGATCATTCTGTCTCTCTGCTCTGCTCTTGAGAGATCTCACTTGTAATACGGAATCCAGCTTTGGAACATCCAACATTAGAAGGATGCAAATCTGTTGGAGAGAGCCCAGAGGAATGCCACAGAGATGATCAGAGGGCTGGATTACCTCTCCTATGAAGACAGCTTGAGCGAGTTGTGTCTGTTCAGCCTGGAGAAGAGAAAGGTCAAGGTAGACATTATACAAGCCTTCCAGTACCCGAAGGGGGCCTACAACAAAGCTTGAGAGGGACTGTTTGTAAGGGCTTGTGGTGATAGGATAAGGGGACATAGTTTCGAATTAGAGCAGGGTGGATTTGGATTAGACATTAGGAAGAAGTTCTTTACTATGAGGTTAGTGAGACAGTGGAGTGGGTTGTCCAGAGAAGTTGTGGATGCCTCATCCCTGGAAGTGTTTAAGACCAGGCTGGAGGAGGCTTTGAGCAGCCTGATCTAGTGGGAGTTGTCCCTGCCCATGACAATGGACTTGGAACTAGATTATCTTTAAGGTTCCTTTGAACTCAAGCTATTCTGTGATGCTGTGATTTCCATTTCTAATTACACATTGTAAAGGTGGAAAATGAGCAATGAAAGTGAGGAAATGATAGATGCAATGCAAAATGTATTTATTTTATATACTTTAATAATATATTTAAATATCAGAAGTGTTTCTGGAGGGATTAAGACCACAATACAGGAATTCCATGGGTTATATAAACTTGTATATACCAAAGGAAATGAATCCAAGCTCAGTTAACGTGCATCAGATTGGGTGAAGGTTATTGATGTCTTTATATTATAGATTTACTAACTTCAAAATACTGAGGGGTACTAATGCTTGTCAGTTTCTCAGATTCTTAGCTGGTTTACAAGTAAAGGATGTGCTGTTAGTAGGAGTGGACTTTGCAGTGTAGTACTTCTCTTTGGAGTGATATAACCAATTACATTACCTGGAGGTGCTCAAAGCTAGGTTAGGTGAGGCCTTGGGTGACCTGTTCTAGTGAGAGGTGTCCCTGCCTATGGCAGGGGGTTGGAACTAGGTGATCTTTGAGGTCTCTTCCAACCTAAACCATTCAATGATTCTGTGATTCTATTACTAGAGAGGCTTCCATCCAGGGGCTGTGACTGAGATGTAAGTATGTGTCCTCATACAGAGGAGAATACATGCCAGCACATATAAAGTCACCCAGTAAGAAATGCATTATGAATGATTCATGAAGACCATGACTTTTTCCAAGCCTACCAATTTAAATATATTTGGTTGAATGTAAGGTGGCTCTATTCTTGAAAGCTACTTCCTTTATTCCATTTTTTTTCTTTCCTAATATTCCTTAACATTGTCAGTGTTCTTTTCTTAGATGCTTACATACATATCTGCCACATTCTGTGGTTTCTCTCAAGTAGACCATATGCAAACACACAATGACCTCTAGAACCATGCTTTCAATTCACTGTCTGTGTATGTGGCATCAGTGTTACAGCAACCTTTGAACTACATTTTGTTCTGTTTCATCTTTCAGCTTGTAATTTTTTGCAGAGTCCGATACTTCATAACCACAACTCTAGCAGTATCTTCTCTATCTGCCTGGAGTTATCCCGATGCACTATGTCCAGAACCCACTGTTAACCAAAGTAAGAAACGTACATCTTTGTAGACTTGGGATCCAATCTGTACTTTCTGAGATCTTAAGCAGACTTTAAGCAACTCTCAGGTCTTTCATTGTCCCCTTGCCTCAAAACAACTTGACACCAAAGCCAGTGATTTTGAACCTTCTCCATGTGTGACCACATAAAATAACAGAGCAAGCTTTGGCGATTCTCCCCGTAAGTGTTAACACCTGTTCCAGGCTACTGTGAAATACAAGGAAGGACAACTGATGTTGGGGGAAGGGAGGTATAAATTGCTGTAATAGTTTCAGCCTTGCATATGATAGTAATAATTTTTAAAAAGTCAATGGAAATCAGGCAAACATTGTGACATTGTGCTTCTTTAGGAGGAATGGCACCAATTAAAGCCTGGAACAGTGTAAGTATATTTGTTTGCAGTGAGCATGGTACTGAAACTTCTTACTGCAATCAAATGAAGCTCTTTTGCAAGAGTGATTTTTTGTTGCAGGAGAAGTGTACTAATGTAACAAATTTAATGGACTATGTCTTTTCTGTTTAAATATATAAATTAAAACTATGTGCAAAGTGCTGTTTGCACATCAGTAATTGCCTTGTGTCCAAATGCCAGCCAGGCTCAATCACTCAGCAAACACTGAAGAGGTGGTTGATTGCTCTCTTCATCTTTGCTCCTTGTCCTTCACTACAGATTGTATTTTCGGCTTCAAAAAAGTGGTTATGCTGCAGGGTAACTAATTGACACAAACCACCCTGAGATAAAGTCATTGTAAGAAAGCACTATGACTTTTTTTCTCAAAAGATGAAACATCTTGAGGATCAAATGACATCTCTGGTGTGATTAATGTTGCCTGGTTTACCTCATGATACAGCTAAAGTCCTTTTTTTGAAGTGCAGCTTCATGTAGATAGAGTTTTATGTGTTAGTTACCGCCCCAGGTCAAATTACACTTTTTTCTCAGAGGAGAAAAAATTTCAAGGAACAGTTCTACAAGAGCTGCTAACTGCTGTTGTTTGAAGTGGTTGGTGGATTTGTGTCTCATTTTGGTTATTCTGCTCAGATGTGATAGTCCAAATGTCAAGCAGAAGCAACTGGTTTCCAGGACTATGCATGTGGATGTTACTTATCGTGATGGCCAATACAAAGAAATTTTTCCCTGTGCTGTGCTTTCTGTACACTTCAACTATAGATCTGTAGTTTCTCTTCTTGCATTCAAATCCAGTCACACAGAAATTCACTACATATCCAAATTACAGAGAAAATGAAGACTATTATTCACCCATTCCTGTGAAAAATATTTTTTTTTTTAAATTGAGCTTGGAAGGCTGCAGCAGATATGTCACTCCTAAAAATCAAGCAAACTTTTTGATTTTCCTAAAGCTGATAATCTAAAACAGATTTACCACAAGAGGGAGAACCACAGCAATGAGGAAAGGGGATAAAGATCCAGAGTAGCTTCTGAATTTGTATAGCCTGTAATGGGTCAGGCTGGGAAGGGAATAGATGGGAGAGGTCCAAAAGTCACAAGTGCCAGGAAGAAGGTGAGCAAGGAAACCCTCTTTCTTCCCATGTGAGAACAGGAAGCATCAGCTCAAACTTGCGGATGGCAGGCTGAAGACATGAAAGGCAAGGGCTCTGCCAATGGCACGCAGATAAACTGTGACACTCCTTGCTGCAAGACCCTTCAGGTGCCAAGAGTTTCAGAGCTTTCAAATGATGAATTGTGAAGGGTTGGTGGCCAGAAATGGCTCAGTCCAGCTGCTGCTATGTTCTGGCTGCTTCTGAGATGCTCGAGAGTGCCCATGACATCTGTTGAGGACTGGTGTGGGATGTGCTGTATGTGTCTGGGCAGGGGAGCTGAAGGGTTGATGGGCACTCATCATTGGAAGCCTTGAGGGAGGGCACAGACATGTAGAGAGGGATGAGCTGATTGCCAGGGTTTGGACAGCTGATGAGATGTGGCAGGTCACTTTAGATGGCATCTTGCTCACTGGAAAGAGGAAATTATTGTTTGCTATTACATGAGTTGCAGGTAGGAAAGGAGAATTTAAATGGATTTAAAATTAATCAAGACTTGCCTTGTGTCACGTATCAAAGAAAATCTGTTGTGTTTTGTGTCTGAGCTGTGAAATGAGGTGAAACACAGAAGCTGTGGATTTTGAGATGTTTCTAAAATACCTGTTGAGTTGCCAGGGTGTGTCAAATCTCTGAGACATTTTACTTAGAATTGGCTAGCTTCGTGGGCTTGGAACAGATTTTCTTCCTTTTTTCATTACAATTTCAGTACTATTCTGGGTGTTTCCCATGGGTTGTCTCCAGTGGTGAATTGCAACTGTCACATTAGCTGACCACAAAGAAATGCAAACCTCTTTTTTTTAGTAGCGAGCATAGACTAAACTAGTGCAGGATGCTGGCCTCTCCATTAGCACAGCAGAACACACAACAAGAGGATGGGAAGGACTTGGGCAAGGTGAAGGAGAGAAGGTCTGGTTCTCTGAAGGCCACCAAAGTCTTGAGTATGCTTCGTGTCAGTGGCTGAGTCTAACACAATTGAGTTACGGTCCTTCCATCAGCCACAGAAGCTGAACCATTTCTCTGAACACCAGCTCTTCCTCATGAGCTCAGATGCAAAGAACCAGGTCCTAAATTGCTTCCTGGCTCTTCATATACATCACTTTGGCTTGCACAGGTAACCCTAGAGCTGTATTCTTTGCTATTCTCTGTCTTTGAGTTGTACACATGGACGAGAGCATGGTCATTTCTCATGTGATTGCCAAGCATCGGTTGTAGCCTTGTGTCCTGGTGAAGCAGAAGTTATGGAGGCTTGTGGGAGAATGGCTGGAAAGCTATCTCTAACACAAAAACATCTGCCAAGGTTCTGCTCTTTATGTCTTTTCAGTCCGTCACGTTTATCTATCTGTGCTCTTTTTCCACCAGCTCAGTTGCACCCTGTACCCACGGCTTTTGTCCCACCAAAGGCGAAACATCCTTGTACATCAGTCTCCCAGTATTCTGAGCAAAGTCTAACAAAGCATTTCCTTCAATCCTGCTTTGCAATGTGTACCATGTGCCAAAGTTTTGATAAACTGCTTGTGATAGCCTTAGATTTTCATTTCCAAGTAAACTGTCCAGAACACTATGCCAAACTACTGTGCTGTACATTTTTGTTTATCTAAATAAACATGAAAGACATGACTCTAATCAAATGTCAAAGACAAAATAATACCTGAAAGACTAGAGTTTTCAAATGGCAGTTTCTTTATAAGCAATTTTTAAAAGCATGGCCTTTTTTTCTGGCAAATGCCCATCAAGTTTTAAAAGAATGGTGAGTTGCTGCATTTGTCATAAATGATTGAGCTGCATCCTGTACTCCAATAGTGTGATCTAACTCAAATGTTGTGGTTCCTGGTTGATTACCTAATGGAATTTCATGGCATGTTTGCAGAGCTAGAATCATAGAATCATTTAGACTGGAAAAGACTCTTAAGACCATCAAGTTCAACTGTTAAGCTAGCACTGTCAAATCCACCACTAAACCATGTAGCCAGAGGCTAACTTTGACACATTAAGGTCTGTCTAGGTAGCCTAGAGCTCTTGCAGGGTAATTTAGTTAGTCCAGTTAGCTAGTTTCTAGGCTGTATGTGTATGTAAGTGTAAATATATATAAACATATATATCTCTATTATATATATATACACATACACACACATATATATATATCTATGCATGCTACTGTACCTGTCACAGAATTCACCACTGCTTTTCATCTGTTTCTGTCAGCTGTCTTCCTCCCAGCTATTATCCAGTCAAAGAAATGGATGAGTTCAGGTGGATTATATGCTATTTCCTTAAGCTTCAAATAAGGAAATTAGTTCTGAGTGGGATTTGCCATTGTAGAATTAGCCTAGACTATGAATAAGTATACTTCTTTGCCAGGTTTTTTTTTTTTTTTTTCCTCCTGACTTCTATTTGCTCTCTATGCTGGAAGATTGGTAAAGTATAGTTTGATTGCTATCAGTAAATGGTGCTACTTACTCTTCCTTTATAGAGTTACACATTATACCACTAGAAGTGCTAACTAGTTTCAGTGTAGACAAAGACATAGCAAATTATGAGACCAGGCTATTTATCAGAGTTTAGATGACATCAAGAAAAGAATGTGCTTGTCCTAACCACTAAGCAAAAGCCTCCAACAACAATAGAAAAAAAACCAACTCACTCAGCAAGTCTCATGGGAATCACAAGGTACTGACTCCTCTTACTGATTTGCTGAAGGTGTGCCCAGTCATCTGCCTATGGAGGGGTTGCTTCAGGGGGAGGGAGAACAGTTGCTACGTCATTTTGATTCCTTGGGTTGCTGGGTTTTATTTTGGCACTAGCCTCTTCCTTCCTGTGCTCATATTGCGAGCAGCAATCTCCACAAAACATGTCCCAGCTGTGCTTTTCAAAGGCGGTTTGCTTCTGTTAAAGCCGATATTACTGTATACTTCGAGGAAACGTGGTAGAAATAAGTAGATTATATTGCAGCAGGTGAGGTCTCACACCTAAACCCTAGAATTTATAAAATACACATGCATTTTTCTGTGGAGGTCATTCTGATAAATCATTTTCCCACTAGTACTCTACAGAAAGCAAGCATGTCAAGAGAGCAGACCCCGTTTCTAGCAATCAAACAGCGGCACTGTTCCTAGCTAAATGGAGCAGCATTTCGTTCCCTGTCCTTTATGGATGGGCTAAGCTTCTAGTTTACCAGGAGCTAGTCTGGGTGGCTTATTTTTCCCTCTTGGGGGAAGTTATTTGGTGTTTTGCCTTCTGAAAACAACAACAAAAAAATCATAGTAGAGCAAGAGAGAGAAAAATAGGTGCTAAAGCTTGTTGGAGGCACTTGTCTGAGCAAGGGAATGTCTGTATCATTGCTGCACTTGTGAATGCTTAGTGGCCCATATACTCTCAAATAGCTCCATACACGCTACAGAAATATTGTTGAGGTGCTTGAATATGTCCAGAGAAGGGCACCAAGACTGGTCAGGGGGCTGGAGCACAGCCCTGTGAGGAATGGCTGAGGGAGCTGGGGTTGTTCAGCCTGGGTAAGAGGAAGCTCAGGAGAGATCTCATTGCTCTCTACCTGAAAGGAGGTTGTAGCCAGGCAGGGGCTGGTCTCTCCTCCCAGGCACCCAGTGACAGAACAAGAGGACATAGTCTCAAGCTGCACCAGGGCAGGTTTAGGCTGGCTGTTAGGAAGAAGTTGTACACAGAAAGAGTAATTGGCATTGGAACAGGCTGCCTGGGGAGGCAGTGGAGTCACCATCACTGGAGATGTTTAAGAGGAGGCTGAATGAGGCACTTAGTGCCATGGTTTAGTTAATTAGAAAGATTAGGTGATAGGTTGGACTTGATGGTCCTAGAGGTCTTTTCCAACCTGATTAATTCTGTGATTATGTTTCAAAATCCATATTCAAGCAGATCAAGCAGGGAGGCCTTTATAATTTTATACTCTCTGAGAATACTAGAAAAACGGTCTGTAATCTGGACTTTGTACAATGAACTACCAGTGAAAATTAGTTTTGTTCATAGATCTGGAATAGAAATTGTACTACATGTGAGTCATATTAAGGCATCTGTGGAGAATGTAATTGTACAACTCAAAGATAACATGTAATTGATTTTATCTTGGAAATGTATACTGCTACTCTTCTTTGTATAAGATGAATGAACCTGACAGGCAGAATACTGCATTTAAAAGACAAAAGACAAACTGTTGTCCTTTGATTTCCTCCCTGTCATTATGATAAACTGTGAATTATTCTTCCTAATTTTCTCCTACTAGAACTTTTCTCCTACTGGATTTATAGGTTTTAGGTGTAGTAGCAGTTATAGTACCTTGAAAAAGTAATCTCAAAGTATCCACGTTCTGCTGATGTGGGTAGGCAGGTAAAGGAAAGCAGTGGGAATTTCCTGGATCTCTGATACTAATTACACTAATCACAATTGTGTTCAGAAGAAAATATCAAAATGGTAATAAAGGTGTGCACTGCCTTTTAAGAAGATGTGCACAGGAAGAGCAGCAATGAGTACAACAACTTGACTCTTCAGGATGCTCTCTGGGTTTCTATCCCCAGCCCTCCCTTTCTGTGTCAGAAGTGGCTGAGCTCTCTTTGTTACCTCAGCAGAAGGCAGAAAGATCTGTGTGATAGCTATGATCCTGCCTTGGATGATGGAAACCATCCAAACTTTTCCAGGTTGTCTTTTATGTGTAATTTTCTCTCTCAAGAATTGTGGAGAAAATAGCTGAGGTGGCTACTGAACTATTAGTTTGAATCCTAAAGAGTTAAGAAAATTTCAGAGACTAATGCAGTGCTAATGCAATACAGATGTTAAAAAAAGAGTAGAAAAGTGGACCTAGAAACCCAGCCTTGCATGACTGGGACAGTTAGCTGAGAAGAGCCAACAGAAAGTACCAAATGCTACCAAATGTAAATGATGCCAGTCAATATGGTTTGATGGCAGGGAAAACTTGTCAAATAAATCTGTTCTCTTTCTTTGAGAGGGTTATAGATTGGTTGATAGAAACAACTGTGTGGATACGGAAGCAATTTCATTTCTCCAAATTATTTGGCTTGGTGTCACGGGATATCTTGATTAAAACCTGCAGCTGTGTTAGAAGGAATAAATAACTCTCTCATTTACAAATTTAATGGCGTCTTTTTCTGGAGAGGATCTGCCGAGACTACTTATCGACTGAAAGTAGCTCAGGACGTTTGACAGTGGTCTGTATGAAAACATGGCTGGTGAAGCATGAGAAAGGTATATAGGTGCTATGAAATAATGTAAATTCTTCTCTGCATAGTTGCTGTTCGTAGTTGCAGAAGAGGCTCTGTGAGGGGCATGCCAGCAATGTCTTTTCATGTGGAAGGGAGGTGGAGAGGTCCCCAGATTGATGAACAGTTTTTTAGCAGAGTGAAGGACTCGTATCATAGAATTGGTTTGGTTGGAAAAGACCTTTAAAATCATTAAGTCCAATAGTTATCTAACTGCCATATCTGGTGCTAAACCATGTCCCTTAGCACCATATCTTTGTGCCTTTAAACACCTCCAGGGACGGGGTTTCAATTGCCTCATGTTCACTGAAGAAGTTTCTTCTAATATCTAATCTAAACTTTGCCTGGTATGACTTGAGGCCATTTGCTTTTGTTCTATCACTTGTAACTATGGAGAAGAGACCAACACCCACTTTGCTCCGCCCTCCTTTCAGGGAGCTTTAGAGAGCAAGAAGGTCTCTCCTCAGCCTCTTTTTCCCCAGGCTGAACAGCTTTGATTGCCTCTACTGCTTCTCTTAAGACGTGTTCTCCAGACCCTTCACCAGCTTTATTGTCCTCTGGACATGCTCCAAGGTCCAACAGGAACATGCTTTTCTGCCTTGGAGGCAAAGCACAGCAAGAACCTGTGGCTGGAAATTAAGTTAAATGTACGTGAGTGTTGGTGTAGTAGCTAGGGATTTAGCCATAACTCTCCGTATAGAACTTGCATTGTGAACATTAGCCTATGTGGAAATCAATGCTATAGTAGGATGGAGCAGATAATAAGGATGAGGTTAACCACTGCATTTGCTGCTCTTCACTCCCAACCTCACAATGCCTGTGAGTTTTATAGTGACAGAGTTTTCTTTCCAAACGTGCGTGTTGCATCTCTAAACATGTGTCCAAGAAGTGTGCTTTGCCTCTCAGGTTAGGTGTGTGATATTTCTCAGTCAGGGCATTACTACTCTTAGCTCGCAGCCTAGGGAGAATTTTAAAACAGAAGTGAACCTACTCCTGATAGGATAATACAAACCTCTCCTGATAACTACCTCTCCTGATAGGATAATACAAAGCCCAGTACAAAGCCTCTTGAAATCGATGCAAGTTGATTGCTTGGAAGATGTAAAATGGAATATGCTAAAGTCTATTGGAAAAAAAAAAAGGAGAAAGAGATGTGTATGATTATATGCATTTGAGATGCAGCATCCTAAAAGCATACTGTAAATAACTAGTAACATGCTTTCAAATATAAATATTCCTATGAATGCTTTTGAAAGAAAAGTATAATTGATAGTGAAGTCTGGCAATGGACTTTAAAAGAAATTCACATTTGCATGCTTGTGTAGGCTAAATAAATGTGTGTAAATATATTTATAAATATAAATATTAAAATTAAATTAAATCCTCCCTGCCTTTCCTCACATAATGTAGAAGCAAAATGCAAAACTGTCTGACAGGTGACTGTAGTGTTTAAACCAGCAGAAATAAGCAATTTGTTTTCAAAATTCAGGAGGGACATGAAGTGTATATTTTCAAAAATAGAGTTCATCTAACTTCAGTGAAATAATTTTCATTTCTTTTGAGCTGCTGTGGATCCTGTGTAGTCAGCCTTTGCAGTCAATGGAGAGAGCAGGCTTTCAGGGATGGCTCATCTCTCTGCCATAGAAACCCATCTGAATCACTCTCTTATGGTGCCTGCTTCTTTCTGTTGCCTACGGAGAGCATGAATATGAATCATATGAATCCCATCCACTATATCTACTGCACCTATATGGTTGTCATGGTTTTGCTTTTTGCTACTCCCAGCTTCTTTGACAGCTCTCTATGATCAGTCATGGTCCCTGCTGTTGGCTGCTACCTACAGCTCCAGCTCATCTGCACATTCACCACTGCTACATGGAGAGTTTGCCCACCACAGACCTTGGCTCAGAGCTGATTGTATGCTCTTAGATTTTCCTTGGGATGCAGTTACTTGGCCCTAAGCAATCTGTTAGTTGTGTGTCAGGTGATCTAAAAGCATAATCATCACCAGTGGAACAGTTAAGTGTTACATCCTGGCAGTTCTCAGAGATAGGTGCATCCTACTGGTGTTGTGTGATGGCCGCCTGTTACTTCTTTCTATAGCCAAAATCACAAATCGGTTGAAGGCTAACAGATCTTTAGGTAAGGATTCTGCTTATGGAGGCTCCAGTCATTTGAGAGGCTGCGTAGCATGAAGAGACATGAACATCAGGGGTGAAACAAGGAGGGGGTTCTAGTGAACAACAGGCAGCTTTTTGTTGGTTGTCATGCAGGCTGAAATGCATGAATTTATATTCTTGCATAAAACACTGCCAATTTTTTGCATTTGATTGTCTTTCTGAATTAACATTTTTCAGTGAGAGAAGAAAGGAATTGATCAGGTAGAGCTACACAGCTACAGGCTCATGATCATAAGGGCAGAGGAGTTCCCTAAGGTCTGCTGGGGTTTCAGAGCATTAGTGGGAGGAGGACTGCCTGGAGTTTGCTGCACCAGGCAGTTCTGCTGGACAGATGTTGCTGTAGCAGTGGTACCCACTGCTGTTCTGATCTTTTCTCAAAACTTCTACTACTGGGAAGATCGTGGCACTCCCTGACTTCTGTCCAAACCCTCAGGTGCCCTGGCGTGACCCTTGGCATCACTCAAGGACTTGTGAGGATACTGGAGCCAAGGCTGAAGGCTCTCTGGAGGGCTGAGCTCTGTGGTGCAGTCTCTAGAACTGTGCTGAGACTGTTCTCTCAATACTCTGCATCAAATTTCTTCCTTCATACTCCCCGCCATGTTGCCTATCCTTGACTCCTGTTTCATTCTGCAGAGTCTGTGGCAGTTTCAGTTAGGGACAGACAGGTTCCCAGCAAAGGCATTATTGCATCAATCAGACTTTATCTGTGGCAGAATATGTGAGAGAAACACATACCATCAACCCCTCATAGATCAGTATCTCCTTTCCTTGAAACAAAACAAATTATCCTAGGTTGCAATAAAAAGCCTAAACAAGGGTACAAGCTTGCAAAGTGTTTATGAGATAAAGTGCAGATGTCTGAGTTCTCTTAGGCAGGTCCCCAAACTGTCATATTTAATACCTAGCATGAGATCAGTGCGTTAGTTTACAGATACCTAGGCAGAAGGGGCTAGGCGGAACAATACTACACAGTATCACCGTAACGTATTAAATGGTATGAATAGTAAGAAGACAGAATATGCAGGATGTGCTGTTCAAAATCTATATACCAAGGCAGAATAATGAAGACTGATTTCACTTTTGTTTATTATATGTTTTGCATCAATATTATAAATTGGTTTGTTTCAGTAGAAGAAATACATTGAAATGTCCTGGATGTTAAAAGCAGCCCTTGAAAATACACAGGGCTGTTTTGTCAGTACACTGAGAGTATGCTGCATGGTGAGTTGCCCTTTGCTATTCTTTGTAGCAACTTTTCTCCACCTAACATATATCTGTCAGAGCTCTCCATTTTCTCTGCATGACAGGAAAAAAATGTCATGCAAAACATGCAGGGCTTTTAGTCATTGTATCTTCTGTCACCCCATGTGTTTCTCCCAACGTATTTAAATATTTTTTCCTTTGTACTTGCATGCCTTTCTAGAAAAATATTTTGTATTTCTATTTTTGAGTAAATCTTATATTAGCAGTTAATAAGAAATTATGTCAGCAGAGGTAGAAAGCTGTCACCAGAGAATGGTCTCCTGCAGTGAGGGTCATGGTTAATGTTGAGGCATTTATTAAAAATATATGTAAAAGCAAAATAGAAAGGCTTTAATATGAGGCATGTGTCCTGTGACGACTTATTTTCAGTGATCCCAGTGTCTGCTACACTAAGGATTAATGAATTATGATACCTCCCTTCCCCCTTTTTCTGTCCATTACTATGGCATTTTCAAAAGCCATTTTGTACATGCAGCTCACAAATGAATCCAAGCATTTCAGTCACCCCCTCATGCACTGCACCAAAATGTGAGCTGCTCTCCATCTGGAGTAAGGAGTAAAATATCTTTTCTAGCTGGCTGACAGCTGTGAAATAGGTCCCTCTATCTTTGCTGTTCAGCCTGTAGTCTGCTCTGGAGTTTGGATACCCACCCCAATTACAGAGCACCTCAGACATCACAGTGGTGGCGAGTCGGTGACAGCTGCTATAGAAAGCCCTAATGCAGATGGATCATTCTGCTCCATTCACTCCAGTTACTTGGGCTTGCTTGCTTTGGTTTGACCTTTGTTTTCAAACAGTGTGTGGCTTTTGTTTTTTCCCCTTCCCAGATATACAGGAGTTCCCTTGCAGGATCAAACTAGAGATCCCACTATTGTAATATCCTGCCTATAAGAGGTTCTTCAAAAGAAAGTGAAACTTCCATTTGGTGGAGTTGTAATTAAATATGCCTTTGTAGGAGAGTTTGAGAAAACTACTAGCAACTCTATTTCATTTTAGATAAAGAGAACATAAATTTTATATAAAGAAGATAAAAATTTATATAAAGATGATGTGAACTTGTAGGCCAGTACTGCATGTTTTTTATATTTTGCAATGAGTGAGCTTAAAATACTTAATCAGATAAATAAGTTGCCCAGAGAGGTGATGGAGGGCCCTTTCCTGGAGACATTCAAGGTCAACCTTGATGTGGCCCTGACCAACCCAATCTAGTTTAAGATGTCCTGGCTCACAGCATGGCAATTGGACGAGATCATCTTAGAAGGTTCCTTCCAACCCTATGCATTATGTGATTAAAATGTCATTGTTTTCTGCCTTTGTAAGTCAATAAGTGAAGTCCCACCATATTAGCTCTATTTCTTCAGTTTGTCTTTAACTTCTGAAAATCAGATATCATTCTCCCTTGCCTTTTTTATTTTGAGGGAACTAAGCTGCCTGAGCAGCATTATTAAGTGTAGATGCTTTAGCTTATACTGACGTCATTTTGCTATGAGCAAAGTTTCAGAAAATAATCCTTCTTCTTGTTAGAAAAGGTGGTTGGTGCCAAGCATGTGCTACATACACATCCTTCTGCTGTCTGCTCAATACCAGGTAAGCTGAAAGATTGGAAAGAGCCCATCTGAGAACCGCTGTGCATGAACAAGTGATCTAATCAGAAAACCCACCAAGAAGCCAGAAATCACCCCTGTTGCCTCCACCTGTCTTCAAATGATGTTTTCTCTGCTGCTTTAGCTCTCCATGTTCCTTCCTATAGTCATCTTCCATGGGCTGTGCATTACACCTAGATTTACCTCTTTGTAGCCAACTGAGTATTTGCCTTGTCTCCTCCCAGGTATTTTCATATCTGGTGTGCAGTGTAACTGTACCCTAGTATGCAGCCTAACTACCCTTGTTTCAGTCAATTTCTGCCCATGTGTTTCGCTTGCTGAACTCCATCCTTGCTCCCTTATTCCCTGTGGATGTGTTGCTGAAGCACCACCCTGTTATCCCATTTCGTACTCTTCCCTCTTCATACTCACTACTGCAGCTGGTAGCATTATGTGATACAAATAAAATAACTGATTGACTGATTAGCTCTTTTCTCTCTTTGTGAAGCAGTTACATAAACTGATTCTATTTGCTCTCAATTTATGCATAAGCCTTTGCTGAATAGTTGAGATACGTATTTTCTAGTCTGTGTGTACTTCACAAACTGCTTACTTTGATTATTAGCTTTTCAGTGTGTGATTAGTCATCTAAATCACAGGGTATCAGTATTGCCAACTAAACATTACAAAATCATGAGTCAGCCTCAGAAAATCATGGGATTGTTTTAAAATGATGTGGGTTTTTTCCTATTTAAATTGCTTCTCAGTTTAGCTTTCAGTTGGCTTCTAAACCTTTGCTTTACATCATCATGCTTTTCTTTTCAAGAACTGTGGATTAGAACACCTTTTAGTAAAGGAAATTATGTTTATTTTTGAAGTCTCTGATTTAATGATCTGTATCGTCAAGAAGAAATTAGGGAAAGTAAAATAAAAACACAAGAGTTTGCAGTGGTGTGGGAAGCTCTAATGCAGATGGATCATTCTGCTCTATTCACTCCAGTTTCTATCACTTGATTTGACCTCTTTTTTCAAACAGTGTGTGGCTTCCNNNCTTCCCAGGGTTACAGGAGCTTCTTTACAAGATCAGACTAGAGATCCTACTGTACTTTCTGTTATCTTACTGAATGACTGAAGATTTTGATATGGAAAATAAGGAATACCAAAAGAAAAGATGAACATAGATAGAATTTTTCCATATTTATTTAAATAAAAAAAAAATTAAAGCCTTCATAGACAAAATATGTTAGGGTCCCTAAAAAAAAAACCAAAACACCAAAAACAAAAAAACCCAAAGCTAACTCATTCATGTGGGCAATAAAAAAAAAGCCACAGAAATGTGTGCAACTCTTAGAGAGCCAGGCACCATCCTTTCTTATGAATACAGCTGTTTGTGTGAATGTAATCTTTGCAGTGATGGGCTGCTTTCCTTGAACAGTTAAATCACTCAAGCATCTTTCTGCTTTTATGTACACAAAGAAATCTCCTAGATCAGGCACATCCAGCCTGTGATCCATGCACTGCTTGCCATGACAGTTCACATCACACCTTTCCCCAGCCTCTTTTCAATGATGATGTGGGATTCAACTGTGTACCAGACATCCAGGTAGCACATGCTGTCCTCAAAGAAGGAACTACCTTAATTTCCACTAGAACTGGCTGTCTGATTCATGGTCCAGCTTTGCTTGAGGGCACTGGGTAGAGGACTTTGCTATATGAAGTCACTTTTTGCCTTTCTTGTGCTTCTCAGCACTTCAAGGTGCTGGTGCTGCTTCCATCACCAGCACCCCATCCGAACAATAGTGGAGGAGCACAGAAGTCTGCTCCGACTAAACAGTAAACCCTTTAATGTGATGGTGAGACAGCTGTCAGTTCTGATCTTTTAACCTCTTGGCATTATGCATTACAATTTGTAAGGGTCTCTTTCTAGGAGAAAGTATGTCTGTGTGAAGTCACTGTTACAGCAGCTAATCTAAGTAATGGAAATTTGCATGAAAGCAAGGTAAATGTCATGTTTAACTTGTCTTACATTCTTTATAAGCAATAGCACGTGGAGCTTGATTAAAGGCACATAATCTGAGGTGAACGGTTCAAACCCTGTGGAAGACTTTGTCTTCCTTATTACTGGCTACCGTGCACCAAATCCTTTGGTTCGCACAGATTTCTTCCTTATCAAATTTCCCTAATCTTGAGTCATTGTTTGCTTTCAAATTATTTTTTTTCTCCTTATTGCCAATGAACCTTTCTTTAGAAGGTAGACTGCAGAACAATTTTAAAGCATTGTCACCTTTGAAATCTCTATCTGCTGTACTTCAATCTACCTCGAAAATGAACAAAAGGTAGTTTTTACTTCATCCCTCTAAGACTTTTTTTCCCTTTTTTTTTTTTTTCCCCTTCCATAGTTTGCTTAAAAGCAGGGATTCTGAGCAGGTACTCAGATATTTGGAAGATATTGAAGCACAGTATGCTCAGCCAGCAAAAAACCCCAAAGCAATCCATCCAAGTAAAAACCAAGCATTCTCAATCCCTATATCTAAAAGTTCTGGTACAGACAGAGCAATCTAGGTTGTACTGTGATAGATATAAAGAAACATGATAGTATCTACTTTGAACCATTTGACATAGCTGTGTCAAAGATAATTAAATTTTGAGTTTTTCAGGGAGTCATAACTGAAAATACTGAAGATTTGTTCCTAGCCTTAATGACATCCAACAGAGTCTTCAGCATCTCTAAATATCCTCTCTCCTCTGTTCTCCAGCAGATCTTTTCTCTCCACCCCATTGACTTTTTCTCAGCAGAGACATCAATAGTCCCTGTAGGTAATTCTTGCTGCAACTCACCTCCTGAGACTTTCTATTTAACCCCTGATAATGCAAGGTTTGTCTGTACTTCATGATGACCTTTCAGAAGACTTGTATGTCCCTTTGTTTCTGGCATTTGTGTTGTACTAAGTGGTGGTCATGCCAGTGCTTGTCACCATCAAAATTTACAGCTTAACATTTGCAGAATGTTCCTGAGCTGCAGGTAGCTCAGTTCTTGGTGGTGGTGTTTATAGGGCAGCAGATGATACATTTATTCTTGTGGCACCTTTCTTGTCTTTAACTGGAAGACATTGGATCTTAAGGAAAAATGAGAGCCAGCATCAAGACTTGGGGCTGTACATAGGTGGCAAAGACAACACTTTTTGGGGTGGTGACTAGACTCTGTTGGAGTCCGATTTATTGCTAGCAAAGCAGTACTGCATCTGAGCTATCTCTGAATGAGACTCAGCAATTTGCACACCAGACACCTCCATAGTGGTTTCTTTCCCTTTCTCACTCTCAACTTGTTTTTTTCACTTTGCATCACAATTAATTCCCCTGTTGCTTTGCCTAGACCAAATCTCTCCTCCAGACTCCTTGACTGCATTTTCTAATCCTGTTGTTCAGTAGCTTCCTATGTACCACATCATTTCTTCTCAAGTGTTTTTTATCTCGGCAGCTTTTCCACATGACTTGCATAAGTAAATTACAGAGTTGAGCAGCAGCCACTGTCACAAACAAGTCATCCGAGTATCTGTTTCTAGCCCATATGCTGGAATGGAAGGGCTAAAGTTGCTACATTTATGAAAACGTAAGGTCAGTGTGATGAAAGTGTCAGTGCTGAAAGCATCAGCATGGATTCCTGTAATTTCTCTTTGGTATCAGTGTGAGCTGTGTGCCTGTAGGGACTGAAAAGGATGCTAGAAGTAAGTATAACCATAAGAGCTTCTTTGGGTATGTTGTAACTGGGGAATTTTGGAACATTTCCCAGTCCCTTCAACTGAATACTTAGGTCAGACTGTCACTGTTTGTTGTACATAATACCAAACACATAAGTAGAGAGTGAGCTGTTGTGTTCCTCTGCTGTCCCATCTGGAGCATGGGATCAGGACTTCTGTAATAGCTTCAGAGCATTTTTGAGAGAAAAAAAAAGCATAGCAAAGGCAAAGCCTGCTCTGTGGCACTCTCTGGCTAATGCACATTAGTGAAGCTGCCAGCAGTGCTACAGATCAGACTGAACTATAAAGAACTGATAAAATACTTTAAAGAATTCTTGCTCATTTGCTCTTCCAGACAGCTATCTGACTAAGAAAAGATTTATAAATGTGAGTCTGTGTATTTCTGATTTTAATGATGTGGTATTGCCGTCCGCTGCCATTTTCCATGGATGTTGTAGAGAAATAGACACCAGGCGCATTAATTTTTTATGACTACATCCCTGATTTTCTGGAACACAAGCCTCATGAAAGTAGTAGAAGAAGTCTCATGCAGCAACATGAGGAGACTGACAATGGAGCTATAGTACTTGTGTATGTCGTATCTTGTTTCAAGGCTCAAGGGCATCATATATCACTGGATATGTGGAAAATAGTGTGTTAAAATAAGGTCATAATGATAATCTCTAGTGATAGAATCAGAATCAGAAAATAGTAGGGTTTGGAAGTGACCTGTGGAGATCATTGAGTCCAACCTCCCTGCCAAAGCAAGATCATCTGGGGCAGGCATACAGGAATGTATCAAGATGGGTTTTGAAAGTCTGAAGAGAAGGAGACTCCAGAAGTTCTCTGAGCAGCCTCTTCCAGTGCTGTGTTACTCTCACGGTAAAGAACCTTTCCCTCATGTTGAGGTGGAACTTTTTGTGTTCCATCTTGTGTCCATTGCCCCTTATGCTATCACAGAGCACTACTGCAAAGAGTCTGGCCCTTCTTTTTGATGCTCACCTTTCAGGTATTTGTAAACGTTGATAAGATCCCTGTATCAGGTGTTCTTTCTGCAAACACCTACAAGCTGAAAACTTGTTTTCATATGAATGCCAAAGAAAAAGAGAAGCCAGACCTTTGCTGAGACCTCTTTTATATGGTACGCTGGTTTGAACTAATTGGAGAATTTGAGTGAGAAATTAGACTATTGGCTGAGAGAGGAAAACACAGTATGTCACTTCACCCAGAGCTTTACTGAGAAAGAAAAAAAAGTTGTTTTAAAAGTTATAACCAAAATATAGATAGGGCCGACGGTTTCAGACCGCTCTGGCTGTAGCTGCTCTGTGCATGGTCTCCTTTGTCTCTGCCTTTGCAGCTAATTCTCAGTAATACTACTAACTTCTTTCCTACTCTTAACCCCCCTGGCCGATCTACCTCTGCTTATCTGCAGCATCAACATGTGGTGAGATAAGATTGGGGAAGGAGGGAAAGGTGGTAGGGGTGGTTGGTTACCCCTCTTGGGGATTTTAGTCTCTGGGAGGGGTGTGGTGTTTCTGTATTACCTTTTCACTGTATATATCTGTAAATATCTGTTATACCTTGTAAATATCTGCTTGTATATTGTGCAAAGCTGTAAATATAAAGCTTTGTTTATCAACTTCCAGTGTTCTGAGTCCTAGCTGGGGTTTGTTTCAAAAGGTGGGGGGACAGGTAACTGCTTAAACCACCACAATGGAGCTATTTTTAGTACTTCCATAGGGGATTTTTTTTAGCTTCTATATGGGGCCAAATTCTATTGGTTAACTGGGTCAATGTGAATGATAAGAAAGTATATAGAAATCAGTTAGAGAGATTCTGTAGGAAATTCTGTTAGGGAGTTTTTCTATTAGGGACACTCTGAGATACTGTTCTAGACATTCTGTAATGCTGGGGAATTCTGCAATGCTGTAATAAAGGATTTCTGAGAGGACTTCTGAGATTCTCTGCTCTCTGCATTTCTGCATTTCTGTTGTGGAGCAATAATGGGATTCATGGATCCATTTGTCACCAAATAGAATCCTGGATTGGAGGGCAACAGGAAATTCAGTCTACAACAGATCTCCTCTCAGTCTTCTCATCTCCATATTAAACAGCCCCAGGTCTCTCAGCCTTTTCTCATAATTCAGATGTTCTAGTCCCTTAATCATTCTCATGGCCCTCCACTGGACTTTTTCCAGTATTTTCCTGTCTTTCTTGAACTGGGGAGCTCAGAAATGGACACAATACTCCAAATAAGGTCTCACTAGGGCAGAGCAGATGGGGAGGAGAACCTCCTCTGACCTTCTGGCTGCACCTCAAGATGCCATTTGCCTTCTTGGCCACAAGAGCACATTGCCTGTTGCACTGTCTACCAGGACTTCAAAGTCTTTTTCCATGATGCAGATTTCCAGCAGCTCAGCCCTTAATCTGTACTATTCCTCCCCAGTGCAGCACTCTGCACTCATCCCTGGTGAACTTCATTGGGTTCTTCTTTGCCATCTCTCCAGTCTGCCCAGATCTCGCTGAATGGCCACACAGCCTTCTGGCATACCAGCCAATCCTCCCAGTTTTTTTATCATCAGTAAGCTTGCTAAGAGTACACTCTATCCTTTAATCCCCATCATTGATGAAGATGTTGAACAAGACTGGACCCAGTACTGACCTCTGGAAAACAGCACTAGCTACAGTCCTCCAATTGGACTCTGCACCATTGGTCACAACCCTCTGAGCTCTGTTGTTTAGTCATCCACTCTTCTAATCCATGGTTCCTGAGCTTACCTAAAAGGATGTTATGGGGGACTATGTCAAAAGCCTTGCTGAAGTCAAGTTGGACAACATCACTGTTCTCCCTGAATGAGAGAACAAGTATATTCATTTTAACATTATAATACTTAGACTTTGTCGACAAGAAGATTTTTGGAGGCCAAAGTACAGACAACAGAATGTTATTCCAGAGTTTCATAAGATATTTTGAATTTATGTGCATACGAGTACAACATTTAACATTAAATTCAAGAGCAAACTGCCTAAAGGAAAAATATCTTTGTGTGCAATACAAGAACAAGACCAGCTTTGGAGCAGCTGACATAGGAAGAACGTTAGATAAGTGCAGCTAGGGAAATGCAGTTAAAACTTCTGGATCCATACTCAAAAGGATGTTAAGTCAGGTGCCTGTCTCTGGTAGCTGAACTCACAGGGTGTATCTAAGCCCCAGCTTAATGCAGAGTAGCTTCCGTCCCTGGCAGCTGAAGAAGTTTGATTTTAAGCCCTTGGAGGCACAAACATGAGTCATAGTAAGTCGTGTAACTGCTATGGGTCATTTTAGAGACAAACAACTCTGCACTGTGTTTCTTTTGAAATTGCTCTCCAGGAGAAGATAAGGAAGATTTTGCTGGCTCCTCAGGACTCTCCCCCATGAGCAAAGGCGTGTGGCTCTGATCCCTGCTTCTAGCACTGCCATGAGCATTTGTATTTTGACAGTTGCTGAACAAAATCTGGAAGCCGTCCAGGGAAATTTCACTGCTTCAGATGTTCTCTCTAAAGTAAAACACAGGGAACTGTTTTACCAAGTCAAGTCTGGTCCTTAGCCTGCCTTTTGCTTCATGACTGTCTCATCTATGTGGATGTCTTTTACGTTCAATAATCATTCACTGTCTCTAACCTGGGAGATAAATGACAAGACTGCTACCAGAAATAGCAGATTTAATATACATAAAGGCTTTCAGCAATACAGCAGTTTTATAGCATCACCTACATTTCATAAACTGCACATAAATTCTTTTGACACTCTCACAAGAGACATCCACTTCATCAGACATAATTTCTGAGCTACTTTTATGCTTACAGAGGACAGGAGAGCTTTTTGCATGAAGGAATCATTCACACACAGTTTCACTCTCCTGGGGATTTGAAAAAAAAAAACAGGTATGTTTTAACAACAAATGACAATCTTAGTCCTGGGCAGAGATAATTCACTGGAAACTTTATTTTAAGTTAGAATTTTTTAAAAATACATTGTTAATGGCTATATCAGTACTCTGAGAAATGACCTTTATACCCATAAAAGTGTAGCTGACTGTGAGGACTCCTGCGTAAGTTCCTCCCAGGAGTGTTTGATGCTGCTGGATCCGGTTCCTGCCTTTCATGGCACTAAGCAAAAGTTTCAGCTGAAAACTCTCCCGACTCTGCTCTTGTCTCCAGTTCTTGCGAAGTAACTACTTACCTTTTGTGTTTTGATGTTTTAAGTTTAAGCTCTTTTAAGTTTTCTCTGAAGACAAGAAGTATTGTGAATGCTTCAGCTCAGCTAGGGAAGGGGGTCCCTACCCTGGCCTACCTCTGTGCCATGGTTTTAGAGCAGACAGAATGAAGCTCTTGAATTGGAGAGAGAACAGAATTATATTTTGGATAGAGAGATACAGGAAGAAAAATACAAAGCAGATACAGAATCGATAGCGACCCCCTTGAATTTTTCCCCCAACCCAAAACTGAATCTATAATCCCCAGTGCTCCAGTCCTTCCCCACAGCACCTCTGCCATCCATAGGCCTAAACAAGAGCCTGTGGAGGCCCCAAAACAGGCCTACTCCTTACACGTTTGTCCTGATAACACAGCTCCCGCCAGACACGGCTGGAGGGGGAGGAGAGAGCAAGCTGGCCTCACCGTGAGCTTATAAAGAGATGGCAGTTATGGGATTGAGTAACAGTTTTTCTGTAGTCCCTAGAGGATTTTTAACATTATAGTTCCCAACCTAGGACACTCTTAATGTCTTGACTCTTCCACCAAGTTTATTGTTTCCTCAGCTGCAGGGCTGGCCTCTCTAAAGGGCTCAGTTTAACTTTTAGACTCCTAACAAAAGTTTTTACTGTTGAAATCTGTACCTGTTCAACTCAGTGTGAAGTCAAAAAGGACACTGAGCTCATCTCTCTCAGGCTACAGAGATCAGAGAATGCTAAGGATTAGAAGGGACATGTGGAGATCATCTAGTCCTGCCCCTCTTCCAGAGCAGGATCAGGTAGAACAGGTTGCACAGGATGGCTTCCACCTCTCTGGGCATCCTGGTCTGGTGCTCTGCCACCTGTAAAGTAAAGAAGTTCATCCTCATGTTTATTTAAGCTTCCTATGTTCAAATTTGTGTCTTTTACCCCTTGCCCTGTCACTGGGCACCACTGAAAAAAGACTGGCCCCATCCTTCTGACACCCACCATTTATGTATTTATTGATAAGATCCCCCCCTCAGTCACCAAGTCCCTTAACCTCTCTTTATAAGAGATGGTCTAGTCTCCTAATCATCTTTGTAGCCCTTTACAGTATCCACTCAAGCAGATCCCTGCCCTTAAATGAGGGAGCCACAGTGGTCCTGCTAACATAAAATGAGGTGGTCCTGCCCTATCACGGAGGCCAGGTCTATCTCAGTAAACCAGGGCAAATTACTGTATTTATGCTTCCATTTTTTTTTCAGGGTTTGTTTTCTGTCAGCTGGGATCAGCACTGGGCTGGATAAACAGGCAAATGAAGTTAAGATAAGATGTTTGGGCAGTAGGTGGGAGGAGCAGGGCAGTCTCTTCTGCTATCAGCAGCATTGGCTTATCTTTTTTAGTCACCTCTCACTACCCTGACCTGCAAGCAGAGGCAGCTCAGCAGCTGCTACTTCATCGTCTGATGGCTGAGTGCAAGTGCAGTTTGTTTGACAAGGATAGTGTGGATAGCAAGGAGCAGGACAACAGCCTTCCCAAGACCATCTCCAAGCCTTCATGTGAACCCCTTTTTGTTTACTTTTAAACAGTATACCCAGTTCACAGGGATGAACATTTTTTAATGGACTTGCTAAAAACACTATTCATAATAATTATGCATTACAGATGCTATTTTGGATGAAACCAGCTATAGAAGGATAATTCTGGGGAAGGAGAATGAACAGGTGAAAATAGTGAAATAAAATTGATAGTCTTAATTATAGTATTTGCTGCTGTGAAAACTACAATGCTGTCTAATAGTTGAAAAGTGTAGGAAGACAAAGGAGTTACTGTTTTGTCTATTTACAATGCTATTTTTAGGATTTGTTGAATAAGATACCTAGGATACTATGTAGGATGTAAAGGTGTATATGGATATGTAAGCTAATTACACACTTTGGAAAACCATAAACAGAAAATGCTTTCCCAAAGTATCAGAAACCATGAAAATTTTTGGCATTTTAGGCTGTGCATTCACATTTTCTGTCCTAATCTTGTTTACCTTATCACTTCTCCTTGAAAAAGACACCACTGGTCTGTTGTAACCTTCTTCACCATCGTGAATCAGAAATTTCCAGTGTAAGCTGGAAGAACAGCTACTGTTCCTAGCTGTTGCTGTAAGAAATGCCATTAGTAATGTACTCATACTGTGAAAGACTAGTGGGTTAAACTGAACAATTCTTATTCTCTAGCAAGTTTTGGTGATGGTTGTTTTGGCCATTGAATTGTTTGAATTTTGGGGACTTTTTTGCTTCTTTGCATCTGTGGTACTGGACAAAGCAGCAGGGAGGAAAATGTTACCCCAGAGGAATGATGATTCATGTATTTTTCATTCTGCATTTCATATGCTATTGTAAATCTTTACAGAGCAGGCCCAAGTTCCTATCTCATTGCATTAGTGGGCATTGAAAATATAGCAAATATAGACAGCATTACTTTAAAAATGACACAAATAAGCCAACACAACCTCTCTGTTTCCCTCTCAAATGCATTAAAAGAAAATGCATATACCCTAATTCTGTGAACTTTGTGTGTACTAAAAACTATAAACGTAGGTATGGCAACATATACTGTACATTTCTGTTTTCCTTTATACCCTTAGCAAAGCTCATCCTCTTCTTAACTGTTGGTCCAGTTCTGGAGTTGCTGCTTTTGCCTTGCTTTGGGCGACCTGGTCTAGTGGGAGGTGTCCCTGCCTATGGCGGGGGGTTGGAGCTGGATGATCTTTGAGGTCTCTTCCAACCTAGACCATTCTATGATTCTTATCCTTTTCTGCAAGTGGTGCCTGACAGATGAATATTACCCTTAGACACTAATATATAAAAATATTAACCAAATCTTTGAGAACATTTGTTTACTTACATGAACAGTAATAAAAGAATGATTATAATTCTTAATACTACTCTGTGTGTGTGTGTACATATATATATATATATGTGTGTGTGTGTGTGTTTGATTTTTTTTACAACAATCCAGGTT